>VXAZ01003270.1:0-149175 GCA_013399875.1 Gymnorhina tibicen
AAAACATCATGTCCAATGTGGGATTTCAAATATAAAGGTTCCATTTCCACCAATCATGCTTTTATTAAGGAATTTTAAATTACACTTGATTTTTTTTATATCTTAATAAAATATTTATGAGAGAAGAATGCTATATATGTGATATAACTTAGAAAGCAACTCATACCATGATTAACATGTTAGCCACTTCCAAATGGTGTACATTTTCTGGACCTTCTCTTAATCATCCTGTAGAAATTCTTGTTTTGGTCTTCTGACTTTTAAAGAAACCTGAATAATTTATATTCCTCAAATAGAGATTAATGTCAAATGTTAACAAGTGTACGATTAAAGGAGCAACAAAAATGTTATTAATGAATGGAAAAAAACCTCTCTGCTCCATTGTGAAGCATGCCAAATAAATTCCTTCAGAAAAAGGCTAATGATGAAGGTATGCTGTATACGATATTTGAAATATCCCTATGGTAAAGAAACAGAAGAAACAGAAGCAACCAATGCAACAAAGATATCAGGATGTGATAATTTTCCGTTCAATAATTCAACAAAAGTATAATCCAAGGCACAATGCCTAGAAAATGACTGTAGATTCTATACTGTTACTTTAAGTGTCTCTAAAATCAAGTAAAAGGGGGTTGATGGAGTTTTTTAATCCACTTTTTCCTGTAATGACTCTTGTGCATTCGATGAACATCCATGCTTTTACTAAGAAAAAGAAATAGACTCTGTTTAAATGAAAAAGAAACATTAAGAATAGTGAATAATACAAATATGAAAAGAAGAAAAGGACAGAAATGCAATTTTGAAAGAGTGATTTTTGCAAGTGTTCGAGGCCTATCACTTCAGCTGCTTACTTCTGAGGACAAGACTGAAGGAAGAGTGCATACACTGATTCTTTGAGTGAAGGAAAACCTCTCTGCATAAGAGATGGTACAGATCATTACTCTTTGCTTCCAAGTGCTTATTTCAATAAAAAGAATTTGAAAAATTATATCAGCTAGTAATTCAGGCACACTGCCTGTTATCAGAACCCCTAAGTATGGTAATGAATGTTCTTCTCAAACAGTGATCAACTTCTTCCTTCTTGACCTGCACTTAGATCCTGCTCAGAACAAAAGCTTGTGGACCATGTTATTTTGGGCTTAGTACAAAATCCACTTGAATGCCTCAAGTTGAAGGAGTCTATGTACTAATTTCTTGCCAAGGAAAATATTTGACTAATTTTAAATACCAGAAACTCTTCTTCAATGAGGTAGCTACCAGAGCTATATACACCACAGGTTGTACTAGCTTGTGCCACATAGTAAGTTTGACTCCTTGCTATCTGAAAATATCATTAAAACTGAACTATCAAGAATTTTCTATGCCTATAGAAGCTTTCCAGAACATTTTGTTCCTGTGGAGTACAGGGAATAAAGAATGCAGGGGAAAGAATAAGGATTAGATAAAATAGTTCTGTGGACCCAAGATGTGTTTTTAGATTATTTTCGCCAGTGTGTTTAGCAGTAGGAGAAAATATCCCTAGTCTTCACGGTGTCCCTTTCCTATGGTCTGTGTATTGCAGACTTCAAGTGGGTGTTAATAGTTATGGATATGGTCTCTTTTTTCTGTTCTGTGAAGGAAGATATTCATATATTAAGATCCTGCAATGTAGACATATGGAAAAATAACACATAGGTCTCTTTACCTTAATATTTCGTTGTTTTTGCAGATTTTGAATCAACCCCATCTGTAAATAGCAGCTGAACTTCCTAAAGTTCAGATGAGAATTGAATACAATGTTAACCTGAGTATCTCTAAAACTACTTTGTGCATTGCAATTTTTTCCACTCACCCCCAGCTAATTAAAAAGCCTACATATGATTTAAAAGGTTTTCTAGCTGGTCCATGCAACAGGCTATAAAGCAAAAGTATGTAATTTCAGGCTGTTAAATCTAGCCAATGAAGATTGTCACCGTCTTGCAAACCTCATCCTGAAAGAATCACAGACAGAAAGAGAAATTTTCATTATTTTTAAGCAAAAAACTGTTTTCTTGCCTAGCTTGAACTATACTGATCTCTATCTAGCTATCTACCAGTATGACCTATATGTATTCAGTTATTCAGTTGTGGAGATCAGATATTCTAAGTACACATACTTTATGATTTAATTAACAAATTATTTAACACTGTAAAGTTGACCTTTACAGGCAGAGAATTCTCTTTTTATAATTTTCCTTTTTAAACACAGAACATTACAAGTCTATGTTATTAATTCAAAGGACATATAAAGAACTTGTCAACTTGGGAAGGGCAGGGGAAAAAAAGAAAAAAAAGCAAGGCCCCTCACTACAAATTGAAATGTTGAAACTCACAGAGCTTGGTCTCTAGACTGGTCATACTGTGAACATTTGGGTTATCAGTGCTGATGAATCAAAGAATATACAAGATACAACTCCTTTGGTTTGATAACAGAAATTTATTTGCTTTAAATATGTTAGTTGGCATTTTTTTTCAGTTTTGAAGTCAGATTATTCATTGTGTCAAGACCAATAGACACATAACAGAAAGAAGACAGGCCATAAAGACAGTTACCAGGAGAGCTAGCCAGATCTCTGGCAGAACTGCTGAGATACCAGGTAGAGATCTAGAGGGGGCAAACACCATGTGAAAACTATGGAAATGAAACAGTGATGGACTTTGCGTGATTTCAGTTCCTCAAGTGAGAAAACAGTGAAAGAAGCAGCTTCTGTGTCAAGCTGGAGAGCATCAGATTTCTGAAGATTTATTGAAAAATGTAAAATTTTCAGGCAATTGAAATGTAGATGGTAAACAGAGTTCAGACTCACACCATTAGAAGGGAGAGATGATTAGAGAGGTGACTCATATACTGAACCACTGAATTATTACACAGTTCATATGAAAAAAACTACCCAAACCCCTGAGGCTGTTACAGTAGGATCTGAAGTAGACACTGTGCATAAGTATTGACTAGTCAAGAATTAATCATTTATATAAGATTAACACAGTGACTCTAAATGCTCTGTGTCTCTGGGACTTGAGGAAGGAGAAGAGGGAAAGTATCCAGGGCAAGATAGATCTGGTGGCTGTAACTGCAAACAAAAGGGGAAAAAAATTGTACCAAAAATATTTCTATGTGAAAGCAAAAATTGAAAGTCCATGTGCGTCTCACTATTATTACTTTTTTCTGAAGAGCCTGAGAAAAGTCAGAGAAAAAATAAATCACAATAGGTGACTATTATCTCTGTTGCACACATGAAGGTTTACTTATAACTCGGAATTATGCTGTGCAAGTATTCATTTCTGGTTTAGAATAGCCACTCTGCTGTGACACTGGCAACTGCATGATACTTATGGAAATAACTACAAGAGAATGCACCTTCCCTTCTCACACAGTGGGGCTAGACAAAGCAGAAAAATCAGCCAGTATGTTATGTAGAGACAGAAAGGCAGATGTGTGGGGTTTCAAATATTTTTACTGTACTGTCATACTACAGTGCGTCCTGGTTCCGGCCAGGATGGGGTTAATTTTCTGCAGTAGCCAGGAGAGGGCATGGCCAGGAGCTGAAGGTTAATTAATACCACTCTACATCATTGCTGGGGGCAGGGGAAAGGGATTCTCTTCCAGGGAGAAGGGGTCCTCCCTTCTAGCTGAGCAAATGTGGCAAAGGGACACTGTCTATTGTTGAAGGTTTTCCACGTGAATTGTTTCCTTTTCTTGTACCTTCTGTCATGGGGATTGTTGCTGTTACTGTTTGTTTTCTTATCTCTTTGCTGTTTGCAGTAAATTCTTATCTCAACCTGTGATCTTTGTCTTTTGTGCCTCCAATTCTTCTCTCCATCCCACCATGTGGGAGAAAGGGAGGGGAAAAGCAGGGGAGCAAGGGAGCGCCTCCTGGTTTGGAAAATCTCAAGGTGGTACTGAATTGGTGAGTACCATTTCTAAACCACGCCCAGTGAAAGTTTGATTTTCTTTTAGTGATCTTTTCCCACTTCTCCAAGTAACAGCAACATGGAGAGGAACAAAATAGTAAAACATTATGAATCTGTAGTTTTAATAGCCGCAAAAAGTAGTCTCATTCAAGAATAAAACTGCTGTTATCATGATAAGAATGCTGACATATATCCAGGTTTTGGGTATACTTACAAGTACTTTATTTCATTGCAACCTTTTAAATGTAGAATTTAAGTATCATATGCAAACCTAATGTCTTTGTCATCAGTCAAAATATGTTGAGAAATTAAAAATTAAAATAACTCTTCCAGCAAACAAAGTAAATAAAATTACAAACTGTGAGGCTTAGCTTACTTAGGGGAAATACGCCAGAAGACTATAGCAAATTTAGATTACCACTGAATTTTAAGGTTGCTCACATGTCTTTTTAGACTTGACCAGGTATCTAGTGAAGAGAGGCAAATAAGAAAGAGAAGTTTAGATTGTGGATGAGATACTGGCCAGCCACTGAATGTTCATGTCTTAGTATAGTGTCTATAACTGACAGTTTAGGGCTTTGTTTTAGAGCAGAGTGACAGCTTGGGTAAAAATCTCTATTTTTAAGTAGTACTATTTATTACAAAGATGAAAATTAAAAAAAAATATAGAAGCCTTATTTCTCTTTTTTGTTTGGCCTCTTTAGCCAGTATTTGAACAAGCAATCACTATTGCTATGGATGCACATGATAGCTATAACTAATAGGATGATGACTTTGGCTAGAGTTTGCCACATCATTTGCTATAGTAGGGAAAAACAAAACTGAAAACTCAATGACACCTCATAAACAAGCAGATAGGGATGGAAAGATGGGTAGAAAGGAAGGCAGTTTGAAATACGTTTAGACTCTATACAGGGTTAATCGTGTTTTGAATGAAAAGGAAAAGGTGGCTTTTACAGTATAACTAAACATCATTTTCCATAACTGTTTCAAATTGATATATTCTTAATTTTCTATATCACATGGCATATGAACTATTTCCTACTGAATCTGGCAGCATTCTTGGAAAAGGGTAAGTGATATAGACAGAAAAGGGAGGATATAATGTCATCCATTTCTACATCAAGCCTCATGAGACCGTACTTTTGACAGCAAATCCTGTCAAAATAAGACTCCTGAATAAACAACATGAAGTCTGTTCTCTGAGACCTGGCCCTGGAAAAAAATTGGATCATCAAGTTCCATCCCCCATGCCATGAGGAGGGACACTTTCCATTAGACCAGCTTACCCAGAGCCCCATGGTTTAGAACACCTCCAGGGGTGGGGAATCCACAACCTCTCTGGGCAATCTGTTCCAGTACCTCACCAATTTCACATAATCATAGTTATAAAATGTATATAACGAATCCTAAGTCATAAAACCAGATCTATTCTGACTTGGGATGTATACTTCTCAGTATCAAATACATATTTCACGACTCACCTAAAAAGCCACAAAAATCACAAATCTTCATAGAAATTAGGCTAATACACATCATGCTTTCATAAGTGAATTTCAGAGTGTCCATGATGGTTATGATTCAAAAACCAACACTTAGGGCTGCACTCACAATTCTTCCACCTGGGGCCAAAATGACCTGACTTGAATCCTCACAAAGAAATGTTTGTCTAACCTGTATTTGAAGGCTGTTACTCCGCCTTGCTTCAATCTTTCTCCTCTCTGGACTAAACTGAATTTTGTCCTCTCCCACTGGATTTAAGTGTGCGCCTGCCAAGATGCTGGCATTGAAGAGAATTCAGGGGTAGCCTCTTTGAGGAGAGGCTCCAATGGAACAACCTCCTCTGCGAGGAGCTGCTTCCGATGAACGCATCACTGAGTGGACACAGCTGAGCCCCTTACTCAAGCTGGTGGTTCCTCTGGGAAAATTTAATTAAGAAAGCGCAAAACCACCACACAGAAGTGTGAGGGGAAAATGAGAAAAGAAAAAGTGTCAGAAACTTCTGCAGAAACTAAGGTTTCTAAAATGTTTCTGCAGAAACTAAGGTGAGGGAAAGAAGAGAGAAAGAGGAAGTGCTCCAAGCACCAGGGCAGACACTCTCCTGCAGCTTGTGGAGCAGATACCTACACTGCAGCCTATGGAGAACCTGACACCAGAGCAAGTGGATATTCACTGATTGAACTGGAGCCCACGGAGGAGTAGGGGAATGATGTGAGGAGAAGGAACTGTTAAGGACTGATTGTATTTCCCCCATCACCCCCCACAGTTCAGAGCAGGGAGGTAGAGACTGAGATGAAGTGACTTCAAGTCTGAGAAAGGGAAGTGAGGTAGGGGGAAGTGTTGTATTAATTTGTCTTTGATTCTCACAATCAAAATCTATTTGAACTGACAGTAAATTAAATTTTGTCCAAGTCTAGACTGTTTTTCCCCTGATATTATTTGATAAGGGATTTCCCTATCTTTGTCTCTCTCTACAAGGTTTTTTTATCTTATTTTCTTCTCCCTATCCCATTAAGGAGGAGAAGTTAGAGTGTCTGGGTGGAGGTCTGGCAGCTTGCCAAAGTCAGCTGTCTACAGTATAACCTATTAGAAAAATGGGTGAGAAAAATCCCAGATCCCACAAGAATACCATACTTCTGGATTGTATCTTCATAATATACAGTTTGGCAGTGAAGCACATTTCAGGTAGAGGCTATGAGAAGATATATATGGTTTCAGTCTGTGCTTCACTGATAATATTGATTTGTAAAGGTAGACTATCACTTCTGCTACATCTCCATCATCCCATAGTCCTGATATTATGCTGCTCCTGCAAATCCATTAGTGCTAAAAGGATCAGCATACATCATTTGGCCTGTATCTGCGAGGAGTCACTCACTAAGAAAGTTATTTGGCTGTCCAAATCTATGCTGTTTTTGAGCTGCTAATTTTTTGAAGGAAGGTGAACAAATTTTACATGGCAAGCAAGGATTTCAGTGACTATATAACTGTCCCATAGTTTCCTTATACAAAACTAATTTTCACAGCCAAACTGGATTTTGGAATGGCAAAATCATCATTCAAATTTATGTAGGTATTATGTTTTGAATGAAAAAAAGAAACAATTATAAACTGTGTTTGTATAATTTTTTTTAATACCAAACATCATCCAGGAGTCAAGCTTGTATTCCCAAGCCCCCAAAGCCAAGTTTCACATGAGAAAGCCTTTGCACAATTTCAAGAAGATTGTTGTCAGTAATTGAAGCCTATGTGAAAATAAAACAAATTGCCCTTGTGAAGGCTTCTATTCCAAATGCACAGGTCAATTTTGCCCCTACAATTTTCATTTGTTCCAGTGCAGGATTCAGGATTAGATTAATCTTAATGGTTTCTGTAAGGATTTAGTTTAGGTTAGAAGCCGCTCTTCAAATTTTCTTTATTTGGGGCTTTTAAGTTTTTTTTTTTACAGAACAGTATTTTATTCTAGTCTCTTTAGGTTTTCAAACTGTGCACATCACTGTAATCATCTGAACCTGGTCCCCAAAGCCAGAATTGTTTTCAGCCATCTCAATAATTATCATGAAAGTGTATCTATGAAGATACTGGGGTTTTAATGAGCTGCATTTCTTACACTAACAAACCTCAGTGACAACTCTCATTCAGTCTTCTGAAAGCAGAAGAAATGCAGTGCTGATGGAGGTTTTTGTTTTCTCTTTTGTTGTCTGCTCTATTCCTTAGTTTTTGATGACCAAATACACTTCTTTTAAATTTTACTTCAAGGCCCAGTGACACACTGCAATCAAAAGTCAGGGGTGCATGCTTAGTTAGAACAAACTCGTATAACTTTAGTTGCTTCACTGGACTGGCATAATTCCATATCAGATGCGAAATCTCAGTGATAATCACTGAATTAGAAAACACAGCAGAGTCCAACTGAAGCATCAATTCTCTGTTTTTCCTTAAAAAGTTGCATAGAGGAAACAAGTATTATAGTTTAAAAAAGTATTATTTTAATATAGCAATTGCCTTGAATGCAACTCATTAGACACACACAATTTATAATGACATTATCAAAGTGTCTTCAATAAAGGAATAATACAGACCACCACAGTGAATTAACACACTTGAATAAGAAATGTGCTGCCTGCTACACAGAACAACAGTTGGATTTGGTTGCATGTGTCAGATCAAATCATAGTTAATAAAAGCATTCACTTTTCTGATATGAACAGAGCAAATAAAAAAGCCTTCTTGAAGATGTTTACCCCAAGGATAAATGGAGCTAGAGATTAAGACACTGAGGAGCAGGATATCAGTGAGCAGATGTTAGGTGATGGCAGGAATTAGGGATGCTCATGGCAGAAATGCCTACTGCCAGCTGCAACCACCCTAATTACTGTGAGACAGGGTGCCAGAAACATGAGAAAATGTAAACAGGGGTAATCAGGCTATATTGAAAAGGGTGTTTAGGAATAACTGTCAGATTTAGAGCAGCAAAAAAAGACTGAAAGTCACTGAGAATTTTCAAAAATACTCTCTCTTAAAAAGGTCCAGATTATTGGAACCACTGTGACAGAAGAATTTAGAAAATGATCCTTCACTGAATTAGTAGGTCTGCAATAAGATGCACCACCAATGACTGCATCATTTCTGAGGTCTTATCTCTAATATAAATACAAGTCTGCTTATACTTCAATTTGTTTTGAGAGGTCAACTATTTCTGCTTGAATTTACACTTCAATTTAAGGTCAAAATCCTGTTTGATTTCTCTGTTATGAACAGCCACCCATAAATCACTCAGTAAAACACTGAACATGCAACTTTAGACCAAGGTATTCATCACAGAATTTTTCTGATTGTGGTGGTTTTGGCTGGGATAGAGTTAACTTTCTTCATAATTGTCTAGTATGAGGCTATCTTTTGGATTTTGGACTTCTGCTGCAGGGGTGACTGAGCATTTTTGTGGGGCTTAGTTGCTGGCTGGGGTTAAACCACAACACTGAGGAACTAAAGACCAAAGCTGAACCTTGGTTTTCCTATGGACCATGAGCATCTGTGGGAGTGAAGACACATTGTAACTTCGACAAAGATAGTCTGGTCAAGTCATGTCCCCACACTTCCACACCTCTTATAGGCAATGAAATTTGTCCTAAGTTAAGAATGCCAGGTGAATATTGCAAGAAGAACTGTCTGAATGCTCACATAACTAATGTATTCCAGACATGGGGGAGCTGTGATGCATTGGTAATATTTAGATACTGTATTAGCTATAAGTCTAATCGTAATCATGCACATAATCATACTTCTTGTGCCTGATCGAGAGTCTTCTTTCTATTATTCTGTCACACACATCTATCAGAAATCTCCCTCAGTTGATTCACACTACACAATTGCATGAAGTTAGACACTTTTTCCATTCATTTATGGTGCAATATTGAACTATTTTGTGGGTCTATAGAGAGAGAGGGGTGCCTTTTCACTATGCTGCTCCTACGTAGGTGAATCGCACTCTAAGCACCTGCAAGCAGTGTTCTTGCCTTAGATATTTTCAGCTTCAGTTCAGTACTCCAAAATATCTACAGCTGTTTGAGATTTCCTACTGTGCCTAAAACATCTCCACTGTGCTGACACGTACAGCTTTCTATATCTCTGACTGTGGAATTCAGGTCTAGCTTTAGGTGTTTATACTTAGATATCTGCATGCTCAGTAGATGTCTGGGTCCCTAATACCAGCCAGCATGAAAATGAGAGTGTTTAGCTCCTCTGCAAGCAGGTGCCACCACTGGCCAGCCAAGTGTGTGAGTATCACCTAAGCATTCACTTTGTTGCCTTGAGAATGTTTTTGCTGCTCACCCTTAGGCACCTGGTTTCATCTGAGACTCTCCAGAGAATCCCACCAGGCCTTCAGACACCTATCCCAACAGGCATTTTGATGCAACTTCTACATCAGGTCTGCCAGCCCCACAGATGTCTGCAGTGAATATCTGGGATATCCACTCTGAGTGTGCCAAATGACAGTAGACACATCTGTGTGGGCAGTCATGCTCTAAATTTGTGTAGTTTGTAACACAAGACAAACATGTAATGCATAGTTGAAAGTAAGAGTTCAGGTTTTTTACCATTGACCAAATCCCCATACTGGTTCTAGTCACATCAGACGCCAAGTAAATCTGAAGTCCAATTGATGTCAACAGAAAGAGAAAATAAAGAATAAAGACAAGGGATAAATTAAATCTTCAACTAGTAGTTCCTTTGAGGAAGGTGTCTGCAATCAAATACATGCCATACAGCATAAACTGAGTAGATAGAGCACTTCTAGATATTTTTCAGGAGGTGTCAGCAGGTCTAATTTTAAAAGGGCAGGTCAGATAGTAATGGTACAGTTCAGCTTTTATTTCCACCATAAGAAGGTTAATACAGCTTTAAAAGGTAAGAAAAGAAAGAACATGCTGTAACCTTTTATCCTTGTCTTTAATCTGACACTAACACAAAACTGAGGAAATGCAGCCTGACACCTCCTCTCACATCACCACAGGCTGCTGTGTGCCTGGAGTTCCCAGAAAGCAGCATCAGTCACAAACACATGCAGATGGGTGGACAGATGCTCCCAGGAGACAGCCATACATACCAGTCCCCTCACACTGCATGGAAAATAAGAAATTAACTCTCAGAGGAGCAGTGACATAGATAGAAAATAAAGTTGGTCTCCCATGATTTAAATATCCATTGGTACTATCGGTGTTGTTAATGATCAGGTATTTGGAATGAAGCCTTAATTTTGTCTAAAAGATTCTATTTAGGTCAGTGGTAGAGTTCTGCTACTTCAGTGACAGTATTGTCATCATGGTCCCACCTGTATCTCCTCATGAAAATTGTCTTATCTTTCTGGTGACAATAGAGACAAGCATGTTTCTGCTGTGCAGACATCACTGCTGGGCTGGGGGTGGGGAGAGAAGATCTGGAGGAAAAAAAAGTTACTTTTCATTGGCAAAATTGGTTTCTGTATGCCATTTGGCATAAAGCAGCAGTAGAAGTTCTGGAAGGGTAAAGCTAACAGATACTAAAGAGAAACCCCCTGCTAAAAACTGTTCAAATGGTTAAAGGCTGGGTAAGGTTCATTATGTTTGAAGGAGCTCCCTTGAGGTTACACCATTCTGTTGCTTTCAGCAAGAATCCTGGGATGGAGAAGAATGGTTTTATGGGGTAGAATGGGGTTTAAAGGCATGCATGATTTGCAGGCAAAGCAGCAAGGAGAGATCTAACTGATAATTAATGCTTTTGATAGCTTCTCCCCCCTGCTCTGTGCTTTAAAAAAAGATGCCACAAATCTCAATGAGTACTTTACATGGATTCTAACTTTATTAAACTCTAAGTTAAATGGCAATTATAAGACTATATACAGTATTGCAACCTGCTGCTCTGCCAACTTATACCTGAAAAGAAAAGAAACAGAGAGGCTGCTAGGAACATGGGGAAGAATTAGCAGATATATTTGTAGGTAAAAGTCATGAAGCTGTCTTCCACCATGCTTGTTAGCACAGTGTCTACTTCTTGCCTATCAGAGAAAAGTGGCTTTTTATTGCTCCCTGCCGGACCTGGACATATCTGCATTTAAAAAAGCTATCTGTAGGCTGTGAACACCAAGAGAAATAAAAACAAAGCAAAGATTTAATTAGGAGATTTCCTGAATATTTAGGAAACCTTACTGTGTAGTATTTATTTGGCCTGTTTAACTTTTGTTCATTTACATAAATGCTAGCTAAAATATAGAACACTCATGAATATGTAGGAGGGATTCATAAAATTATTCTAAGAAAAAATAGTTTCACGTAACTGCCTTCTTGTGACTTGTCTGTACTGACTCAGCAGGGCAACGGAAAACAAAAGTCCATCTTACCCAAGCTTCTGAAAATGTCATCATTTTTGCTGAGAAAGATCCCAACTGACTGATTGCAGTCAGGATTTGTGGAATATTTGAAAAGCTGTAGGTCTTACCAACACACTGACTAAAAGGAAGAACTTTTATGTCATAAGCAAAATTTGAACTAAGAAATTTTGGTTTTTTTGCCTTCCATAATCATCTTGAGTATTGGGCAAATCAGAAACAGCAAATAAAATCATTACGCTTCAGCCTTCTTTTTTCCTAGAATTCTAAATGGAGATATAAGGTCAATGCCAATCAGGCAAATAGGATGAGATAATTGCTTAAAGAAAGCAAATAATTTTCTAGCTGAAAAGGTTTCAATTTTTGAAAGCCTAGATATTTCACACACCAGTGTTAACACTGAAAAAAGTGGGTGATTCCTTTTATCAAAGCATAATACATATTTTATACCCCTGCCAATTGTAACGAGACCATACACAGTAAACTTAAAAGTATAAGCCCATGCTTTCCCACATCGCTTGTAGAATTATTTTACACAAACACTATGATTGTGCTATTATGTGATAACAATCAGGTAGATGACCAGAAATGGGAATAGCTACTTTGGCATCCTAAGATAATACTAAATGGAAAATAATCCACAAAACAAAACAAAACAACAAACGAACAACAGCAACAAAAAAGTTAGAATTAGTTTCTACAGTATTGCGAATGTAATACTTACGTCTAGAAATGTAACTACACACAGCTATGCCCATTCCCAGTCACTTTCTTGTGATTGCACATGACTGCAGGAGGATAAACATAGATATAAGCAAACAATGCAATGAAAACAGAGGTATTCAGTTTGGGGTTTTTTCCTGTAATAGACTCTGCATGAAAAAGATGCATTTTTTCCAGCAGTCCTGAATACACTTACTGTAGTGTATTTCAGTAGGTAAACAATATGTTGCAAATTCTCAGTGCTATGAGAGAGAATTTATTGAAATACTTTTTATTTCTTATTAGGATATTTTCTCACTCCACTATCTGCCTGTGATAGTTGTAAAAACTGACTTCATTACAGACAGATGTAGAAGCAAATTAAAGGATATATAGCTGATAGAAAACAAGGACTCCAGTCTGGCAGAGCTTCCAGTCTCAGGTCTGAAGCTGCTGGCAACAAGGTTCAAACTTTACTGAGCTTCTAGTACAATTTCTCTCAGATTTGTTCTTCGTTATAAGTTCTTCTTTTTTTTTTCCATATCCAGAGACAAGTAAGCCCCGAGACTAGCTGTATTTTCAGAAGCAACCCTCTCCCAGTGCCACCACCTTGAAATGTTATTGCAAATATGTGTGGATTTTAGAAAACTAGAGGTGTTATTTATTTTTCTGAGCATTAGGTTTACATGGCAATGTTTTGGTAATGGGGGAGCTGCAGGGGTGGTCTCTGTGAGAAAACTCCAGGAGTTGTCCCTGTCAGACACAGCTGGTTCCAATGGACCCACCCCTGGTCAGAGCTGACCCCACCACGACACCAATGGTGCCTCTGTGATAACTCATTTCAGAAAGGGTGAAAAATGCTGTGCAGCAGCTGGGAGACATGAGAGGGAAAACATGAGAGAAACAGCCCTGCAGACAGCAAGGAAGGGTGTGGAGGAGGTGCTGCAGGCAGCAGAGCAGGGATTCCCCTGCAGTCTGGAGGATACCAAGGGGAAGCAGTTTGTGCCCCTGCAGCCCGTGGAGGACCACATCAGAGACCACTGAGAAAATATCACAGTGGGAAGTATCGCTCTACATGTGCTATTTCTTACATTGCACTTCTGAACATTGGCTAGTGCTGGAGACAGAATAGAGACCTACATGGACCTTAGGTGTAAAACTGTGTTCACTTTTATCTTATTCTGCTAAGGAAAGTGAGATCTCAGAAATCTTAGAAGTCTTAGCATTTTCGGAAGGCTTAGAAAGACATAGGAGGCTTCAAACAGAAGTGATAAGTTAAAGGTAGAAATTTCCATGCAAGTTTCATTGGGATGCACTGTGGGGAAGGTCTGGAGACAAGATTTTTGGACTTTAGTACGGCTAAAATATTTCTCTGCAAGTAAATTAGATCTGATTTCTGGAAGATGGTATTTAGATAAATTTTTAAAATATTTAAATAAGAAGTAACTCTGAAGTGCTCAACACCCTTCACAGTTTCATATTCACTATGAGATCTAAAAGCACTCAGTATAGACTCAGATCCAGGAATAAAAACCACTTATTTAAAACAGTTTTTACACCAGAATATAGTAAGGACCTTTTATAGGACTCTCTAGGTTTTAATAGATAGATATTAGAGATGTTAATGTAGTACAATATTATAATAAAACAAGATGAGTTGTAATATAAATGTACATTAACTCACGTGCTAATGATCAACATAAGCCACAGGAACAGATGCCAGTGGTTTCATGTCCTTTCATCAAAAGGGAGACAGAGCCTATTTAAATGTTTTAATTGTTGGGAAAGAAATGGATTTGCTTTTATCCAATCAATACTACTTTGACCAAGAATCAATTAAACTGACAAGGCTTCTCTTATTGAAGTAAGTAGGGGCTTTAATTAAATTCCATTCTATAGTTTAAGCAAGGCACTGGAAGACAAGGAGAACACAAAGGCTACTTTGAATTTGGTGTGTATATTGGAAGTATGGTTTTAGGAGTAAATAATAAATTAAACTTCAGATATATTAACACTTTATATCATACTACATATCAAAATGAAGCCGCAGAGTGACCCCATATATTACAGCATGTATATCTATTTTGAATTAGCAGGAAACGGAATGCTCTGCATGATCCTTTATTTATGACAGTGACATAGTATGTACAAGGGCATCCTTCTATTTCCTCGGAAAACGTCATTAGTACTAAACAGTCGCTCTTTGCCTATTTCCTTAGAAGATCACTGCACAAAAATGAGACACTGCAGAAAAACAACGGGCTCCATTTAATTGGTGCAACCCTTCCCCTTTCCTATCAGCAGCACAACTCTATATTCACTCTGGGGCAAAGAAGTTATTAAAGCATTTCAAATGATATTTTCAAAGGGAATTTTCCTTTTTTCTTATTACCTCTTCAAATCTGAATCACTGGGTGAGAAGAGAGGCCAAAGAGATGAAATAAAAGCTTACTTCCAGAAAATTATTGAAAATGATGTCATGAAATCAAACAGGCTTTGGTATAAAAAATCTTCAGAAGAGAAAATACACTTTAAGCAAAAGTCCTAAAATACAAAGTCTTTCTGCAAGTGGCAACACCTCAGATCACTTAGCCTGGAGTGATCATTTCAGTCTCCTGATGTGATGCTATTCCAGCTTATTTTCCTCAGGCTGCTTTGCTCACTAAAGCAAGTAATTAGAGTAGCAAATAATAGATCCAGAGTCCCAAATTAACTTTCAATATTATCATCTTTTTGCTAGTGGCTAAAACAATTCTTACATTGGTAAATCTATATACCTTCCTGCTAAACAGCTATTAAAATAAATGATTGGGTAAAAATCATTTTCAGCATCCTTGTTCTAAAATATGCCATTTTTGTGAAAATTAAATAGCATACTAAGTGATCAGCAGGTTCCTCTGGTTAAATATTCTTTTTAATTGCTCATTGGTTCAGTCCACACATGTTTTATGTACAGAAGTTCTTATGTCAGGGAGTGTCTCCAACTTGTGGCATGATGGCAAGCTTTGTGTTTACATTAATAGTTTTCGAAGATTAGTGGGTTATTCTCAATGTGTTGGACAAATTAGCAGAAAAAATATGATAGTTTTTGATTTAAGGAGAATTTTGTCTTTTCTTTAAATTGTGATGACAATTACAATCCTCTATAACTAGCTCAGTGGTTTCCAGCATAACAGTTTTTTCTGCTTATAAATACCGTTTTTAAAAATTAATGTGTTAATTTATAGGTTGGATAAAAATAACCATATATGTAAGTGTATATTATATTTAATTTTTATATTATATTACTATATACAATAACGTATTTAATAGAGGTAAATGATTTAAACTGAATGAAAAATTTAATGATTTTTTTTTTGTTTCATAGTTGAGATGAAGCTTTTGCTTTTCATTCTGCTATACAACATCTAAAAACTCTGAAGTACTGCAATTTCCAACAAAGAGATGACATTTACTGAATATTTTTAAGTGATTGCAACAGCTGTGGGTAATTGTTCAAATTATACTGATATTTATGGACAAGGTATAATCCTTCTATACTCAAAAAAAAAACAAATAAGCTTCTGGAACAATATAAAAGCAAAAAGTAAATAAAATGGATAGACAAATAAATAAATAAACCCCCAAAACCTGCACAAACTAAGCTCCATGCTTACCCCAGTTCTGTTCACAAAGTTATAGCAATTTAACAATGGTGGGACTGCATCCAGTATTCATGCTCTATGGTAATGTTAAACTTATGAAATTCCCTGTCAAAATCAGTTTTAAATTTGTGTACATCACTGAATTTTTGCCACGGCTATGAAAATAAAAGCTGTCTATCAGCAGTTTTGATACAGGTTTTAATAAAATTTGCAAATAATAAGCTTTTCAGTGTCTTTCTACAACTGTCTGCACACCTTGTAAGAGTAGAGCTCATGTTGCCTCCTTCACCTAATTGGTGAACAAGTTAAAACTGCTACTAAAACAGTGTTATAAGGGGCTGTGAGCCACAAAATGTTTATCAACTCCTGCGCAGACCCTATTGAGCTACTGACTTTCTTATGAAGAGTTAAATACTTTGTCACTTATAATAGCTATGGCATGGGTTTTAACCCAGAAGAAGTCATTACATAAAGTAGTTTGTAATATATTTTCAGCAGGAATGATCTGTCATGCCCTAAGAAGATTTAGTCAAACTCTGGTCCAACTCTGAATGTCTACTTTTGAATTAATAACTTGTCAGTTGCTTTGCCAATCACTACATAACAGCCAGGATGAAGCACTTCTCTCTGGCTGCAGCACCTTTGTGCTGATAGCGAGGAAGCAGCTTCTTTGGCACCTTTTGAAAGATTTTCTGATTTTATTAATAACTTTCTGTACACAGATCATGAGCTGTTTTAGAAAACACAGCATTTAAGGATTTATGCAGAACCAACCTGCTTTTTAGTACCTTATTACTTTTCCCAGGAGTGCACAAACACATCAGAATGTCTGTCCCAGCAGCACCCTCAACGTTCTCCTGTGTCTCTCCATTTTCTACCCTATATTCTACATAATGGACTAAAAGGAAGAGTTGATGAGCAGGTATCACACAGATCACGCTAGAAAAGATAAGATTTTTTAACTACGATCCTGAATTATTTAGACTTAAAATAAAATTGCATAAAACCAACTCTATTTCAACTAAATATCAACAAAAGATTCTAAAAATTACCAAAGAAGCTGTTTTCCACATTTCTCTTCTTCTTTTTCCTTTGTAAAGCAAATTGTTTTGAACATATGTGTATCTCTTTACCGATTAAAAACTGAATGACCAAGTAAATATTTTCATTCTATGGGAAATATTCACCCTTTTGATCATCTTGTGAAATATATTTTTCATAATTTTGCTGACAGGCAAAAATTGTATTTGAGTGCTATCTCAGAACAAAATATTTCATAAGTGTAGCTATTTTCATATTATTAGCAACTCATGTTCCAACATTTCTTCATTCCTTAAACATTGTACAAAATTTCTTCCTTCCTATAGCAATTTGTACTTATCTTGAAAAATAAAATATTTTGGAAGTCTTATGTTTTTGCATAACAGTTGCATAAACACTCTCCTTTTTCCTCAGTGATGTCACCAAGATGTCAGCCATGAAAAAAGGAAACTTTGGTTTCCTGTTATACAGAATTGGTAACAGAATCCTTGTGTTTTTCTACCTCACTCTCCCGTAATACTCTTGCAATACCCATTTCATGGTCTTTAGGCTCATGTGTTGAAGAGCAGTTTTCTCCTGCCACTGTGTTATGCAACACAGTTGTACGGACAGTTCTGGGTTCTGGTTTTCTGAGTAGTTTTTCTCTCACACTCTTCCTTTGAAAAGGAGGAAATAAGCAAGCAGAAAAATCAGCTCCACCAGTTGCAGCTATTTTTGAAAGGGCAAGGGCCCCTGTTAGAATCAGTAGAGGTAAGCACAGTTTCATTGTTTTCTTTTTTCATCTGCTTATTAACAGGAGTTCCAGTGCAAAGAAAAGACGTGTTTGACTAATAAATGCTCTGCAACATTGCATTTAATTAACATCATGTTACACTTTTTCTAGAGCAGTCATAGTTTATTTTAGTAGTTGGGGGATCAAGATTTCAGGCTTTTATTTGACTGCTACTTCCATTTCAATAACTCACATTTAAATACATTGCCAGACATAGCAAGAAGAGCTAGACAGAGAGGTGATGTCACGGCATGGATGACATCACGATGGCCAACAAGGGTTGCATGGAAGACATCTCAGAGAACTAGGGAACTGTGAAGGTTGGATTACTTTTCAAGCAACTGAGGACTATCAGGCCTTTGCACAAAGCCTCTGTGTATGTATTTTTCTGTCCAACTCAGCCCACTAGAGATTGCGGCACAGTCTTGCCACGTGCAGACAATTTTCAAATATAGATATAGAAGTGAAGAAGCATTCTTATTAGTAAAAGCCTATTCCCACTTGATGGTGGCACTGTCTAGAGTGGGCCACCTCTCACTTGTGTCTTCTGAGTTCTGTTCCCCAGTTTATCAATCATTTTGTCATGATTGACTGACTTAGACAGATGTCTATAAAGCTTCTAGGACAATTAGTATTTTTAATAGGGCTGAAGGAAATATTAGTTTCTTTTCTGAGAAGGGAGGCTGTGAAATTCACCTATGTACCTTTAGATTCGAGGTTAAATAAGACCACAGAGCGATACTTCATCACAGTTGATGGATTGAGTCTTTTAGACATGGGAAAAAAATCAGGATTTAAGTGTTACATGAAATTCAGCTAGTGAGCTACTTATGTCATTTTTCGGGGTATTTTTTGAAGACCTTGGGAGTTTTTTGGCTTTCTGTTTCTATACACTTGGTTTATTTGTCAGTGCTTCCTCACAAGCAGTAGAATTTTCTGTCATAACTAACTGATACCAGGAAAGAATCTGTTACTGCAGTTCTCTAGATACAGCCTTTATTAACCAGTTTGTGGGGTATCACTGCTGGGGCTAGCAAGGTTAGCTGCAGATCTTCAGTTAGGAAAAGACCACTGCAGCAAAGCTTACTCAAATTAAAATAACAATCTAACAACAAAAAAAAACCCAAACCCTGTATTTTTTTCCCTCCAACATCAGCTAGGACATAACCTGCATCACCCCACAGAGTTTCCCCTTTTTCTCAGATAACATAGGACATACGATTCTGCCCCCCATTAGCACTGAGTTTGATAGCTTGCTAGCTTGCATCATGGTGTTCTTTTAATCGGTTGATTACGTACATGCCCCGGGTAAGTTATTATGTTAACATCTGATGATTTAGCAAACTGCTCTGATTTTATTTATTTATTTTACTTCTGGCTCAAACATTTTCTAGTACCAATGTTCAAAGTGTAATGTCTTACTGAAAGCAGCCTATATTCACAGCTCCTGGGTATTTGCATTAGTGGTAATGGTTGCCTTGAGCCATGGGAAAACAATATGGGTTTTAATGTACATGCTTAACATTTAGTGCTAGTTCCCTAACTTTAAAAAGCCGAGCTTAAATATTTATGAAACGCCATTGTTCATTTCGAATTGAGTAACAACTGATTATCTTTCATAGAGATATCTGCAAGACCTGAAGTCAGGTTTCTATGCTGAGTTGCAGGGCTGCAGATGTTGGTTTGACTCTTGTGGGCCAAAGGGTTCAAACTACACTATAGTTTTTCAAATGAAAATTTAATTTCTATGGCTATAACCAAGCTGTGGGGGATAGTTCAAATCAGGTTAATGCAGCTAGAAAATAGTGATTTAGTGTGGTGTGTTCAGAGCTTGTCATTAGATAATTTCCTGAATTTATTAGGCATTTGCTTATAAACTGTACAGATCTCCACATCCAGAATGTGCCTGTACAAATTGTATTGAAAGCGTCTTTTTACCTTTCAGCTCTCAAGACAGAGGAAATTCCAAAATAAGTCTACTGACAGGTTTGTTTGTTCATTTCCTTGTTTTTTGGGGTTTTGGTTTTTTGTTTGTTTGCTGGGTTTTGTTGTTGTTGGTTTTTGTTATGTTTTTTTTGTTTGGTTGGTTGTTGTTTTTTGTTTGTTTGTTTTGTTTCCGTTTGTTTGTTTTGTTTTTCTTTAAGCCCTCTGGTCCTTTAAGAAAGGAATTTCTACAATAAAGCCTGTTGGAAATGCACTGGATATAGATGTATAAATAGGCTTAATCGTATGTCACAATGAGAAAAGAGTTATTGTGCCTTCATTTCAAATGGTGACATGAATGTTCTGTAAACACACTCTTTGACATGAGCAGGCATTTTAGTATTATCAGCCAAAACTGAATCTATGGTCTTTTGGCTGGAAAAAAACTGCAATAACTTGGTCCCTGTGAGGATAAAAATTACTGGATTAAAAATATTAATGTTTGTTTGATTTGATTGAATAATTACTTTTTGTGCCAGTGCCTTATTGTTTATACAGACATTTCACCTATGCTCTTCTTTATTTAATTTGATTATAATCCTTTCCCCATACACAAACCTGTCTATGAGGTAAATATGCTTGACTGAATAGTAGCGAATATTTAGATAAGGTACCAATGACTGGAGGGTAATTGCAATATTTAGCAATTATATGTACAATACTCCATGCCCCAGTGGGACTTCTGCTGAGAATGTGCTTTACATTGTGTAGGAACAACCAAGGACAGAAAAGAGCCACAAATATTCCCATTAGGCAGTTTAGTGTTGAAGACTATTTCACAGGTTAGGATTAAAATAATAGATAGCAGTGTAGTAAGAACTCTGGGAACAACCTGAGACAGCTATTTCCTGAGGAACAGAAACCCTTCCGTGCAACTAATGTCATCTGTTACTTCTGCTCTACTAGTTCCATACTGTTTCCTCTCCTCAGACCTGAAGGAGAAAAATAGAGACTTTCTAGCCAGATTTAACTTAAGTCAGTAACAGTAATCCTACTAATTCCAAGTTCCACCACGGTTACTTGGCCCTCAGAAGAGCACAACATTAAGTAGCACATTTGCAAAAAACAACCTTGTATGTGAGCATTGTAGTGAGAAACATCAAGAAAATGGCAGAAATATTTTACCCACTTGACTTAGAGATAAAAAAATCAGTTGAAAAGTGCTTGTTGGACCCTGTTACTGGTATCATGAAAGGCATAATTTAATGAAAGAAATAAATTGCTTATTACATGTACACTTGTTATCAGCACAGATTACACGTAAAACACAATTGCTGAACAGAAAACAAGTTCTGCAGGGCGCATTGGGTTGATGATCTCATTAGAACTAATGACCTTGAACACCATTCAGGCTTAGTTTAACACTCCAAAACCTGTCAGGCACTGCTCTGGTTCTTATTTAATTAACTCTCAATGTTCTTATATGCCACAGGATAAATGACAAGAACAAGTATCTCAATTCTGCAATCAGTCTTCATTGATTTCAATGTCTCTTATGGACACTGGATTTAGAAATCTCAGCCAAGATGTTTGAAATATCATTATAAAATAGAATATTTAATTTTATGATGACACAGAATTCCCTTTAAAGGCATGGGGATTATCTACAGTCCAATAAATATCCCAGCATCTGTATGAAAAAGGTGTGGTTAACTGTGAATAATTTTCCTTGTTTACTTGTAACTTCTTTTCTTTCCACCATCTATTTGTTCTTTTTTAAATTCTCTTTTCTGTAGTTTCAACTAAAAGTTTTGCTCAAGACTGCCCTTAGTCTGGCTCCCCAACACACCCCAAAATGCTACCTTGAATTCCATAATAGCTGCAATTTATGTTAGCTTGAATATCACGGGAGCTGGGCTGAATCTTTAGTGCTGCAGTGAAAGGCAGAAGTAGAAATTACAATTCCTGGGGTGCCAAACCTAATCATTTTTTTCGGCTCATTCAGCCAAGTTCTACTCATGCAACCTGACTACAGACTGGATCTGGCCAAGCAGCAGCCTAGATCTGGCCCAGGGGATGAGTTAACCTACGTCCCTGAAACAGAACAGCAAAACTTGCAGGTTAGAAGTAGAAGAGATCTGTCAGAATTCCTACCCTGTTAAAATTGCTCCCAAGGAAGAAGAAGGAGAAAGCAAGAGAAGGGATGGGACATGTGGTAAAAGTGTCATAGGGCATGCAACAGTATGGGATCTGGAATGTGGAGGCAGGCACATAAAGAAAAATGGAAATGTAATGTGAAAATAGGGGATGTGAAATGCAAACTGGAAGGGTAGGATGAAAAAATAAGGAACACAAGAATGTGAAGAATGAATATAGTTATAGGAAGAAGGACTTAATGGAGTTGTATACCTCTTCCTCCCCTCAATAACATTCAGTAACTCCAGGTTGTCCACTATTACTTTGTCTGTATTACAGTTTAGCTATACCATGGGTGAAGAGGACAACCAGTATCAATCTTTGCAGGGCTGATCCTCACAGTGTTTGATGCTGGATGATCAGTCATGCCTATTTCCAAAGCCAATCTAATCTAGAGAACCTGGGTTTGCATGGATCCTGTTTGGTTTTTTGTTTTGCTGATGCTTGATAGCACTGATACACTCACGTTTGAGTATATTCTTACACCCCATAATAAACTTCTTTCATTTTATAGAGCTATTCGTAGAAAGATGCTCTGCCTAAGTAGGGGTAAACCATCTCAAGGTTGACACTATTTGCAAAAGTTGTCAGTGATGGTTGGAGAAGGTGGGTCATGCTGCTTTTGGTGTTGAAGAATGCTGAGACCAGATTGACTCATCAATCCCAAAGTTAAACATTCTGAGGATGTGAAGAACAATGTTTCCTGAAAGAATCTGGCACTGGGGAGTGTGAGGCAGACAAAGTTTCTGATAAAGGAACTAAGAAGCAGTAGTACTGCTTAATGATATAAAGGCTGCTGAGCTGACACAGCTGTCAGTCAATCACTTTATACTATAAAAACCCAGTCCCACCTTTTAATGCTGGGAACTTCTAACACACTCCTTCTTGGAGTGTGTGGGGACAGTGCTCCTATGAGTGGGAGACATCACTCAAGGTTAATCCTTGAGGCTTAGAGAAAGACACCTGCCCACAGTTGTTTCTATGGGTGAGTAACATCAATCTCTACTTAATAATTACTAAGCTAGCTTTGAAATTATTGATTTAATAGTGCACTGTATTGGTGGTTATAACTATCTATACTGTGTAGTAAGTAATTTCAGTTAAAGTATTTTAGTCTATTATCATTGCCATCATCAATTTAAAGAAATACTTTATTTGATTCATAAGAATATATTTGGTTCTCCTCCTCAATCCTGCAGGACAAAGTCATATAGTGGCTCATCTACACCTATATAATCCTCTAGACATAAACTGTTGGCCAAGTCTGGTACTAGAATTGGATCCAGCTGCTCCTTCCCTCTCTGAGAAGAAGATTAGAAAACAAGGGTGTCCTTTCTCAACTTTGTGACTCAACAGAAAGGTATCCTTGATTGACCTTTTCTGAAACTTCCATTTTGCCAGTGACACTATCTCAGACTTCCTTAGCCCAGATAATGCAGAACAGATTATCTACTACACCACAGGCTATTTTTCTTACTTCTAAGTATCCAGCATGGAGAAAAACATCCATCAATAATTCTAAAATCCTAAATGCCACAACTTACATTATTTGTAAACAGAGTTTCTCCGAATTAAAGAAATGAGTATTAAAAATGAACATTTCATCAATTCATGCAGGTCCACTGTCAACACCCTCCCAATAAACATCTCCTTGTGTTACTTGCATACAGTCAACATGGTTACACTACAAAGGCCAAAATTCTCTTGCCTTACTCTGGACAGTAATCCTTTTTAAACTGATGTGATTGAGCCAGGACCTTAGGCTGCAACCAGTCTTACCTCTAAGCAGGGCATACAACTACCCAGGCAGTAATCATGAATAAACAGAAAACCTAAGCTTTGTATTATTCAAAGCAAATTATTAGTTCCACATTTTCTGTGAAATTTTGGTAAAGATAGTGAGAACTGACACTGATAAGTATCATATAGTGATGCTAGTTTGCACTCAGTCAGCTTAATACATCACTCTCAATTTACAGTTCTCTCTTCTGTGGGATTTTTAAAAGTCTTCTATTGCATGCAGCTTCCTATTTGACTAGTACTATACAATATTGGAAAGGGAGAAATTTGCTGCAGACTGTAGAAACTCATTGTAGCATGCAGTTTTTGTCAGTCCTGCCTTCTGACTGTGGCTTTCTCTATTGCTTATGTGTCTCTTTAAACAGACAAAGAAACACACTGTCTGCTTATAGTTCCTGACTCTATTAAATAGAGTTTGCATCTGATAGGAGTCAGCCTGAGGTCTGGCATCACTTCTCTGGACTCTTTTTATATTAGATTACTGGTAAAAAAGAGCTGATGTTGAGACCAGTGTTTTGGTCTGCTGTCTGCTAGCTGGCTCTCTTAGCCACTTAGCTAGAGAGTCAAGTTTCCAGCTGTTTGTCCTCCTTTTGTCCTCCAGGTTCTTATGTTGTGTCTCATACAGAGGTTCAGATTGAAGAAAAGATGAAGCAGGTGCCTAAGCCTAGGAGTAGTAAACTTGCAGGAGCTATTTTACCTTTCAGGCTAATAAAAAATCTGAAGTCTCAAGTCTCTTACTTTGTAGTTTAAAGATTTTTGTCTTTGGATTTTAAGCGAAAAGTCCATGCCTCTTCCTTTTCTGATATTTTAAAATAAAAATTTTGGTGATGCTGTATCAGATAGTGAACTTAATTAGTCCAGTAGGAGGCAGGCATATAAAACTAATCAAAGACCTTTATTTAAAAGCCTCATAACAAACACTGCATCCATCAAAGGACTCAAGATCTGAGATATTTGTTAATGAGCTTTGAAGGAAATATGTATAGAATAACTAACTGGACTGATTCTTGGGTATCTACAGCAGCAGAACTTTAGGTAAGCAAGCAAATGCTATAGCAGAAATAGCTGAGCTGTAGAATCTCAGATAGTTACACAAACCTTCTGTGGGTTTCATGTCTTCGATTAAATTGAAAAAAATTTAAATAAATAAATATTCATTTACATTTTGCTTCATATTTTTTCTGTAAGTCTCAGCTTTGATCTATATGTGTGTATGAAAAACTTAGTCCTTGTGAATTCTGACTGGCTTTGGTTAGGAAGGTATATTCCTGGAATAAATTTATTGCTACATGACTGTGTTTGGACTGCTTTCACCACCACTGTGGTTATCTGATGTTAAAGGGAAATGTATATCTATGTCATAGATGTCACAGGCCATCTAAGCTGACATTGATCCTCAAGGTTTTATGAATCAATTTGGACTAAGGTATACCTAATTTGATTCCTAATTTGATTATCCAAGATTTAACAGAAAAACTACTTGGTGCAATTTTTCCAAGTGGATAAGAGAGAAAAATTAATAAGATCTTTCTGAAGAAGCAAAAAAAAAAAAAAAAAGATTTTTTGGATCCTTTACCAAGATGGTTGTGCACTCTTCTCAGAGGCATTAATGATTAATGTAGAGGTAAGAATCCAGCCTATTTGTAAGGTCAAAACTCAGAAAACAGTGTGGTCAACTTTTGGGTAGTCCATTTCATCTGGGAGTTCATTTTCAACAAAGAAGACAATCTGCCATGGTCAGCTGGAGCAGAGTTTTGGAAGAGAAACAGAAATTTTATGTGACCTTTATAGAATCAGGAATTACAGGCAGACCAAGAAGGGACTTTCAGCTTCTGATTGACTCATGGCCAGGTTCTCTCCACAGATTTTTGTTTCATATATATGAGACAAATAATGTTTTGGAGCCTTTGATGTGTGGACACAAATAAAATCCTCTGAGGCAGCCTCAGTAGCTCAGTTCATATACCATATTCTTTAGAATATAATTCTAAAATGACATGAAGAGCTCTACAATAGGAATTTCAGTTGAACAAATGTTGTGGTTTGTCTGCACATTATCACTGAGTAATGGTGACACACCTGGAGTGCAAAGTTCCTGAACAGAAAAAGTGAGATCAACAGTGACACAACAATAAAAGGGTGGATAAGCAAATATCCCCATTGGACTCATCTAGATTCCTAAATTCTTTCTTATTTCTTCCTCAGTAAGACCTCAGTATACATCTGCCCCTCTAGGGTCACCCTGTGACTGCCTAGGCCATCTCTGTGCTCACTCTGAATTTTCGCTGTGCTCTTTTCTTCTTCCTTCACATCTCACCTTGGACTCGAGAAGTCCCTCAAGCAACTTAGGAATTTCCAAATGTTTTCAGGAAGGAGTTGGGTTTCATTTGATCCTGGTAGCAGGTTGCCTTCCTCTCCACAGACGCCCCTTTCTTAATTAACACATACAAGACAGTGCATAAACAAATAACTCAAGGTAAATTACTACAGTGACTGGCCTTCCATGGACATTGTTAATGCCCCCCCTCAAAGGGAAAATAAGATCCTGGAAGTAAGGGAACTCTCCTTTTTGTTACTTTAGAAAGACAGGGACAAACTTGGAGACTTGCCAAGGCTGAGCCACTAATCTCAAAAAGGGGTATTTGTCCCCACAGATCCATTACTTCCCAAGCACACTAGAGGATCTGGGCTTTTTAGAAAGTCTTTTACTCTGCAGACTTTTTGTCAAAAGGCATTTTGGGATTAGTACTGCTAATGTTCCTCCCTCCCTTTTGTCTCTAGAGTTTCTTTGCCAACACTTGATATTTATGCATACACATAATGAATTTTTTCCATTTTTTAAATAAAATTGTGATGGTTTTCTTACCTTTCAAGTTACAAAATTTGGGAACAAATATTCTTCTCTTTGGATTTCTCTGTCTTTATCCATTTGCAGTATAAGATTATTTAACTGTATGTCTTTGACAATATTATTTAATGCCAGAGCCGTTATTATTTCCTTCCCTTTAAGCTGATGCACATATCAGTTAAAAATCAATTGTGTGCCACATCCGCAAACATACCCTCAGTCTTATTTCCTCTCATTTTTATTTTCCACTCTTTGCTTGGATAGTTAAACTTCCATTAATACCACTCAGGACACTTCAATTTTTTTTTAAATGTTCCATCATTTCACAGTCCGATTGCCATCTGTGGCAAGATGACCTCCTATATGACGTTCATAGAGCTATTTAACCTACAAAGCTATAACCTCAGTCTATAATGGCCCTTCACTCTTAATTTCATAAATAAATTTTGATAGCTGTCTCAAGTGCATCTCCAAATGTTTTTTCTTGGATCAGTTTAAGAAAGCTAAAGCCCTTATAGAATTACATCTGGCCAGACATGTCAAGGGCAACAAGAAAAGCTTCTGTAGGTACGTCAGTGATAAAAGGAAGGTTAGGGAAAAGTCTTCAGGGCCAGGTTGGATGAGGCTTTGAGCAAGCTGTCTCGTGGAAGGTATCCCTGCCCATGGCAGGGGGGTTGGAACTAGGTGATCTTCAATGTCTCTTCTAAACCAAACCATTCTATGATTCTATAATTCTATGTAGTAAAAATATTACTTGATTCTAAAATAAATATTTATCTAAGTATCTGCTGAAACCAGCATGGTTACAGCAAAGGACTGCTCAAGCATGTTTTGGGTTTGAGTGACAGGGTTTTGGTAGTGGCAGGGCTACAAGGGTGGCTTCTGTGAGAAACTGCCAGAAGCTTCCTCCATGTCCGGTGGAGTCAGTGCCAGCTGGTTCCTAGACAGACCCACTGCTGGACAAGACCAAACCCATCAGCGATGGTGTTAGCATGTCTGGGAAAAAAGACTTAAGGAGAGAGGAAAAATCTGCTTCAGAACAAAAGCTGCCAGAGAGAGAAGTGAGAATATTTGAGAGGATCAACTCTGAAGACAACAGCTTCAGTGAAGAAGGAGTAAGTGCTCCAGACACCAAAGCAGAGATTACCCTGCGTCCATGGACTGTAGTGAGGCAGCTTTGCCCCTGCAGCCCACGGAGATCCATGGTGGAACAGAGATCCACCTGCAGCCTGGGGAAGACCCCACACCAGAACAGGTGCATGCCTGAATGAGGCTGTGACCCCGTGGGAAACCTGCACTAGGGCAGGCTCCTGGCAGGACCTGTGGCCCTGTGGAGAGAGAAGTCCACAACGGAGCATGTTTGCTGGCAGGACTTGTGACCCCACTGGGAGCCCACCCTCAGGAGCAGCCTGTTCCTGAAGGACTGCAACCCATAGAAGGGACCCACTCTGGAAGAGTTTGTGAAAAACTGCAGACCCTGGAAAGGACTCGTGTTGGAGAAGTTCAGAAGCCTGTCTCCCATGGGAGGGATGCACTAGAGAAGGGAAAGGGTGTGAGGAGTCCTGCTTGTGAGGAGGAAGGAGCAGCAAAGAAAGCATATGATGAACTGACCACAGCCCCCATTTCTTATCCCTCTGTGCCACTGTGGGGGAGGATGTAGAGGAACCAGAAGTGTGGTTGAGCCTAGGAAGAAGGGAAGGATGATGGAAGGTGTTTTTAAGATTTGTTTTTATTTCTCATCCCTCTCCTCTGATTTCATTGGTAATAAATTAAACTAATCTCCCCAAGGTGAGTTTGTTTTTCCAATAAAGGTAATTGGTGAGTGATCTCTCCCTCTACTAATCTTGACCCATGAGCTTTCCACTATATATTTTCTCCTCTGCCCAGATGAGGAGTGTGGGATAGAGCAGCCTTGGTGGACACCTGGTATCCAATAGGTGTCTCATCCAGGGACAACCCGCCACAATGTGCTGTATCAACTTTAATTAGGTTTCCTTGCTTTTTCAGCTTAAACATGTACAAAATAAGGAGGTAAGAAAAATGGAGAAGTTCATGTTTGGTATGCCTTTTGATTTTCTTTCTTATCACCTAATTTTCTTCTGAGAAGCAAGAAACAACCATTGTATTAGAACTGTGTTAGGTAAAGTGATCACTGGTCAATTTATCAGCAAGTATGTATGCCAATATTTCCAATTAACACTGCTTTTCCCAGTTTTACAGTATCAATACTTTTACATATAAGAAAATATTTTTAGCTCTATTAGCCAAAAAAATCAATATTGAGTCCTAATATAATAAATTCTGCACAGTGGTATCTACTGATCTTCCTTTGAATGTATCAGGAATACACCAGTTTGTACAAAAGTCTACAATCAATGTGCTATTTTATTCATATTAAATGAGACTTTTTTCCTGAAATTGCATTCTTTGTTATGTTTTATCACCTCAAATGTTATTTGAAACTTCTTTTCTGAAATTTTAAAAGAAATCAGTAAGCAAGAAAGCACTGTGATTTTGCTTGGTGTTACATATGTTCAGTTTTCACTTGGCACATATAGATATCTTCCAGTTCTTCTAGGAAACAAGATAGAAATAGTTTATAGCAGCAGTCAAAGCAAACATCATCTACAATTTATTATTTCTGGTAATCACCAAACAAGCATATGAAAAGATTTATTAATTCACCATGAAATAAAATTCTTTGCCTAGGTATGGCTGGCTTCTCTCTGTCCCCTTCACATTCTTAACTTCTTGAAACTCTGCCAGTTCCAGGGACAGTTATTCCTCAGTTTTTGTGATCTGAGTAAGAAGAATCCTGTGCAACCTCTGAAAATAGTGTCTGTCAGCCACTTATATTTTTGGAAATAGCCACTGTTTCTTTGTTACTATGCAAAGCAAATATTCCTTTAAAAATTACAGAATTCTAGATGCAGTCATCAGTGGCAATTAGGAAGCCATGTGTATTTGGGAAACAAAGTTGCAAAAGCCACATAAGCTGTATTATTTTAAAAACCTATTTATTTTACTTAATTGTCTATCCATAAAGACTTTTATTCTTCTCTTCTGAGGTCCAGAATAACCAGAAATGAAAATGAAAATGAAATTTTGTGCTGAAAGGATCTCTGTAGAATGCATCTTTAACAAATTACCTTCATTTCAATAATTTTGCAATACTGGTATTTGTTGTGTAGTAAAATTTTGAGTCTTAAAAAATGGCAATCAAGGTTTCTTGGTTTATTCTGTTTGTAATAGCTTTTTAATCATTATAGACTGGGAGTTTTCCCAGTAGTCCAGAAAAAAATCAATTAACATCTATTGCCTATTAGAGGCAAGAATAAAATTTACAAGAAAGTCCTGACTTTATTTCTTCATATTTGCATGACTCAGTGACTGGTAGTAAAAACCACAGCTTTGGCTGTGCCTATCAGACAAAGTGCCAACTTCTTTAAATGAAAGGAGTTTCTGCTTGAGATTTTCTACATGGCCCTGAAATACATAGTTTAGCAAAAAGACAGTGACCTTCCAATGCAACGAATTGCAAAAGAGATGCTCCAGTGCTTTACACAAACCGGTTACGTTGCTGTGCCTTACTAGTGCACAGTCCTGGTATGAAATACAAGCAAGGTAATTTCTGTGTCTCTCTCTGATGTCGCAGAGCATGTCCTAAGCTCCAACCACAACACACACACTCCTTGCTGCTAATGGTGATGGCACTTCTGAAATAAACTGGGTGGATAATGTCACAAGGATTTCTTACCAAAGCTTGAGTCCTTGCCAGCCTGTCCCCCTTGTAGCCTGGGGACAGCAGTGATGGATGCAGTTTAGAACAGGTCCCTGTTTGCTTTCATGCTAAATACAAAACGAGTATTCTACAAGACTGTCTTGGGGTGAATTCAAAGATAACATTACTCACTGAATACTCACTTAGCACTACATTAAAGTCACAATTGTCAGTTGTGCAATTGGGATTTACATAGGCCACTCTCATCCAAATTTTGGAATGTCTAAAATGCGCACTGGAAAAAGCACTGGCTTACAAATTTATGACAATAATTTTAGAATAACCATAATTACTAAAATGAGATTTATTAACTAGGTAGCAAACATCCATGCTATATTTTTTGAGAATAGGCAGGATCATTATGCACTGGTTTATCAGCTAAGTCACTAATTATCCAAACCTTTTCTATTATTTAGAAGTTTCTTGTTCTTTCTCTGCTAATATTGGAATCAGTGGGAAATGCTATTACATATATGCATAGAACAGGAACAGCTGAACCTGGCAATGCCAAAACTGAATGCTGTTCACAGTGTACACCTAGGTGGAAAGTACACAAGGCCTGAACACAGGAGTTTCCCTTCCTTTCTCATACTCTATCAAAAACTGCAATATTTCTATTTTTTGTTTCCACCTATCAGATTGCTACTGCTACCTCTGAAAAAAAACCCATGTCATTAAATTTCAAATAGGATTATGATTTGGAATCAGAGATTTTTTAATACAGTTCAATAAATTTCATTACTTCAAAAGACTGCTACTAGCTTAGATCAGTGTTGCTTCATTCTGGTTAAAACAGGGTTCATAATCTAATTATAGCTATAAAAACAAAAACAACAGCTGTTCTGTGTGATTCCACTCAGGAACAGTTCCCAGGGCTGAATGGTGTGGATGAAAACAACAAATAGCCATGCTGCATCAGAGGCATTTACACACCACCTTTTGGTCACAAATAATTAACTTTCTGTAGTAAGCTTGAGGTATAGACCTGTTATCTTGACTGCAAAGCATCTTTTATACTTAAAATTGATCGTTAAAGCTGCCAGATTTCACTGCAGGGAGCCAGGGGGTGGCTTTTTTTCAGTATAAGTTGGGCAGAAGATGTTAAACCCTATCAAGTTATTATCTTGAGAGGAATTCAGATATTTTATCTCATACAATCAAATTTAAAATTTAAAGGCTCACTTTAGTAGACTTTATGGTGAAAAACAAAAGGCAAAAAAAAAGTAATTTTCATATTATGTTGCATCTTTTCTGTAATACTGTGAAATAAGTAGATTTTACTTTTGTAAAAAAGAAATACAGATCCACAACACTAGTTCCTTTTATGTAGCTACTCATCAGCAGATGAAAATCGCTTTAAAAATATATGTTTTTGTTTTAATGCTCTTGTGTTGTCAAAAACTTTCCAAGGTCTTAAAAAATTATTGCCAAATTAATCCTGTCTTGTGTTTCCATTAGTTTGTTCTGAAATATGAGTTGCTCCTACAATCAGGTACTGCCTGTGTTGTTAGTTTATGCAATTGTTGCTCAAATATTTTTCTCCATGATAAACTGATAAACAAAATTTGTTCTTCTGTAATATAAACTTTAAATAAATAAATAGCAGTAAAGAAAACCAACCAAACAAACAAGCCACAAAATTACCTACCACAAAACCCAGAAGCTTTGTAATTGCAACTATTTTAATTTTCTCAGGTTTCCTGTTGGTAGTACATTGTTAACAATTATTTGTGGCTCTGGTGGTTGATAACACATAACAGATATTGCTCTCTCTTACTTAAAATCAATGTTGAGTTTGCATTGTAAGCAAAATATTTGTTGGGCCCATACTGTAGACTGAATAATACCAGATACACTAAATTATTAGAACCATATTGACTATCCTCATTTGTGAGTCACAGAATAGCTCTGTTTAAGGAACTTCTATGTCTAAAACCATTCATTCCTAAATTCTCTATGCCACAAAATATTGTGCACCACAAACATTTTGGGAAAATCCAATGCAAGCAATAAATTAAGATGTCAGTTTTCTTGCAGTGAAGTTTTGAAGTTAAAAAATAAAAAATATTTTGGAAGTTAAGATTCAGAAAAGCAAAATTCATATATGTATTAGGCCAGTGTTACCTCATTATTGTACTGCAGAGGTTTTTTTTCCCATGGCAATAGTAGTGTTATTTATAGTTTCTGTTTATGATTTAGAAAAAATTCTGTTTAGAAATCAGAAGAATTCATAATTCATTGCAATTGAGAAACACTTATTAACTGTTTAATTGCCTAACTAGTTAGTTAGTAGTGTCAGAATGGGGTTTAGCTCATTCTTCTTCATATACAATTCATTTAATCAAGTTTTATCAAAAGCAAGACTGCAAATCCATAATACTGCAGACTAGAAATACATTATTTAACTATACACTTGGCCTTATTTTTTGTTGAAGTAACCCAAATGCAATATTGAAATTTTCTGATTGGAAATAAGAATAATTTTTATTGTACCATGTAAAATTCTAAGCACACGAAGGAAAATTTTGGAAAAATATACCATTTTCTACCTTCTTGAGATTTTCAGTGAAAATTGGTTTCACAATTATTACTGGTCAAGACAGTCAAAACTTCTTGACTGAATGGACAAGTGGTTCAATATTAAAAAATAATTCAAAATCTCCTCCATAATTATGTCTTCCCTTCCCTTCCCTTCCCTTCCCTTCCCTTCCCTTCCCTTCCCTTTTTCTTTCTCTTGGAGAGAGAATATTTATAAACAGCACAGAATAGGCAAAGTATAATGATCAATTAAAATTCTTGAGATCTTTACTGAGTTTTATATTTCTTTTGGTTTTATACCTCTAGTGATAGATTTACTCATTATTTCAAAGTCTAAGTCAGGTGTCTTGCCTCCTGGAAGTGCTACTCTCAATTATTTTCTCCAATTCTCCAAAAAAATATCTACATGAACTCAGATTTCTACACTCTTAATGTCTAAAATGAGATGAGATAAATGATGCATCTCGAGCATTTGAGGCAATCTTGCCAGTTTAGAGATGTCTAGATGACAGAATATTATATATTATGTAATCCTATTTAAAAACGTGTTCAAGTCCTCAAAATGTTAATGTAATGACAGCATTATCACTATCAGAATCAGGCTGGAAAACTCACTAGTATGCTTTTCATGAACCTCTGAATGTGAGTCTGAGTCTTCACAGGCAGTTCAGAAAGCCCATCAACCTTTTAGAAGCCTTTGAGAGGATGAATTTACTCTCCAATACACTTCTGTTGATCTTCAGGGCTGAGACCAGCTAAAATCCTGGAAAGTTTGGTATCTTATACATTCTGTGTAATTTTTTCTTGTTTAATCTATTTAATTTTCATGAGTAGTCTTTGAGGTCTTTAGTCAAGCCCACAGTGCCAAACTGAGTGAGCCAGAAGGGATGGATATGCGTGTCATAACCCTCACCCCTATCAAACACACCCTTATAGCTGGCGATGTTGGCTTATCTATCAATTTTTTAGACACAGGTTGTGTTTATAATGACACTTTCACTCCTCAGTATGACATGGATGTAGCCACATGGAATATGGAATACGTGTACTAGTGAAACCTAAGCTTGGGCTGCACACTTGCAGACTTGCATTAGTACAGTTTCTGAGCATCCTCCTGAGACAATTTTGGCCCATGACAATTAGTATTCTATGAGATAAAGCCCAGTTCCAAGGTCCATTCTTGACAGGCTTACCTATGCTGGGGGAAAGAGATGTACATCAGAGGTGTTAGTGGCAATGTGTCTTGGCAATTAGATTTATTAGGGTAGGAATAACCCAGAGCTCTTTGGGAGTAGAAGTAAAATGCTAATTTTAAGTAGTGTGAAACCTGAAATTGTAAAATTAAGCTGAAATAACTGATTTGAGGTAGGAAAATGCTCCAGTAACTTTGACAATTACTCAGAAAATATTAACAATGGAAAATACATCACATAGAAATGTTTTATACGTTATGCTACAGTATAGTTTGAACAGGAGCACCCAGGTATCCATATTCTCCAAACATATCCAGGATTTGCAGAGGACTACATGAGAAGAATATAAAATTATTCTGAAAAGTTAACAAAACCCCTGCATTTAAAATTATGTAACTTTTTTTTAATTCATGCTTGTTTATTTTTCATTTACTTGGGGTTTTCCAATTCACAAAGTTGGCATTTTGTTCATACAGTAATATTTTTTGTGCTTTATGAGAAATCAATTAAATTATGATTTAGACTTTGCAGGGAGCTAATGGATAGCAATTTAAAGAATTATTGCTGTGCTTCAAGTAATATCAAGTATCTTATTCTGCCTACATAATTTCTGTGTTCCTACCACTTAAGCAGCTATTAGGAAGTGCTTCTGACACAGTCTTATGTTGTGTATCTGCAGAATTACACCCCATTGCTTCAAATCCAGATGTTTTATATTGGTTACCATAGAATTTAAGACATGAGGTAAGGCCATTATATAAAGGTGGTGTATTGCCATTTATTTAGGGAAAAAAAAATCAAACCCAAGACAACAGATTCTAAATTAAAAAGGTATGAAAATCAGTATTAAAAAAGATAAATTAAATTTGCTCAGGAAGTTTAGGAATATTCAGTCTAACTTAGCCTGGAATAATTGCATATCTGAAGGTATTCCATATGCTAAAAGCAGCTGTGATCCAAATGGATGCATGAGCTATGTGGGAAAGAAATGCTTATGATTAGATGGAAGTAATAAAAGAGTGGAATAAGCACCACTTCCCATGCATCAAGGAAGGGGTACTGAGGTGTTTTTACTGCAAAGCACTACTTTGGTGACTCAAAGCAGCCATAAACTTCACATATGGATTCATTAACCTGAACATACCAAGGAATCTGACCTTTTTGAATATGAAGCTGTTGCCAGTTACAGTCTCTTTGCTATTTAAACTTATTTGTAAAAAAATTAAAACATTTGTTGGGATTTTATTTTTTGACATAAAGTAGATGATTTTTTTTTCCGATAAATAATTTTTTCCCTATTTCACAACTCAAACACTCCAGAGAGACTATGAAGGGAGAGACTGGGACTAGATGCCTTTCTGGCATTTCTTCCACTGCTTCATGATTGCTCTTGTTCACTTGGCAAGTCTATTATGATTATACTACATGCGGCCATTATTACTTTTTCATGGAGTTATAGTCAATTGCTCACTTACTTTCATTTTTCACCGGCAAAAAATATAACTAATGATGTTTATCTTGTCTAGCTGTAACAAAAATGTATACATTATGTGTATAAATATTCTGGTTTATGATCCTTTCAAAATTAAATGTGTTTTTTAAAACTGTATCTAGCATTATGGGCACTAGCACAGACTTTGCTTTGTCATGCCTGGGCATGGATAAGCGGAAAGTATGAGATTATAACCCAGTCTGCTGAGTCCTTGTTAATAATCCAAGTGGAAATGGAGAATCCATTAACAGCAACTCTCCTTGGTTTCCATATGGCAAGACAAACAAGAGACATCACGATTCACATCTCACCCCCTCACTGTCTGGAGTAAAGATAAACAGTTGCTGCATTGGAAATAATGAATTTTATCTAAAATGTACCAAGAGAAAAGTCTCTCAAGAATTCTGGACTGTTTAGATTTTTAGACTACAAATCTAAATGTTTAGATTTGTACTCTGTTGTTATGAGTAATAATTATTTAACTTCTCTGTAAAAAAGAGGACCTTTTACTAATAGGCTTCACACTGCATCCTGACATTTCACAAGGTTGTTGTATTAGATCTATCATTCAGAGCCATGAATTATTGAATCACCTACATATCTCACTTCAAACTACTGAACTACTCACCATTGTACTGATGCAAATATTTAATAAATAAGCAAAATGTAAAATGTCTTTATTCAGCTTTAAAAGAAGGTGATAAAGTTTCAGTAGTGCCAGTACGATTACTAGTGCTAGGTAGTAAATTTTGTTTGCAGCTTTCAAAGTCTGCCGTATCCAAGTTATTTTCAGCTTCATATTTCATGGAGATTATACATTCATTTGCGAGGTAAAAATGCTGCTGTCGTTCCAATGGTTCTTTGACACCTTTGTATTCTTAAACCTCAATATGCTCCTCCAGGGAGCAGAGCTGTCCTTCACCTTCCTTTTATTTCGTAGATTCACAGAATATTCTGAGTTGGAAGGGACCCACAAGGATGATCAAGTCCAACCCTTAAGTAAATGGCCTGTACAGGGATTGAACCCACAATCTTGGTGTTATTAGCACCATGCTCTGACCAGCTGAGCTAATTTACTACAGGTTGTAATTATTTTCTAAGTTGATATTTGTGCTAATCAGGAAAAATTGTGGCAGTAATTGCAGCTGCACCATGGACAGAAGTATGGGGTACTCTTTATTTTCCAAAAAACATTTCTTACTGAGATTAATAGCTCTTAGTGACAAAACAAGATGATAATAGACATTCTAAAGCATACCCCCTGACACTAGCTTTCAAAGGCATTTGCAGTCTGCTGTAAAGGCTGGAAACATTACCCAGAGTGTTTGAGATATTGAAAATTAACTGTAGAGTGTTCTAACAGAGTAGCTTCAAAATACAGATAAACTGAAAAATTTTGATTGCAAATCATCCTGCTGCAGTGGGGCACTTCTGTATCAAAAAAATTGAAAGAGGTTTTGGTCAACTCATCCTGTTTGCTTTTGTTTACTGGGCATAGAAATTTAAAATTTTTTCTTTTGTTGTAGGAACTATAACAGATCAACAACTCAGTTACTGATACAGTGTGTGCAGTACAAAGACATTCACAGAAAGATAAGGGAGCATTTGAATATTTCCCTGTTGTCGAAACTCATATAGAAAAATAGCAAAAGCAGTAATTACTTACACCTGGGCCATTTTCTCAGAAGATAGACACTATACTACAACACATACTTCAGACTTATTTTGATGCTAAAGAGTGTTTTTCAGTCTCTTTAGATTATCCACATACATTTTTCATTTGAGAGGCTTTGAATTTTCTCTTAGACAAACTAGAAATTTACTAAGAATGATCTCACTAAAATCTTTCATTTCTCATGTAACATAAAAAAACCCCACCCAGCACCACTGTGGTTTTATGGAAATGAAGTTTAATGGAAATCTTAGAAATCATAGAACACCACTTGCACATTTTAATACATGAAAACAAAATTAGTGTAGATATCATGATCAGTCCTTTTGTTGCCTGGAAACATTAAGGTTCTTAAACAGGCATTTAGCTGAGTTTTTGACAACCAAATGAGTACAGACATACCCGCTTGATAATTTGGGAACACCTGTATGGAACCACCTACAAAACATTAAAAATTCCTTTGTTCTAGCTCTTGGGAAAGTGTGTGTGTGTCACCTAAGGAATTCAGCTCAGTAACCTGGCACTGCGAGGATGTCAGGTCTGGGAGAGGAAAGAGCACTAAGAGCAGCACGTCGAAGCCTGTGAGATCCCCAACAGAATGAAGATTCAGCATCAGCCTCTCCTTTGGCACTGCAGTGGGGTATGGAAGTCCTGAAGTGACTGAGATGTTGGTAGGCAAATTTACCTGTGGGTTTTAGAGCTTAAGCTGCAGTCCTGACCTTGGGGGTTGGCTATGACACCTGAAATAGTCACCTCAGAACAAGCTGAAGTGTATCTATAGTACACTCCAGCCATTTCTGTGACTGCAGTGCTGAAGCACTTTTATTTTTATCCATTGCACCAAATTTTTATGCTTCGCTCATAACTGGCAGGGAAAAAAACATTATCTCATCCATAGTTGTTAAGTGCCCTAATCACTTACTTCAAATGACACAACTGTTCCAGAAAACTTTTAGAAAAGCTTTGAAAGCTCTGGACAGCTTACATTTGAAAGCCAAATGTACAGGCTATAATTCATTTACACTTTGTAAAATTATGTAGGTCCTCAATAGGTCCCACAAATCATTTCATTATGATGTGGTCTCATTTAAACTTCACAAGCTATGTAATGTAAAATCTTTCAAGTAGGAAATTCCGGGTTGTTTTTCTTTTCATTGGCATAGTTCCAACGTGTAACTTCTCTTGTTCAAACCTTTATCAATATCCAGTTTCTTCACTAACCACTCCAAATACTCAGCTTATTTCATGTCTAAGGACCAAACCTAACTGAAATGTTTTAGCTGTCTCAATTTTTTTTTAAGTCACAAAATCCTCTGTTCATTTAAACTGTAAAGTTTCAGGGTTTTTTGGTGCACTGTAACAGCCATCCAGCAGTAGGGCTGTGTATATATAAGCAGATTTAGGATATTAATTACAGAGAGAAGAAATGTATGAAGAATATTTCTTGAGTGTTATTTTTATCAAGAGATTTATAAGATCCTTTTCTGCTAAGCATTATGGTAATAATTAATTGTATGATGAACTGGGGGTCCTTTCCCCATAAGATCTTTTGTGTTCAACTTTCTAATGCCTGAGCACTGCAGTTTTCAACCTTCATACAATTTTGAGGTAAAACACAGAAATAAACTTTTTTGATAAAGTAGAATGATCCAATATAATGTGTAATTATCACCCAGTTTATTTGGAATATTATTGGTTATTAATGATTTTGTGTGTCCAGTGGAACTATAAAGGTTACAGAAGATAATCGCCTTATTGGTTTGAAGCCTCTGGTATATTTTCAGCCCTATCTTTCTTTTTATCCTGTTTTAAAAGTGGCCATCCTTTGTGATAACATTTCTTAGCATTCTCTTTTTGTTTTTAATGAAAGTTACTGTTTTTTCATAAAGTTTTGTTGCATGTCAGTTAATCAAAAATTAATTAATGTAAATAAAAGTATGCATCAGGTGAGGTAAGTTTTAGAAACAAGCTAAAAACCAAATTATAATCACAGAAGTGATGGCAGATCAGTTCTCTGTCTGTCTCTTCGTCACCCCTCTGGCAAATCTTTGTGGGTTCTATTTTTCTGTGGGAAGCTCTATGTAGTCATTTACAACAGTGATTAGCAAGAAATCTGGAATATTCTACAGAATCTCTGTGTGAATGGGATGGAATGGACTGAGGTAAAGCCATTTTCAAAATGTTTCATGATTTACTGTCATTTAAGTGTCTCTATTTGCATTTTGACCATTTTCACCTATGTAGAAAAGTACATTTTGAAAAATGGAGTAGAAGGCATTGGCATATAAGGTTAGTATGAGTTCATGCTTTGCAAATACTCAGCAATACTCACAAAAAGTGTATGTGAGAAAGACAGGTACATATTATATAAATTAATTTATTCTCCAGGAACCGAGTTCAATTTGCAAACAATTTACATGTGTTGTATAGAAAATTCACTGCACAAAGAAGTTCTCAAATATTTAGGTACTGTTACATGGTATTTATCCTACCCCTGAGATTAAAAAAAACAAAACCAATACATTATTCTGAAAATCTTCTAGTACAATATGTAGATTTTGTCCCTTTTTAAAAAATTGTTCTCAGGAGAAAGGGGTAAAATGAAAGATAATCCCTACTTTTTCTGTACTTTGGGAAAACTCTCACACCACTATATAGCACTGTGAGCCTTGTTAAGTAATTTTCTTTCTATTTTTAATTCCCATAATTTGCCCGCATTTCATAAGGCTCTCTGGAACTGAGCCAGTAAAGAATGCAATCACATGCTTGGCTTTGAACATGTGCAAAATCTTCTGCATGCTCTGCCTTTGAGATACATTTTTAAATTACTTCCAAGGAGAGTCAGAGCAAACTTATCTAGTCAGTGTATGCACAGTCACTTTGTGCAAGCAAAAGAGAGCAAAGAGTAGTGCCACCTATCTGGCACAGGCTGTCTGTGCCCAGAGGGGCCAGGCACTGGGTTGTCTGAAAGAAGTATCAAATTTGGCATGATTTATTAAATTAAGAAAAAGTAATTAATAATCAGAAATTATATGATGCTTTACAACATTAGAACCAAATACCTCTGCCCACAATGATTCTACAATACATCTTAGTACAACTAAAATGTTCTGAAAAGAAAGAAAAATGCTCATAATATCATGTAAAATACTGAACTATATGTAGACAACAAACTTGAATTTTGAAAATACCCTTTCCTTGTAGAAGGGCTTAATCAAGAAGTGGATATAAGATTTTTCTAAAGTTCAAAATTTTTCAAAGAACAAAAGCTACAGCTCAAAAACTGTCCTGGATTTGAGTATCAGAGACAAGAAAAATTATTCCATAAAAATATATACAAATACTTAAATAAAATATGAACCAACCCAAAAGACAGGCTATGTTAAATTTAGGTCATCATTATCAAAATGGCTTTAAAATACAGGTAGATCTTTTTATGATAGTAAAAAGATTAAGCCAAAGTAGGAGGGTGAAATGACATCAGACTTATTTGAGACCACAAGCCTAAGGCAAATATACATCAATATGAGCAAGATTTGTAACTAACAGATTGTATTTCTTAATCCTATGAGGTGTGATTCAGTTTAATAGACAAGAATATTTTCAACTTCTCATCTCTGTGTGGAAGTATATTTTAATTACTCCCTGAGTTTATTATATATTCACCTGGAAGTCAAATACTTGATATGAGTCAGTTTGTATATAACACAGCTTCAAACAGGTATTTCAAATCTGTTTACAGGCCCTCAGTAAAAATATTCCTTGGTGGAAATAGTCATCTTTGCCTTTTCACTGATGCATGAAAAGTCTAGCAATATTCCCTTTTAAAGTAATGAGAAGACGACATTTAATATTTTTTGCTATACATGATAAGCAGTACATTTGAAGGCATATGATTGTGATATTTTCTCTGAAAGTCTAGAGGTGGTTGGAATTTTTTAAAATTTGTTTTTTAAGTTCAGTTAATAATTTGTCATTAAAACCATTGTTTTTATATGTTTTAAGAAACTCTTTCTCACTGCTGGATCAGAAAAGACTTTCTAGAACTGCAGCACAGTTCATGAGGTTGTTCTGTGATTTGCTCAAGACCTTTTATGTATAAAGAGGTCCTATCTTCAGACAGCATGCCATATTTTTACAAGGAAAATTACTTGAACCCAACAGTCCTTTCTTGTTTAAATGTACCAAGGGCATGTCCTTGACTTCAGGAGGCTCATAACCACAGCAGAAGCCAACTCCTCCTGTAACAATTCACAAGGAAGAAAGAAATTAAACTAACTAAAGATTATTTTGAAACACTGTAATTTTTTATGGTAGATGAGATGCTTTACAGAAGGCTACTTCGTTGGCATAAGAAGTTGGCACCAGAATTTGAGTTTTTCTTTTGTTACCACAGCACTGGTGAAGAATATAAATGTTACTGAATAGCAACTGAATCCTTTCAGAAAATGAGGATAAAAACAAGCAAAAAGACCCCAGCACTTAACTGGGGCTTAATTATTAGAGCAGATATAGCGGTGGTAAAAAGATGTCAAGATTGAATACTTTACTCATGTTAGACTAGAAGTGTTTTTCTCCTCCCCTGCACTCCCTCTGCCTCTTCCCCTGCCCCCATCACAAGTAACGTCTTTGGTGGAACCATATTTTAAAAAGCAATTAATAGTAATTTCTAAAATAGTAGTCAGTACACTGCACACTGAAGGTTAATCCTTTGGGTATTAATTTAGCTTTATCACAAAGCAGACAGAATGTCTGTATTCATTTCACCGCATTTAATATATTATCAAAATTAAGGTCTCTATAAACAAAACCAGCTTTCTTTGTAAACAGTACAGCTTAGTTGGTGCAAAAGTAAATGCAGTGGTTATTGAAACAGCTTCAATACACGAAATGTATTGAATGTACATGAGAATGTACATTTAATGCATCAAGTGAATCATCTGCATCATTTGGAGAGTACAGGCTCTCCAGCTCTGCTATTTATTTATACGTGCCCAAGATTTCTGTGTGCATGCAAAAAGTTCACTTTCATACTAAAATAGTCTCTGATACTCAGTCTTTTAAAAATTGAAGTCACATAACCAGTTAAAATGTATATTTTTATACAAATTTAATAAATTTTTATACAAATTTATAAAACATATATTTTATAAATTTCAAAAACCTATCTACGTAAGTAGCTAAAAACATTTTCTCAGTTGTAATTAAAATCATTCTGGCTTTAAAAAGACCATTTCTATTATTAAAAATAAATTAAAAAAATAACTAGCCACACTCACTAGAACAAACTCATTTTTAGTCTTGAATTTAGTAGTGCAAAACGCTGTCCTTGTTTAAATGTGTTTCAACACATTTTGCTCCCTGAGAAAGTGAGGATTTACAATTCTCTGTTACAAAGTATTTACAGCATATATAGGGTTATCCATGTTGTCTTACTTTCCTCAGATTCACTGAAAACATTGCCTGAAATCGCCAGAAAACACTGAATGTAGAGTTTAAAAATGCCAGTGTTTATATGGCAAACTATTACATGACAAAGAGGGTCATTTTGTGATTACCTATTACCAAGCATTCACAGACTTGTGTGGCTTTTCAACAATAAGTCCACAAAAAGACTGATACAAAGCAATAAATAAATGTACGAAATGCTGTCCTGATATCATGACCAGATACCTGTGTCAGTGTGGTCACTTAGAGCACTGTCAAATGCTAGACCTGTCCCAGCTCCTCCTCCTCAGCAGACAGTATTTCCATCAGCAATCCAGTGTGCCAGAAGGACACTGACAGCTTAGCTGAGTCAAATTCACCATCTATGATACAATTATTGTACTACTGATTACTTCAGACTTTGGTGAGTTAATCCTTGGGGTATTAATTTACTGTTCTGACTGTACAAAACAGATCCTAGTGCTTTACCCTTTTGAGGGTTGTCACTGTAATTATTCCATATGGCATCACCAGTAAAATTTTCCTCTGCATCTTTCCAAGTAAACAGATTTTAGGTTATTTTCAAGTCAATCAGCTAACAAGAACGAGCTTTATATTGCTTTCAAGTACTGCAAAATACAGTGATCCTTCTTTGAGAAGAATTTCATTATTTCAAAGTCTTGTTGTATTTCAATTAGGGAGAATCTTCATTATTTCAAAAAATCTTCCTGAAAGAAGGTTCTAAAATATTCTATTATATCTAAATTCAAACACAATTCTGGTTTTATGTATACAGATGTAGAAACTGTTTCAACAATGTGTATTGTGAAGAAAAATAAAAATTCAACACATTTAAACAAAACATCCTGAACCAGGCTACCTCAACAAATCTGAATACTCTGATAACATTTTTTGAAACTAAAATTGAAAGGAAAAAAAACCTCACTTTGGTAAATATAGTCTACTTATTTCACCAGTTTTATATCTACTCTCATAGTTTCTCATAACAATTGATACCTACTTGGACTAAGTTGCAAGAAAAGTAAAAAATACTATGAATTAGGTTTAAAACAATCAACATGAATTCAGTCTCCAAAGCTGGAAACTCCAAGGTGGGAATGATATCTCCTGACTATGAAGAAAACCTTGAATTTGATATATTTCATTCGCTTTTACAATGTTCTATTTCAATGCTACATTTCTTTGTGTGTAAGGGGAAAGTGAGGAACAGACAAGAAATATTTTCAGGTGGTCTTTGTCAAGATCTTTCCTGAGAAAGTCCCAATGAGCTATATAAGCTTGGGAGATAGGGTGGTATCGTCATGGATTAAATACTGTCTATGATCTAAATCTCGAAGTTTAAAATTGAACAATCGTTTTTTTCCTGCTATAAAGGTTAAGAGTGGGCATCTTAAAGTCAGAGTACATTAAGTGATTGTATTTATATCATCTTAAATGAGAGCTAAGATGGAAAATTTTGCAGTGAGACAGCATTAGTTAGCTTTTGAGAGGACTGGTAAAGATTTCACATCTCCACAAAACTGGCAAAGAGGCAAACTAAATGTTTAAGACTAGATGCTTAACTGAAGAAGTTGACCTCAGCATCAGTTTAGAAAAGGCAGTTAAGATCTCCTTGCAAATTATGAGTAGTGGTAACAAAAGACAGTGAACTAAGATGTTTGGAAATAAGTAAGGTGATCGCAGAATCACAGAATATGATGATTCGGAAGTGACCCACAAGAATCATCAAGTCCAACTCCTGTCCCTGCACAGGACCACCACCAAGAGTCACACTGCCACGATGAGCAGTGTGGAGCACATGTTAACGCCTCTGTATGAATCAGTGCTGCAGAGTCAGAGGTTATGTTATCAGAAGTAGCAGTAAGACCCTCTTAAAGAAGAAGAAGGGGAACATAGAGGAGTGAGAATGAGGCGAGCTGAGGGCATTAAGTGCTTGCAGAAGAAGGACCAATATGACAAGAACTGTGATAATATAGAGTACTCTTATTGCAATTAAAAAACGTGGCATGTAAATATTATTACACTGGTTGAATTATACAGCTGTGCTTATTGCTAACATTGAATGGAATTTGTGCAAGTCACTTCATGATTATACATATATAAGCATGGGTGGAATTTCACAGCTTCTTGCCTTACCTCTGAGAGATTTGTGCTGCTTTCTTTTCAGACTGCAAACTAGCTCCTTCAGATTTACCTAGTGCTGACAAGCTTTTGATAATGCTGCTTATTTGTTCTTTATGGCTCATCTGATCTCTTCCTTGCTTTTATACATCAGAACATTGTTGTGTTGATGAATGTAAGAAGCCCGTTTGATCCGTGGGCATTTTTTAAAACAGACTGCATAACAGACAACTAGTGATTTATTTTTTGAAATTTTCTTCTTTAAAAGCAAAGCATTACTTAGAGAAATAATATTTCCCAATTTTAATTTTTAATTAGAATTTACAGATGCACCTTGACATTCTTATTGTGCATTTTCAATAACACTGGGCAGTTATAAAAAAAAAGTCATAAATAGATCTGCAAAGCAATTTGCTCTTGCCACCATTAACAGTGTTTCAAAGTGGCATTTATTTAACCAAACACAGCTATCTACACGTCTGCATCTAAGCTAGTCATTTTAGTATTCCTTTGTAGTCAAAGAAAAGAAAAAGACACTTCTTAGGTGGGAATTATATCATCCTAAACAAGACATCCAAATTCCATCAAATGCATCCGGCTATAAAAGCAGCTGTTTCTCTCCCTTGACTATAAAGGCAATCTGATTAGCAATGTCTGCTTGGCTCAGACATTGATGTCTACACAGCACATGTCTAAGATGAGGTGAGATAAATACCTGTTTTCTGCTTTTCTTTCACCTCAGGGCTCTTTCATTTGAGTATCATTTCAATACATCACCTGCACCTCTGGAAATATTGGTATTCCTACCTGAATTTCACGTTACTGGCATTTTAAACACTGACTTAAGAAGCTGTAAAAAAGCAACTTCGGCCTTAGGGCATCAAAAATAATTTCCTCTCAATATTCACTGAATAAAATGACTACTAAATCCAAATTCTGATCTCTGATGTGATAAAATCAACACAGGGCTGCCTGGTCAACCATGAGCTCTCTCTTACAAGACATTGAGGTAGAGCTTTAGTAATATTAAAAAACATTTTCATGCCTGAGTGACATTGCTTTGCTGCAATTGCCCTTCAAGTCCTTCAAAAAAAAAGGCAACTTCTTGATGCCTTTAAGCTACAATTGACAACAGAATTTCTAATGCTTAAGGCGTGGATGGTGAACATAAGCAGAATTTGATGCACAATTTAAAAGCAAAGTGATAATGAAAACTATGTGATTATTCCATTCAAGTTAATCCATCTTAAAATACACTACATACACTTAAATACACTATGGTATGTCAGTCATCTACCTAGCTGCAAACATAATTAACTGCTGAATTTGTAATTTTCAAACGCAGGTTAAAATAAATGAATGCACTTTTCAGACAGGAAAAAAGCTGAATATTCCTCAAGTACCCTAATACGTTACATTTGCAAATTGAAGCAGGCTTTTTATTCTGAAGCAAAATAAAACAAATACAAACACCATTGTGCCAGATGCACAAGTATGTATGTATACAACACACCATATCCAGATATGGCAATATCTGGGATACAACCAGAAAAGCAATGAATTCATTACTGTAATTTAGAAAGTTTTCTTCAGTCTAATCAATATTTTGGTTCTAATTTTCTCTTTCTTCATGCAAAAATTGAAGCCTCAACAGATATTAATATAGCTTTTATTAATAGATATGTGTGGTTGTAACCATACCTACAGAACTTTCAGTAACACTCAGGAATTCTGCATATTCCAAATATTTGTGAGGTTCTCAGATGAGAAAAAGACAAGTGAAAATATTATTTTTGGTTTCACAGGAAAACAAATATCCAGATTCACAATTTGGCAAATTCCAATATCTAGTATGTGATATTAGCTGCAGGAAGGAGCATAAGAAAAAACAGAGTGTGACAGAGTATGTTCCTTAGTGGGTGCTTCTTGGTCCGTGTAAGAGTTTGCCTTAAACTTCGAAATACAAAACTAAATATACCTTCCCAAGTTGTGATAATTATGATTATTCTGCTAGATATATTTATATTTATACAATTCCTCACTTCTCTCTTGAATCATCTTCAATTTGTGGTCTCAATGATACTCCATAGCAGTGTGTTTCTGAGACTTACATGATTCACAGATGATTAAAATCCCACCAGTTTACCAAGTGACTTTGGGTATCTGAATACTGTAATTTAATTGAAAATATTATCATGTTTCTATGTGATGAGAGAGGAAAACAAAACTTCTAATATTTCTGTTTCAGCCAATAATACACTAACATTATGTCCACTCTTGACTTCTAAGGCCAAATGTTTTTGTGATACAATCCGACCTTCCTCATTTTCATATCCATCCTTTCATTACTCTCCACCTTGCTTTTTTTTGCATACAATAACTTTGATGATTTTTTAATACAACTTTACCAAGAGTGGGCTGCTTCTTACATAAAATTAAATGCTCCAAATTCAATAAAAGCTTTTCTTACAGATGAAAAGCAAATGAGCCTAACTTTTTTTATCATCTTTTGTGCTTATGGTCCAACACAGAATAAGAGATGACTGATGATAAAAACAGAAGATAATTGATTAACTTCCCAAAAGTTGGTTTGTGTTCTGATCACGATGTCTTCTTCCATGTCTTCCCCCTTATAAGATTTTATTCTCTTATATTTTCAGTTTTGAAGCATTCTATATTTGTAGGCACTTACTTCAATGAGATTCAAAAATACATCATCCTAGTAACTTACGCTTGTATGCATAGAATTATAGGGAAGAAAAAAAAAGAAAAAAAAAGGAAACTGAATGTTACTTCTCTTGGCAACACAAATTTTAGAGTTTTATAGCTATTCATAGACCTGACTCCAAAAATAATAATAAGTATAGTTTCACCATGGGAGAAAATATACATCTTTCCAATGTGAACAAAATATTCTTATATTTATCACACTCTAAAAGTTTGAAGTGTTTCTTTGCTTAAAATCCATGAAAGAAATTAAAATAAGTCTGATCCGTTGAGAATGAAAATGCATTATCTTTACTACAATGCACTAACAAACATATTGATTCATATGGGACAAATGTTTCATAATACATGAGTCAACTGCTATTGTGTCTTGTCATGTTCACTGCGATCACTTGACCTCTCCGGTGCAACGAAAGAAATGTGCTGCACTAGAATATTTTGGTATTGACAAAAAATTTACCTGGCCAGAAGTGGGCACATATGCCTGTTTCAGAAAGGACTTTCAGAACAATCTGAATTACAAGCATGTCTCGTAACAAGTTGTTATTTACACTGGGGTGGCCTGTTCTTTAACTGGTTTGATGGAGGTCTAAGCATGCTTCCCATCAGAATGCCAGGTACAGATTTTCCAAATCTGTGCATGAGTTTACTACAGTGAGTGGAATAAAAAAAGCATGAAAGAATGGGCCATAAGGAGAGTGCAAAGAATATGAAAATTATTTATAAGAATTTCAGCACAATTTCCCTATATGCAAAACCTCAAACACTTCTGAAGATACGAAGTGTTTTAGGCAATTTCTTTTAAATTAAAAGCTAATGATCATTTAACTACATATTTCAAGCTTGAGGGGAACAGAATCATAGATATACAAGCACAGCATGTGAAGGAAATATTGGAATTCTTGGAAAAAGAAGAAATGCACTTTTACAGGTTTTGATCTCTACTATGATTTAAAAAAAACGAAATTGCTTATGACATATATTTGAAAATATATATTATTTAGTTGGTAAGCAAAAAAAACCCGTACAAAACAGTTTTCTCCTTTTCAATTTTTAACTTACATCTTAGTCTTCAATGTCTACACATTCTGGACAAATTTGTTGGACAGCATATATGATGGAGGTAGGTACTGCTATGGTTGACTGTGAAGCATGCGTACATATAGTTTCTGTTGTACTGGTTTTCTTCACTTTTCCAAAGACCACTTTATACAGACTGCTTGTGTCTGTCTGTTTATATAAAACTTTTAAAGGTTAATTTTGCCGGTAGAGGGTTGTTCATCTGAATTACTGTCAGGTAATTTTGTGGAAAAAATAAAACAGTGCAGAATACTTCACTTGGGTGATTTGCAGCTACTGATGATTATAGTGACCAGAAGAGTTTAATAAAGGAAGGTTGCCTCAGTGCCCAACCTGGAATGACACTATTAATGACACTAACTACACTACATCTATACTAAGACACCATTGCTCAGCTTGTGTCTTGTGCTGGCCATGAGTCAGCTCCACAAAGAAAATCAATGACTATGTAGTGAGACACTGGGTGCCAGATAATATACCCTGACACTTCTCAGTAATTAACAACTGGTGACTATCTGGTGACCCAACTAGCAACATCATAGAACATTTTGTTAGTTTGAAATACTGGTATATTACATCTACATTTCTACCTAACTGACGGTATTAATAGTAATTTGTAGTTCCTAAGTCTACAGAAAATTGCACAGCAGCCTGATGGGTAAACTGTGTGATCGTAGCTAAAATTAAAGTAAAAGCTAAAAAATATCTCTTCTGCAGTGTTTTCTCTACAGTGAAGTCATGGTCTGTGCTTCCCGGTCGAACTGCTTCTGCCAGCTCTAGTATAATTGAATTGAGGACACCTGTTCCAGTTTTGTCAATTGGGCTCCTTTAGAATGGGCAATGGGCTGAAAAGGAATTATTTTCCACCCTTCCCACATCTTTTTACTACATAAAAAAGCAAATGAAACTCAGTGGTAGAAGCAATTTGTTCATTAGAGTTTCGCAGACCATTTCTGCAGCTTGAAAACGGATTCCTCTTTCCCCTGTTTGATGTGCCTTCCACATAGCCAGGGATGTGAGGACTGCTTTTACTTGCAACAGCTTAAATGAGGCAAAAAGGAACAAACTAGCACTTGAAAAATTGAAAATTTACTGGAGAAGAGAAAAAGCTGCTTCTTGAATTCCAAGTCACATGAATGTTCCACAGGAATTAATTGAGTGGTTGCCTGTGGTTTTGGGATTTTCTCTCTCTCCACAACATGACTTCTCTTGACACAATTTCAGGACACACATGCATTAGGTAACATACTGTTGGCATGCTTTACTCTTTTGCCTTCCAAAACCATCTTTATGCTGCAATAGCAAAATCTGTAAAAGCTTTGAAGACCAGTTTTTCTGTGAAAAATAACTCCAGAAAAAGGCATCTCAGTAGTCCACCCTTGTCCCTTGATGATATACAAATCAGCTCTGCTCCATTTACAAGTGAAATAACCTCTCTCTGAAAATAAAAAAACCCAAACAAACAAACCCAAAGCAAAAACTCAGCACTCCCTAAAAACTTACTTGATATCAAGTAGGATTTGTGCATGCCTAGATCTCTATAATCTGGCAGCATGATTAGATTTTGCAGTAGTAGATCAGATAGAAGAGTCATGAAGCATAATGACTCCTTCAACAGCACACAGAAGTAAATACTTTAGAAAGTGAAAATACTCCTGACTTTGATAGGCAGTGGTGTAACATTACAGTTCTCATTGTGAGCTGGTGTAACTAGAAAACAGCTGAGATCTGGAACTATGACAGTATAAATTTCTCAAAGGGTTTTTACAGACACCTTTGATAACACCAAATATTCTATTATACAGTGTCAGTCCCATCTTGAGACTCGTAAAAATTACTTGTCTTCAAATGCTGTTTTTTTGCAAAGAATTATTATCCAGGTTATGTAGAGAAACCATATTATCTGTCTGTTCTAGACACCTGTTAAAAAATATTGACTGCAATGATTGAAGTACACTAAAAGCATTTTTAGATTATATGAGCTATAAGAGTTTATAAGCACTCTGTAGAACAGGATAAGATTTAAACCTCATTTTGATACATTGAAGAAAAAGCTCAAAAACAAAAATACAAAATTCAGTAAGGAAACATGCTAAGAAAGAAGAAAAATATGCACAGATAAAAAGCGAAGAACAACTGGTTAGCAGTTACATGATGCAAAAGGATGTGGTAGTTGTGACGGATCATTAATTGAATGAGTCAGTAATGCCCCACAGTTGCAGAAAGAAAAGCAACTCAATCTGGTTCGGCCTAACAGAAATTACTTATATAATAGGACAAGGAGATAATGTAAATTCTAGATGATCCTTGTGAGGTTTCAGATTTAGGACTATTTTAGATTCTGGGGACACTGCACTTGAATAAGATGCAAAAATTGGTGAGAAGGACAGAGAAAAAACAAGCACGTTAAACCAAGGCTCAGACAATGTGTCTACTAGAAAAGCTTGAAAAAACTGATTTTTTTTAAGGCGAGGTTCAAGAAGACATAAAGACAGTCTTCCAACTTATGAAATACTGTCAAGGAAAGGATAATAAAAAGAATTTTCCATTTTACCTCCAGTGAGAAAATTATGTAAAAAAAGCAAAGATTAACAATTGATGTGTGTGAGAAATATCTACAGTGACTTGAGTGCTTGAATAGGACTTTTACATGCATCGTACAAAAATTCTCAGATATTTTTAAGATGTGGATATATGTTGAAAACACACATTCCTTCCCTATTTTAGTGAGAGAGCCAATATACACAAAGATGTGATAAAAATAAACAGATAAGTTTTAGCAAGCCGGAAATTATTACGGGTTTTTTTTATATATTTATATATGAGACATACTGACATCTTATTAGCATGGGTTCTGTGGGAGAAAAAGCAAATTACAAAGCAACCTCAAAACCCTAGAAGATGACTAATTCCACCCAAGGAAAGATGACTAACTCCACTCAAAGTAATCATTACAGTAATTTCAGCCTCTGATAATAATAGCAATATTTCTCTAGATATATGAAATCTTCTTCAAAGAAAGTTCCACTGGAAGGATCTCTGAGGGCATCAGATGGACTCTGTTAGTCCTTGTATTTTATTATTTCATCTTATGTCAATATAAGGAGTCTTTCATTGGTGAGCAATTATTTTACATGTCCATTGGGGACAGGACAAGTATAAATGAGCTTAACAGAGAAGAGAAGTTTGATATTAGAAAAATATGTATAATTATGTAGAGAGTTAAATGCTGAAAGCAGAGATCCAAGGAAGCCGTGGAACCTCCTGTTTGCTTAAGCAAAGGGAGGAAAAGTCAGGCCCTGGATGGTGAGGTTTCTGAGGTCTGCAAGAATTTGTTGGATGTCGAAAACTTTGTTTCCACTAATGATCTAGAAAACATAGACCCACAGGACCAGAGAGAACTAGGGCTGGAAGGCAGCTGACTTTTCTCCCTGCAGCAGAACTATCTTAAGTTGTATGCTTTATCAGTTGTTTATCAAAACTCTTCCTAAAGTCCTCCAGCAATCTGAATCCTGCAAGCTCCTTATGTAAGCTATTCTTGTGTTCATGCTTTTAAACCAGAGTATGAATCCATCCCTACAGAAACAGCCTCTATGACAATATCTAAAGCCAAGTGAGGCAAAACAGAGACATAGAATGGAGGAAATATTGCTATCAGCAACTTCTGATGTTATTTTTTTGATGCAGTTGTTACTTTGGAAATTTTATTGATAGCAAAAATTATTGGCATATTTTCCTCAGTGCTTATCTTGCTATAGCATGAATCACACACAAGGGAATAATTTAATCAGCATAAAAATGCAGAAACCTAATTTAGAGTCTGGTCAAACTCATTACAACAGACAGGAGTCATAGTGAGTGGGCAGACTGGCCAGGCTGTGCATGTAATTGGCTGATATCTGCTATCCTGCAAACGAAGCCTTCTAAAAGGGACACAGAAATGTAACTCTCTGCAAGAATGCACAATTTTTAGAAGCTTACTATGTTTTCCCAATTCTGTTGCCACTTGAGAGCAATGAACTCCCATTAGTGGGAGATTAAACAAAAAATCACAGTGAGAAAAAAAATGAACAAAAATCCATTTATTTTTAAAATATGCTAAGTTAACTCAATATAATTTATGCTGCACAAGTGACAAAGATAAGTGTCAGTAGCATATGGATTTGGTCATTTGTGTTGGTGTTTGCTTTTTTGTGCTGATGACAAAAACCATACATCTGCTTGAAACAGATGCACTGTAATATTGCCTTCAACTAAATTCTGTACTGTATGTCTGTAGATGGAAGAGCCAATAAGCAAAACTGCCCCTTTTCATATTTCATAACATCAAGGGGATTTTCTTTCCAGATGTGCTGCTTTTTTTAATACATGTTGTAAAGCACAATGCTGTGACAGACATTGATTATATAAGTAACTTACTTGATACAAAGTATTAATATCATATGTGCTAATACAAATGTTAAAAGCAGATGTTTTGTTCAATAAATTTTAAAAGTAAAATTGCATTCTAAAAACCTGACTGTATACTGTACATGGACATATCTGCATTCTAGTAATCTCATTTTAACTGACTTTCAATTCAGGGAATAATCAGTAAAAATAACCAAAAAATCCTCCAAAACCCCGACAAACTTATATTCAGCTACTTAAAAGAAGAATCAGTCTTACATATCCAGTGATTTCTTTATTCCCTAACCTACAGCCAGCCAAATTGAAGTGGGCAGAAGAAACAAAGCCAGGAAATATTTAGACCATATGTTTTCTCAGGTTATTGTGAAATGATCTCAAAATGTTTTTACACAAATATTCCAGCACTGCCATGCAAACATTAACTGTACATAAATATGATTCATCTTTCAAAACTTTGTGATAACCAGGGATGACAGTCTTATTGAAGTTTAGTAGTCACCAACAGTATTTTCAAATTCTGTCACCAACTCATTCTAGTACAAGAGCATTAGATGCTATTAAAAAAAATAATGACTTTTAAAATAGGGTATTTTTGTTTGCTTATATTAAAAATGCAATTTTTTCCCAATCTTCATTAATGCTGAATCCGTAGCTGCCATTTTGGGCCACTGAAGCGTGAAGTCTCAGTTGCAAAGCATACAGAGTATGCTTTTGGCAAGGATAATGCAACCATATTTTCTTAGGCTAAAATAGACAATATGTGCTGTGATGCACAAATGCTACTGCTTAACCGATGCACGGCTGACCGTGGTTTGATCTGGAAGTGTATACACCATACACTCTTTCAGAGCCAGATATATGGGATGCCAGATTTTGAGAGGCCTGGTCTGGCCTCTGGATCTGCACCAGTCCTACGTGTTGAATCCCATAAAACTCACTCATTGACTTCTCTAGTCCATGGATGTCTGGAGAAAGAGACATTCCAATTCTCATAAACTTCCTGGTGCCTAAATAAACTGATGGTTCCGAACAGAAAAGAGGTTATAATAAACACAGTATATTTGTATATTTATTAAAATATAAAATAAATAAATAAAGAAGAAGCAACGGGCACTCCTGGACTTCCTTTGCAAAGCTAAGTTTTCTGCAAGACCTTTAACTTAGATGCTTTATTTTCAGGCATCATTAACTCAGATTTGCTTTAATAAAGTCTTCTAGAAGAACTTACAAGTTTGAAACTGCATTTGTTTTTGCTCCTTGTCCTCCAAAAGGAGCAACTGATAAGGACATCCAAGCTTTTAAGAACAGAGAGCAGAGATCTCAAGTTTATCCTGTGTTTACATGGCCATTATGCTTCGCAACAATACATCTTTATGAAAACAACCTAGAAGTCTTAAACAGTGAGATGATTAGATTGTATAAACCTAGATGATTTTTAACCTAGGCAATTTTTAACCTAAACAGACTAGAAAAGATATATCTATACTCCGGCTAACAAGCATCCAAGAGGCATGCTTTTCTGTGACTATCAAATTCTCATTCATCCTTTGCTATACCTTAAACTGTAGGAGAGAGTGTCTTCTATTGTATTTGAAGGAAGAGGATATAAAGAATAGAAGACTCAGTAAATTTTGCATCTGTTAAAAAAAAAAAGTAAATAAACAATCAGAAAACTCTTTCCCAAAGCTTTGAAGGATGTGTTTGGCTGCATTGAAATAAAGTTGAAGGAGCACAATATCATTATAAGCTATCTGTTCTCTCTCTAGCCCCAGGAGACAGAGGATGAAGAGGAAACTCAGATGATCATATATTTTGAGACCAGAAGGCAAAGCTGTGATCATCCAAACAAAGCATGCTGAAAAAAAATGCAATGTGAAATTCATTATAGCCTTTCTTCTCAAAAAAATAAATAGCCAAAATTCTTCTTTAGAGTCTCCACATTCCAAATGTCATAGTTATTTGGGGGTAGATGAAAGTAACTAGCTAAAAGGAAAGCAATATAGTTTTGTTTGCTTTAGTTTATTTTTTATTTATGAGAAGAACCAGCTATCACTTTTTGATATATATAAAAATTATTTAAATGCAAAGCACTATGAAAAAGAAAGATGTTTGCTAAGGACATTTTTTCAAAAATAAGAAACCTACGGAGGGGTGTTTTCATATTGTCCTGGTTACCCTACAACAGGGAAACCTTGTCTACAGTTAAGCATGTGTACCAATATTGGAAATGATGGGGATAAAACTTTAATAAATCCTTGGGAATCAAGCAAGTAAAGAGAACTTACTGTCTGGGTGTTCTTGTTTGTTTTTTTTTTTGTAATATAGTTATGAGAAAGCCTTTTTTTTTCTTTCTTTTAATATCCTCTGCGAGATAAGCTAAAAGACACTACTGTATTAAAAAAGATTCTCCTTATAGACGTAGCAGCTCCTTAGAGGTTATCTCCCACGTGACAGAAGATCTGCTCAGAGTTGGATTGCCCTTTTGGAAAAAAAATGCCATCCAACAGTGTTATCTTAGAATTAAAAGTAATCTTATTTCCTTTAAAAATGTAGAATCCAGTTATAAAAGGAAAAGTACTAATATGCTGGGATTATGTATTTCTTCACCTATGCTGTGAGATCCCAATATTTGCAATAAATTAATTAATTCAGCTTGTAGTCTTGTTTTTCACTAATTTAAAAATAACTTCTTTGTGATAGATTGAAGAATTAATAAAGTTAACAAAAACGTGAATTTCTGCCATGAATTATTAATATTACAACTATTTTATGAACAGGTTAAATGTCATCAAGGACTTCTATAATTTAATAATGAGCAAGTTTAATGGTAAAAACCTTTATGTCAATGATATAAGAAACTTAGAGTGCTAATACAGTTTTAGACTTGTTAGTGAGCTCACAACATCAAAAAAAAATTGATTTGTTTGACATATATGTGACTACTCTATATACCTCCTATTCTGTGTTGGGTCAGTTACAGAGTGTTTTAGTTGAAGTGATATTAAAAGGGATGTGCTCACTTGGGGCAATCGAACTTCAGACAAAATTAATATTATGAGCATAAGTGGGTTTGGAATGAAAATCTAAATAAATTGTGGTTTATAACCACAACTGTTACTACAGTTTTGATCCTGTGATAGACTTCCTTCATTTGAAGTGTGAACTTTTCCAGCAGAGGTGAGTTCATGCCCAGTAGCTAGGAGACTACTACCTTTGACCTCTGATCTAGCACATTTCTGACAACCACATACTAGTTTACTCATGTTGCCATTAAAAAGGTGAGACTTTGGGTGAGGAATCTGTTTACAACAAAAATCAAATTTAAAAAAAATACCAAACGGTTCACTAGGACCAACTCAGTAATCTCAGAATGTGTAATTATATTATGAATTTTGGGGCATTGGTATATTGGGTTTGTAGGGACAGGTTTTGGCAGCGGTGGGGGGTTACAGGAGTGGCTCCTGGCAGAAGCTGCTGGAAGTTTCCTCCATGCCAGAGCCAATGCCAGCCGGGTCCAAGATGGATGTGCTGCTGGCCAAGGCTGGTCCAATCAGAAATGGTGGTAACAGTGATAAAAGTTTTAAGAAGAAGAAGAAGAAAAATAAAAAGTTATTGCACAGATGTAATTGCGACCAGAGAAGAGTGAAGTGAGAACGTGTGAGAGAAACAGCCCTGCAGACACCAAGGTCAGTGGAAAAGGGGAGAAGGAGGTGCTCCAGGCACCAGAGCTGAGAGTCCCCTGCAGCCCATGGTGCAGATCATGACGAGGCAGCTGTGCCCCTGCAGCCCCTGGATGACTGTGGGGGGCAAAGAGATCCACGTGCAGCCTGTGGAGGAGCCCCACACCAGAGCAGGTGCCTGAAAGGAGGCTGTGAATCCATGGGAGGCCTGTGCTGGAGCAGGATGCTGGCAGGGAGGGACCTGCAGAGCCACGGAGAGAGAAGCCCACACTGGAGCAGGTTTGCTAGTAGGACTTGTGACCCTGTGGGGGACCAACATGGGAACAGGCTGTGCCTGAATGACTGCTGCCTGTGGAAGAGTGATCCACATAGCAGCAGATAATGGAAAACTGTTGCTCTGGGATGGACTCAAGTTGGAGAAGTTGTTGGAGAAGCTATTGGAGAACTGTCTCCCACGGGAGGCACACTATGCTGGAGCAGGTGAAGGACTCCTCTCCCTGAGCAGCAGCAGAAACAAGGTGTTATGAACTGACTGTAGATCCACTTCCCCATCTTCCTGCACCGCTGAGGAGGAAGGAGGTATAGCTGAGAAGGAGGGAGGGCGGAAGGGGAAGGTGTTTTTAAAATCTGTTTTAATGTCTCATTATCCGCCTTTGATTTTGTTAGCAGTAAATTTAATTAATATATCTCATTCGAGTCTGTTTTTTGCCTGTGATGGTATTTGTCTGTTCTCAGCTCATGAACACTTCAATATATTTTTTATCCCCTGTCCAGTAGGGGAGGGGAGTGGTAGAGAGGTTTTGGTGGGTTCTGGGCATCCAGCCTGGGTAAACCCACTACAACTGTAAACAGCTAAAGAAAGTCCTAGCACTAGTTCCCTTCCTCTTGCCTACCTTTTCTTGGGAGCTGGAGGGGAAGGAACTTAGAAACCTTGGATTCATTCAGGGTTAGGACATCTCTAGTTGGCAACATAACTGCATTGAAATGATGGCTTGTGAGAATTTTAGTGAGCATACACGTGGTGAGTGCACAGGCATGCAGAAGCTTTCCCAGCAAGGATAATGGAGTAGGTAATCACATTCACCATTTCTAATTTGACTGGCTTTGAATATCTTACTTTTCTGTTCCAATATATAAAATATAATTTTGTCATCCAGTCCTTTGGAAAAGCATTGTATGTGTTTTTCTCTTTTTAATAGGTTTAACAGACCTGAATACTTAAGCCACTGATTTTCACTTAATACCATGTGTTATAAGTATGGTCCCAAGTTTTCTGTCTGATTCCTTTATGTTTTGTCTCTGAAAGGTTACTTTATTCTCATGTTTGCACTTCCTATCTGTATTCTAGACTATGGTTATAAAATTGGTTTACAGGCCAGCTCTTTCAGAAATGTTAGCCTATGATTGATGTAGACTATCGAACATTTTTTAATTTCATGTTTATTGCTTCAGGATACTGGTTAACAAGTTATTTCAGGAGCTGATTCCAGTGTGGCACAACATTTCAATGAACAAAATATCATTGCCAAGCCCTATTTAGTTTTGAATATGAATTTGTGAGTGTTACATGTCTGGAGTTGATTATCAGATAACCTAAAAGGCTGGCAGAATGCCCTGTATCATATAGACAGCTCTTCTACTTGTCCTGTGCCAATCCCTTGTATAGCTGCTTCCACATTAGGAACTTAATTATCCCTTCTGCTTTCCATTTCCATCTTTGCATTTGCAGTTACTTTAAATATAATGAATGTAATAGTGATGAACAACAGAACTGTTTGAATAAGTGCTCACCTATGAATTTCAACACCTGAACAGAAAATTAGGGAAGTGAAGGCTACTGTCTTGAATGCCTTATGCATCAAAAGTAAACAGTAGCATACAGAAAGGCTCCTCTCCTATCTTTTATAGACTATACTTCTTCTGTTAACTTGAATGTATTTCATGTTAATACTACACAGAAATCAATGATAGCAAGGACTTTGTTAGGTAAAATGAAAAACATGGATTTTTAGTGTTTCCTTGTTATTTTCAATGAGTTATGTTAAATAGAGACATATAAGTAAATGAATCTATTAAACTTATGTCTGTGCTAATTGGCCTCAAAGGCTGTGTGATGGGACAGGTCACATAGTCATCTGCATTTAACTCAGGTTTAAAATTTGCTTTGACATTTACTTTTATGCTTCAGGTTCTGCGATTAAATAGAAATGATGAATGAGTACCATAAATGACTACTCAGTTGTCTGGGCTGCCACTTCTCCATCATGACCTCAAACTAATTTCCTCTATCACATTCTCTCCTGATTTATTCAGAGTAGTCAATTCCAACCCCCAGATATTTCTAAATCCCCACATTTTTCACTCTGTTCAGCTATTGCCTCTCACCACAGGGTTTCCGTTCCCTTTTTTAATCACCATGATATAACTGTGAAAGATGCTAGAGTTCCTACAAGAATTAGATAGTGAGCCTATTTAAATTGCTGTGGGACAAATTTATATCAGCCTATTCTAGACATACACAGGTCTGTTGTGTACACGAGAGTTACTCAGCTGGGTTCCTCTTATAGTCAACAGAGGGAAGTAATCCCTTTTGGATATAATTTGTCTTATTCTAGATTGAGATCCCCTTATGGGCCATTCACTTAAGAGTTGGACTACATGATCCTTGTGGGTCCCTTCCAACTCAGAATATTCTGTGATTCTGTGAGATGAATTAGGATCTACAAATGCTTATTTCTTATAAGGGGAACAACCAATTATTAGACCAGGTATAGCTGTTAAACCTTCAGTCAATAGATCCGATGTATATGACTGTGTCTGCTGAGAGAATAAGATAATCCTACTCTTTCCAGATTCTAAGAGACACAAAATTCAATTATATAAGGTGGATGGATTTCAGATTAATCCAGTCCCCCTTAAAAAGGGACAAGACAATAACATCAGAGTGATTAAGATTCTGTTGCCCATTTCCAAAGAAAGGAAACTATCAGGAGCCTTGTAGACAGGTAATTACAGATTTACTATACAGTCTTCCTGGCTTTCTCATTTTCTTTTTGGTAGAACTAAAACTGATTTGATTTTGCTTCCACATATGCACATTTCTGTGTCTAGGAAACTTCCCTGTCTGACCATCCAGAAGCCACATTGACAAGTCATGCTTAGTTAGACCAAGTTTCCTTACCATCTTGACCCCAGATTCCCCATAGCAGAGTCTCAGATGTCTTGATCCTTAAAACAACTTAATCTTGGTGCAGTGACTAAATAACAAAATAGCAGCTCGAGCTGGTGCCTCTGAGGAGGGACCCCAAACAAAGGAAACCCTGGGGTTTTAAACCCTCACAGTCTAATCCTATGAAAGTCTGGGGGGCATTGGCTCCTGCTGTGTCTCTGAGTGTCCGGTCACCTGGCCAGGCCACAGGTCCCCAGGCCCTTCACTGTGCAAAGGGTTGGCAGTTCTGGCCTCTTGGCTTGGGTTCTCGTCACACACGGCTCATCTACGGTTGCCCACTAAGCTGCATACACCAAATGTATTCGTCAACAATCCAAGCCGGATGTCCAAGTTATGTCCACACTGTTAATACCATCGCACAGAAAATGGTCCTGTTTCAGCATGCCCCGAGACTAAAAGTTGGCCATATTGAGAACAAGCTGAACACTTTTGGTGTTCTGGACAGTCTGAACTCAGACTGAACACTTGTTACTACACCCACCTGACTTTATGGCTCCTAACACTCCAGTGAGTAAATTCACATGCCTTTAGGGTAGGACCTTGCTTCTCCAAGGTCTACAACATCAAAATCAAAAAGAAAGAAAAGAAAGAAGACAAGACAAGACAGAAGGAAGGAAGGAAGAAAGAAAGAAAATATTTGATCCTTGGGAACACTCCATGTTCCACCTGAAACTGAGTTTTACCCTCTGCTAATGGTAGCAGGGCCAGCTCAGAAATAGTTCTCATATGTTCCCACATCCAGGAAGGGCTGCAAATGTGTGTGTGTCTGCTCCATATGGCACTAAAAATGTAGGCAGGCAGTTAAGAATTTTATGAAGGAAAGAGTGAAGAAATCTAAAACACAAACACTTAGACAGTCACTTTGTAAAAAAGTGAAGAAGACTTCCTGACTAGAACTAGGAAAGACTCAGGAAAGTTTAAAGAAAAGTTTGCAGAGGTGAGCAAAATGGGGAAACTGGATTCACTGTCTATATAATCATTGCTAAAGACATCCTCTATCCTGCCACTCCACTTTTCCTCTTTCAGAAAATGAGTGATTTTTCTTCATTTGCATTGGAATTTATCTTCTGATTTATGGTAATAAAACTAGAACTCTTGATGGAGTATTTAAAATCCTTGAATAAGTCATTACGATATTTCTTTTTATTTTTTATTTCTTAAATTGTCTTCACAATTGACTGCAATTGGAGCCAAGTAATTGATTTTTGAGCCATTATCTTCCATTGTGCAGCAAGTAAACTCTTTAGATGCTGTTTAAGTTGTACATACAATCTTAACAATGAGTTCCATAAGACAAACATGGAAAAGACCATTTTAAATGGTTCTCTGAAAGACTAAATTATTAGCATGTACAGTAAATGTCTTAAAACTGATTTGTAAGAAGAAACTTTTCACTGTTAAACAATATTTCATTTCCTATGGTGTCACAAATTTTTTCTTCCTATGTTTGGCGGATTCTATGAAGACATGACTACTATTATAATTTTCGAAACCCTTTCAGATAAAAGGACATAATTATTGGATTATACAGGTTGACATATTGCTTGGCCATTTTCATTTGGCAGTGTGACTTTTTCTTTTCACATTCAAGAGTTGAACTTATTTTACGAAATCAAGGTATTTTGCCTCTCCTGAGTACATTGTACTCAGACCTCTGGTAGAGAAAACTACTCTATATTTCTATATTCGGGATAGCTACTCAGCCACCAACTTTGTTTTGAGGCAGGACTGACATCTAATTTATACCTCTTAGTGTTCAGAAAAAGCTGGTCTTCAATCAGAAACTTGTTATTAATAAGGAAAAATATTACTCGGAAAAATATTACTCAGAAAAATGACCAATTTCAAATGAATTTAAAACACTTTGATTACATAGTAGATTATTTGGGACAAAACCAGTTTCTTTTGGCAGGACTATTTTGTTCGGTGAGCAACAACATAGTCAAATCTATTCTGAATTATCATTTTGTTTGAGGTACATACCAGAATACCACAAACTTCAGAAAGCAAGGAAAACTCATGATTCTGGCTTTTAGTTGCTAATAAAGCCTTCATCTACCCCTTTTATTCCCAGACTAGCAAAATCTGCAACCTTCAAAGATTCTGTAATCCAAGCACTGGATATCCAGCATGTGTTTAGGACAGATGGTTAGTAGGGCAGCTACAATGGCTGATTAAATAGGCGACAATATTAAAACCATTCCAAATATGGCTTTTAGGGAAAGATCTACACTCTGTTATTCTCTTTATATTATCGCATTTATCTACATAATCGTTGGCCAAAGCTGTTGATATGACCCAGTTTTGCACATACATCCTTCCAGCTGGATATTGTCAGTAATACATTCTTAATCTGATTGTTAATCTGTGGTAAATGGTTAGAATTAAATTCTCTGATCCATGTAAAGGTCTTATTTGAGTTTCATGAAGCATGTTTGTCTTCTCACATAAAAAGGTTAATGTGAATAAGAGATCTGTATACTCTGAGGGAAACTACAGAACTTCTGTTGGATTTCTGTTTGAATAAATCCATCCCCAGTTCTCAGCACTGTAAATGGAGTTTTAGTGAAAACTAAATGTATAATTCTGCCAACCCATACTAAGTAGAGTTTAGGACATTTGCTAGTTCTAACTGTATAAGATCTGAACAACTTTGACATAAAATACAAAGAATAAAAAGGTGTTGTAGCTCATTGTTACATGGAGCAGCCCAAATCTACTGTTACTGATTTGCTGCCACTTTCAGAACCAAGCATCAGCACTCTGGTGGAAGTAAAACCCCAAAGGGAGGTGTTTGATTGTCATTTTGCCCTTTTAGTGGTCAAACTAGACAGAAGATTATAAAACTCTGATCGTGACAACATTTTGTATCTGTCTGGCTTCCGCATTCCTTCCCACCTCAGCAAAAGAGTTGGGTGATCAAAAATGTGGACAAGAAATGTCAAGTATTTCTTTATATATCATGTGTGTCACTTAGTGTTTCCTGTGAGATAGGAGTGCTCAAATGTCATCTGTCCTCAAACTGCTGATGATTTTTTTTTGCATTGTTACCCAATGCAAAATATTCATGACTTTGAGGGACATCACATCTATAGAAACTGCAGAAACTTCCTATTCATTTTATCTTTATCTAGCTCCTCCTTAAATTTATTTCACTAATATTTGGCTGGTGCTTTATTTCTATAGGCAGTGAGAATCTGGATGGCACTGTTTTCTGATAAAACAATATGTACAGCTGTGCACCACCAGCATATGTCAAGGATTTAAGCCTGTAGCATTTTATAATATCCTTGGCTGGTTTAGCACATATGTTGAACAGGGAAGAGAAAAAAACTCTATCTTTTTGAACCTTCAGGGGATAAAAAGGCTTCTACTTGTTGACAGTACTGTCACACCTGAGATTTGTCTAAGAGAAAGGAGTATAATCCTGGGTGATCCATTCTTTCAATTCCTACTGAATAGCTGATATAATATTGCAGTATTCCATGCAAGATATTGTTACACATAGTGAATAGGTACGGGAGGAACAGCGTGAATGCCTTTGCTCTGTCTTTGGTTAGGAAGAGATAATCTCTTAGGAAGAATGTCTCTCTCTCTCTCTGTATTAAAAGATCTGAATGTGAGAAGAAGCATAAGGCAAATGCTGCAGGAGACAGGTAGGAACTATTGTCAAGACACTTAGGCACTACCAGTGAATAAAGTAGAGAATACCTAAGCAGCAGCTCCAGTGAGTGCATAATGTCTGTGTTGGCACTCAGAGTGTACTAAAACATCTTTTATGTTCAATATCTGCTTATCTGTTTTCAGTTTCCTGACCAAATGCAGAAATTCTCAAAAAAATTGCAAGTCAAACCAAAACAACCCACTGCCCCCTAACAAAAAGAGTAAATCTTCCCAAGTTATGCATTTATCACCCAGCAGTTTGAATTTATTAGTGATGGTTTCACAGCCACTTGACTGTCTAAAGTATATTTTATTTTATGCAAAGCATGAATCCCCCAAAGTCAACAGCACAACTAAATGCTAAACTCCTCCTTTTGATGTGTGTCAGCTACACTGCTTCATTATCTGTAGCCAAGTGTTTGTTTTGATCCCATGATGTAACTTGATGGAATAATAGTGAGAAAATGTAAGACAGTGGAGCAACTATTAAGTAACTTTGAAGATTTTTGGTGATATTACACCATAATCATTCAATAATCATATTCTACATCTAATGAACTTGACAGGTCACCAGAGAGACACTCGGAATTATCTTTGTTACCTTCCTGAGACATTTTCCTGCCTTGTCTTGAGGGTCACCTGAAGCTCCCATGGCTCATAAAGGCAATGCCTCTGACAAGTGTCTCTATACAGCTCTTCCTCTATGATCCTTCACAAAACAGGAGATTCTTGTCAGACTAATGTGAAGGCCACTGACTTGAATTAGAGACTGTCCTGGTTTCAACTGGGATAGATTTAATTTTCTTCTTTTTACATGTTTCATTATACAGATTCACCTCTGACAGGCCACATTATTAACAGCTTTTAAAGAAATGTTAGCTAAAGGTCACGTGTAAGGTACAATGCACAGCATTTATGCCAGTTTTTTGTATGATTTTGGAGAATAGCAATTGGACCTGCGAGCTCAAAATAAAATTCTTGCATTTCAAACAAAGACATAAATGACATGTAATGGGAGTAGGGGCCTGTTTCATGTCAGTGATCTTTCATGTTTATTCAAAGAAGTTGTTGCTGCCTGCATTTTGCCATTTTTACTTTTTCTCATGTGCGTACCACTTTGTGGCTATAGAAACAGCAAAGGAAACTACTCTGTTAGTTTGAAACCTGTTATTCAGACATTTTATTCATCTTTTTTCTTTGTTTTTGTTTTCCCCATGATGTTACTTCTTCTTCTTTTTTCTTTGTTTTTGTTTTCCCCATGATGTTACTTCTTTCCTTGAATCTCTGGTCTGAAGCCTTGAAAGCTGGAACTAGAGGGGTTTTATTGTTATTATTTTAGGGAATAAACACTATTTTAGGGAAGAGAGGAGGGAAAAGCCTTCTTTAATTATACTTTAAATGTCCTGGATAGCCAAATCAGATTTCTTCTTGGCAAAATTTGCTTTCTCATCTGAGTCCATGAGCAAGCATAATCCCTTGCTCACAGTTAGTGGAAGTGGAGAGGGGAAGAACAGATGGGGTGTAGGAGACAGGGGGGCCAAAACTGAGCCACAATGCAGCATGCCAAGCAGCAATTTGGTCTTCCCCATGAACTGCTAATTAGCAAACAATTAAAACAGCAATATTCACAGTGGTGTCAGTAATCTCACAGTTATGGGAATTATCCCCTGATCTAGTAAGATTAAATGAGAATTTTGTTGCTAACTATTTTATTCTTTTTGAAGAAATTGCCTTACTCAATAAATCTTTCAACATGTTGTTTTATTGGGTTTTTCTTTTGCTTAGAGAAGACTGCAAGTACACACATCACTTTACAAAACTTGCTGAGTGACTAATCCCTGTCTCAAAGAATTTGCAATGGATTTAAAAGAGGCATAAAAAACAACTCTTCAGAAAACAAATGAGGTAATCTTAAGGGAAAAAAAAAAAGAAAACAGAAAAACATAAGACAGATAGGCAAAGAAATATTTGCTAATGAGTTCTGGTACAGTATCACCAGTATAATTGTATAAAACATTGCTGAGGCAGAAGCAATCATGTCTAACCTGGGAGCTCTGCTACGCTGTGGGGTTTTGTGATGAGCAGGTCCTGTGGCTAGCGGGGTGGATGGGCACCTGCATGTATCTCACACCTTTTCCCTGTGCCCAGTGGTGAAATAAAAGAGGAAAATATCCTGAAATAAAATGCATCCTCTCAACAGCACAGCTGTGCTGTGCCATTGCCACTGTTTCAATTCTTCAACCATTAATTGCTGCTCCAAAACCACTGGGGCAAAGATTTCCAACAGCCCTGCACTGATAACTGACTCCGAACACAAATCCCTATAGCTCCTGCCACAAATTGCCTGTATGAATCTGGAAGCTCCAAGATTGTAGTTTCTTTAAAGCACCTGGATTTCCTGCTGTGGAAATAAGAACCTGGATCTGTTTTGAACCTCTATTAATGATGCCATCAAAGTTTACCTCTTCATGGCAAGAAATGCAGTATGCTGTAAGGCTGGCTGCTCTGAAGCTGCTACACAGCAGCCCTGGGAAATTACCGCTGCAGGCACATTTTCATACTTCAGGTACACTTGTAAAAAGGACCAGATTGAGGATTTCAATATTCTGGTAACACTTTTGGTGGGAAGACTTCCTCTGATTCTGCAGGCCCAGAGCATAGAGGCATCCTGGACCCAGATCTTTCCAACAAATCCTATCAACTTCTAATTGAAGACTTGGCTTGTTTACATCTATCCAAGTTTACAAAAAACTTGTTAGCATATCAGAAGCATCAAAGTACCATCCATTTTGGACAAAAATTGAAAGATGTAAGAAAAGTAAGATCTTGTCCTATGCCTGTTGAGTTAAGATGAATATTCTTTAAAACATCCATCAGTTGCAGGTTGCTTAGGGTTCAGCTAATCACTTTATAAATTAAGCAGAATTAGGGGTTAAATTAGGAATTAAATAGTTGTTGCTTTCAGTGAAAACTGATCTGTTTATTTTATGTTTTACATAGCAATAGTTGTAGAAATTTAGGTTACAAAAAATTATCTTATTTTTAACATTAAAGACTGCACATAAAACAAAACAGACATTCTGCTTATTTGTTGTGTGTGTGTAATACTCTATGCCAGATTTAGTTTTTGCTGTGTTTAAACACTACATTTTGGATTCATTTTAAACTGCCAGTAAAGGAAGGGGGGAAGAGGAATTACATCCCTGGTTTGATTTAGTCCTTCTGTATTTTAATAAAAGTGTTGAAATAGGTACTAATCCAAACCAAACTCATTTATTCAGTATGAAACACATCCACCTGTGTAAATTAGTCAGCAACTTTGTGTTCTAGTTGCATACACAGAGAAGTCTTCTGGGGCAGAATTTCTTCTCTGCACTACCTGTTTAGTGAAGCAAGGCAGCTTGCATTGAACATTCTGGAACTGGGTCTTTGTGCTAACTATAACAGGAAATGATGGCATTTAATTAGAATTAAATGTTAATTACTCAATAATATTGAGGAAGAAATCATCTGTAGTACTTAAGCTTGTTAGTTATGTAAAAGTCATAAAGGAGGTCTACTTATTAAGAGATTTAATTAAGTAAACAGGTCTTCATGCCAAAGTCAGCTTTCCAGTCATATGGAACAACAGTCCAATGATTCTGCTGGGTGTACTTAGCTTGTTTGTTGTTCAGTTTCAAGTCTCTGTTCAGCAAAGAAGTCAAGAATGTGCCTAAGCACCAAAGAGATTTAATCTAATTCATTAAGACTTAAATTTAGGTCCATGATAAATACCCTGTCAAAGCAAGGACTAAATGGTGCAACCAGTGTGATATTTAACAGCTGTGGGTTCAATTCAGCCTTAATTTTAAGAAGTTGCTTGATTCATATATATTTCAAATTGGTGAAAGAATATACTATATAATTAAGAAACTTATATAACTTCCCCACTGTGGTGTCTGAGAACCTGATCATCTTGAATATATCTCCTAGGGAGTAGCATTAATTCCATCGTAGAACTAAGGCAGGGTAGAGATGAAGTGAAGGTAAATGCATGTCCTGCTCATTCAGAAGAAGTCATATATGAGCCTTACATGCCAAACATCCTTGGAGAGGATTTTGTAAGAATTAAGAGCTGAGAGAGAGATTCACAAAAGCCATTATGTTAGTCAGCATGAGTGGTTAATGAAAGAATGACATTCACTGTTTACATATTGAAATCCAGTTTCTGAGAAGACAGTGCCCCCATTACCTTGATATAGTCCATGAAACTGACTAAATTCTGCAGCCTTGAAACACAGTCTGAATATTTGACAGTGGCTGAGGGACTATTATGGGAGACAGGATTCAAACCAGGGAGCTTTGAATTCAAACAAGGGTAGAGATTTTGATTTCATTGAACTCCAGTGAGAATATAAGCATATGGTTAAAGAAATGGGGAAGATATGCCTAACTCCCCTTCAGAAACTCACATTTTCAAAATGAGGTCCTATCAGGAATAGGGGAAGACTAGTATTTAACACAGAGAAGCTACCAGGTTTATGGAGACACAGTTGTCAATCAACACAGAGAAATTTGGGAACTTCACTGATAGAGGAAATCACACACAGAAGTTCCAGTCTTGGAAAACTAAAGAATTAGACAAGAGCAGAGCTTTTTGTATGCAAAAATTTGTTTTAAATGGTGCTTTATCAGTCTAACCTTGAGTGACTTTGCATAGATCTTCCAGTTCTTAGTTTGCCAGCCAAATCCCTGGTTGTTTCCAAGGTAATTTACAGACATTAATGCATTGAAGGGGAATACCAAAATGAGACGAAAGCTAAATCCTGAGTAATCCAGACTACAATAAAAAGTCAGCATAGAAATTTTAATACCCTCTGGGTTGTCAGGAATGAAAAGAGGAAGTGAAAATATTGATTTTTGCTGAAAGGTTTGTAAAAAAGGGAGAATATTACAATTTTAGTTTGTATTTCCATACAGAAAAAAGGGCCACTTGGGGAGACTCAATATGCCAAGGCCATTAAGTAATAAAACTACTAGACAAGTAACTATTCCTCAGAGAGTTTCACTACACAAAACTGTACCAGAAGTTGGATTTGCACATTTCTTTTATCAGTAAGGCTCTTCTGTTTCAGAAGTGCAAGCAGCCAAGCACCACAGCGGCACGTATTGTCTCTATCTTGTATATATTACTGGAAAAAGCAAACAATACTAATATACCTGATTTTGAGTGGGAAGTTAAGCTAAACCATGTCACATGCTCTGTGTGGACAACGTTACCCACACATTACACGATTCTGCATCTGTGGTTTAATCAGAAAAACTAGCATAATGCTGCCCCAGTTTACACCCAACAACAACTTTTCAGCCCTGCTTCTATTATCTTCAAGATGACTGTCCTTATACCTGCTTATTTTCCCTGAATTTTTAAAATATGTCAAGCCAATGACCATTCTATTGTTTTCTTTACAGTTATAACATAGTAAATATCAAACACATTTAGGGTATTTTTACTTATTTTTAAATACCTCTTTTCATAGTTCTAGGAAAACAAATCTGCATTTGCTTCAGCTTTTAAATAAATGAACATGACAATTCATCTTGAATATAAGTGACACTGAGGATGTACATCAGTGTTGCCACTGGCACAGTGTGCAGGCTGCTCATGCACTTTGGTGCCTCTCCAGGATAGCCTCTCACTCACCCACAAACTGATTTCTTCTACCACACTAGACTGTCTTACTCTAGTCCTGACATCCTGTCGTTAGACCTTATTTTTCCAGTGAGTTCCTTTTAATTTTCAAAACATACACTACAGTGCAGAGCTACTTGGAAATGTGCTCCAGTGTAAAAGGAAAAGGTTGCTTAAAACCCCAGCATCCAAGTTGTTCTGTCACTTTTGTCTTATTACTTGCAGTCAGAATAACTGAAACACATTGTTGACATCTGCCTTTTTTATTGGTGTGTTCTAAAGATTTTTATGTTTTCTTCTATAAATTTCATAGATTCTCTCTCTTGTTTTCACTTGTGAAACAGCAGAAAATACTTTGCATGTTGGGATGAATATTTGGTATGAATCTTTACCTCCTAGGAAATTAATAACACCACATGGGTTCTTTCATTTTCAACCATACTCATTCGTTATTTTTGTTTTAGGAATATTCACACACACTCAAAATCAGTATAAATAATTTAAATGATACCCCTATCATGAATAATGACATTGGGACAGAAAAAGGTATGACATCTGGAAGCCAATATCAATGGAACTGTGATGATAACTAAATAAGCCCCTTGGTGAAAGACTAAATATAGCAAAAACATAGGATCATGATTATAAAATTTACATCTAAATAGGTGGGAGTGTGTGTAACTGTGATGCTTAATAATCTCTCCTGATCTTTACTTTCACCTATTTAACTAAAAATTAAAATCCATGTGCAAGGTTAACTGAAAGTAGCTTACCTAAGTGAATCTTTTAAAACTACTTATACTGTTTTAAATATTTTTCTCTGAAAATTTCAATAGAATTTCTACGAGGTAGTGACTGAAATTCACATCTTAAAGCTGGAAAGAGTGAAGATCAGAAAGGTTAAAAGCCTGCCACAGGTAGTAGACATGGTTGATGGTCAACCTGGAATTGGAATCTATAGCTCATAATTGCCATCCCTGTACACCATTTTCTGCTGGAAGAGAGTTTCCTACCAGAAGAAAATCTTAAACCTCCCCCAAAACATACCCACTAACACCCTCCACCCTAAACTCCTACCACTCTCTAGAAACTTCTTCTAGAATGAAGTCCTAGACTTCATTCATCTTAAGTCTTCAAGAATGAACAAATGAAGGAGTTTGTAAAACAAGTGTGAATCTTATCCCAGGACTTGAAATTAACAAATAAATACATAATAACAAATATTTATGTGAATTTCAATTAAGAATAATAAACTGCTTTGAAGCTAGAGCTAAAGAAAGGAGGGAGGGAGATGAAATGTAATCAGGAGACCTCTCTGCTTGCCCTAGGACAGAAAAAAAGGATGTACAAATTGTTAAGAAATAACTTTATCAGGAGAGGAGTTTGAATAAAATGCTGAGGACAAAGATAGAAAGTATACAATGAAGCTGTAAGCAGAAAATACCCTAAAATTTCTGGTGAATTCTAGTTCCCTCACAGGACCTGAATCAAACATTTTGAAGCTTCCATCTCATCCACAGTGGTGGAATTTTTACGGGAACTCTGTACTACAGGAGTAGTGAATCCATGTCTATGACTTGTGAGGGTACACAGGCATCTCCAGAAAAAATGGTTGGACCTGGAAAATTCTGTATGCTCGTAGTGACCCCTAGTGACTATTTAACATTGTCTTCCGGTGCCCAAAGGGTACTTGGGCCTATTAAACACTTCATCTTCAAGGACTGACCTTTCTTATTTGGTAACACCCTTGAAATCCTTGTGATATTTGTGTGAATTACAGATATCAAAGTTGTTGGAAATGCATGCTACAGGTGTTGCCCTTAGAATATTTCACAGTGCATCTTGTTATACTTCAGTTTCTCTTCTCCCATGCCTAAAATGATATGGTGAATACTCCAATACCTTTGCTAGCAAGTGTTGTGGAGAGGAAAGAGTCATGGTACTTCTGCTCAGTGCCACATGCTCTGCAGGCTACAGCATCAGTACTCAAAACTATAACTAAATTATACATTTATAGAGTTTAACATACTAAGTAAAAGTTTCTTACAGCAAATGAGGTAGTATGGCAGAATCCAGTGTCTATACTGATGCTCATTCCGTCTTAATCTTTATTATTATGAAAACACTTTTCTAGATCAGTTTTAGTCTGAAAAGATATTTATCTTGCACTATTCACTTCATCATGTTTCTATGCTTCTCACATTTGCCATATCTGTCAGAATTCTGTTCACATTTCCTGACATTTTCCATCATTATGTAATGAAACCAATTCACTTTTAATGGGCATGTGATGAAAAATTGCACAGGGAATTAATCTAACTAATGTGGTAGTTTTAGCACTAGAACCTAAGTCAGATTTGAAGGACACGCAGATTCAGGAGCTGTTTTTTGTATCATAATTGAAATATTTTAATAATTTGATAAGCAATTTTGGCATATCAAAGGGGAAAAAAAATTACTACTATATGCATTGTAACATGGGCAGGACTTTCATGAAGTCCTGTAATATAGATGGTAAAGAATAAAACTGTATCTTTTTAAGACATGTTAAATAAATATATTCTGAAACAGAAGAGCCTTACTGATAAAAGAAATGTGCAAATCCAACTTCTGGTACAGTTTTGTGTAGTGAAACTCTCTGAGGAATAGTTACTTGTCTAGTAGTTTTATTACTTAATGGTCTTGGCATATTGAGTCTCCCCAAGTGGCCCTTTTTTCTGTATGGAAATACAAACTACAATTGTAATATTCTCCCTTTTTAACAGACCTCTCAGCAAAAATCAATACTTTCACTTCCTCTTTTTTAAAAATTATGGTTAGATGACCATAAGTAAGCAAGAAATCTAAATGGGAGGCAGGAGACCCAGATCCTCTCCAAAGAAATGCAGTGAGTCATGGGCAAAATTACTCAGTACTTTAAAGAGATACCTTATTACCTTGCATTCTCATTAGTATTTATCTTAACTAATTGGAATTTAGGTTCTCCAGGGGCAGGGAGTAATATCAATTCATTGTGAATGTTATGATAGAAGAGGATCCTGACCTCCATTAGGGTATCTCAGTGCTATGTGAGTATACATAACATTGTAGATGAAAAAAAAGATACATCATTTGAATACTTTGCATCTGTTATGAACTCATGTTAAGAAAAAAGTTTCAAAGAGTTTTCTGATGACTACACCTCTTTTAAACAACCTCAAATTTCTCCAATTATCCTCACAGAGAAAATTGTGCTTTATGACCTTTTAATAGATATTACTGATAAAAAAAATACCAAGAGTAGTTACGATGCAAAACATAAACTAAGCTTCCTACAAAATTCAAAGAAATAAATCCTTTTCTTTATTAAATTCTTTGTCTTCATCTGCCTTTTAAGCTTTCTAACTTCTAAGAACTTCATTCTTGTCCCAGACAACAGGTTGGTCAATCTAAACTGCAAACTTTTGCTGGGCCTATATAAAAAAATCAAGTTTCAGTCAGTCACTTAAAGCTTCCCTCCTCTGTTGCCATTGGTCTTCAAACAGATTATCACCTCAGTTATTGAGATTCAATCTGTTTTACATCACTTGCTTTCTTCATTTATCCTTTAATGTAAAATCACTGTCTCATCTCTGAATATGAATAATCACAATTAAGTGCAGATAATATGCCACACATGTAATTCTAAATCAGTATTACTGTGTCCATTATTGTATGTTTAGCAAAACCTCAATAATCAATAAGAGCCAGCAACCACTATAAGAAAAGAAGAGTTGTCTCACAGGTCAAAGACAAGATTCAAGTACAATTACACGCTTCCATATTGTTATAACTCTTTGATTAAAAAAAAAAATTCTCAAACTTAAAAATATTGAATAATTTAGAATTATTGAATAACATACTATAAGTGTCAAGATGTAGAATCTTTGCTTATTCTATTTCAGCCGTATCTTTGCCTTGTTTCCTTCAACCCTAAACTGCTGAGTTAGGATTGCTTTCTTAGTCCAGATTTCTCCCACGGCTAGTGTGTTTTTAGGGTTTAAATGCATGGGATGATTTACTGAGTATAATAAACCCTCTTCAGCTGACCATCAACTCATTCACTTTTGCTCAGAACTTTTCTTTCTGCACTTAAAATCATGATTCAAAACAACTGAAAGAGCTGCCTGTACTTCCCAGGGTTGTAAATTCCCCCCTGTCTCTACAGCTTTGCTAATCCAGTCTGGATTATCCTGAAGTACACTTCTCTCTTAGATCTGCGTGACAGGTGCCTTTTTACATCCTTCTCCAAACTAAGGTCTCTTTCTGTATCTGGAGGGAAAATCTAAGATAGTTTTGACTTCCTGCATGTTAGCTAAAGTTCCTGGTTGTTCACAGATCTTACAATTTCTTCCTACTGCTCTTTAAGAGAGAAATTGCAACACTCTGTGAGGAATACTGAGCAAATTTTCCTGCCCAAATGTACAAAAAAAGGCCCTGCTTTTCTTCTGATGCTCTTCCCATGACCATCCTGCCTCCTTTTCCATATCAGAATCAATTTTCCCTTCTTGGCTAACTGGACACATTGGTATTTTTTTTACTGATCCTTTCCACAATTTCCTCATTCCTCTAAAACAATGAGCTTGACCAAGCAACACATTTGCTTTCGAAGGTTTGTTGTTTGATGGCTTATCTTACTGGTTTTCTTATGGCTCCAACTCAGATAGCTTTAATCTCCCTTTTTAGAGTTACTGAACTACACTAAGTAACAACCCAAATCAATACGAAGCTTGTAGGTGTTATGGATCATTGGCAACTTGGGGCATCAAAGAGAAATCAGTCAAAAAACAACGGTTTTGGCGGCAATAAACAGTGCAGTCTACTGTAATAATCCTCTTTGCATATGCAGAACTATAGTTGCTCAGAGAATTGCCGTGCAGGTACTGTCTGCTGGGCAGATCCAGAGTGCTGGTCAGTGAGGACACTCCTGCAAGTGCTGTCCTGAGCATACCCCGAGATAATGGGAGTGACTTCAGCACTTGTAACCAAAGGGGAGATAAAGAGCTCTTATCCTAAAATATTTGTCAAAGAACAGTAGTCCCTCTCTGTCCTACAACCAGATGACTGCTGTACATTTGATGCATACATTTTAGATGAGTGATATTTTTAATGAAGCCCATCTGGAAAGATAAATATATATGGAAGCAATTTGATACTTCCCTCTAGTGTATTTTATTATGTTTTTTAGTACTAACATGATGTTTTATATTTCCAACGTGATTCCACAAGCAAAACAGAGGTGCCTTTTACTTGGAAGGAAATTAGGGTAAGCAAAAAACCTTTTAATCCTTCAGAATTTGTGTTATTTAAATTTATATTTTGGGGCTCCTTATTCTTCATTGCATGATTAAACATATCTGCATAAAATATTTTTTTCTTTTTTTTCTACAGGGACACATCTCTTTTTTCTTCAATGGAGTCCCAGCTTCATAAGCTTGATTGAAGACAGTGTAAGGATTCCTCTTAAAAAAAAAAAGAGAATTAAGGAAAAATTCTGAAGCCAAACCACTGAAGACCTACTTAATTCTATTATAAATATTTTTTAAAACCCAAATCGGATGTTGAATTAAATCCATAGCTTTTGCTTCTTGCTTACTTGGAAAAACTAAGTTTTCATGGAATTGAATGCAGAAACAGTATGTGTTTATTTATACTTTAAGTAACAATATAAAAACCCTAAGTTTTATTAATTGCATTTGTTCATTAATACTACATTTTTCAAGAAAATGGACATCAGTGATAAAGAGAACTTAAAGAAAACTGAATATTTATTTCTCTTTTTACATTTGAATAAAATACTGAGATACTGAGATAGAAATGAGCGTAGGGGCTTTTTGTTGCTGCTTTTACTCCTTATCACATTTTTAGGGAACATATACCCAAGATAATTATTTCTCATGCTCTGAATTTTGTTATTCTTACTTCAAAAAAAAGTTCCAGGCTTAAATTTTAGTCAAAACCCTGGAGGGTTCAATTCTTTCAATGCAGATGCATCTTGGGAAACTCAAACTACTGCAATTTTAGTTGTGAGTATTTTATGTCTACCACTGTCATCTAGCTAGTAAGGAACAAAACCTTATAAATAAGAACTACTGAATTTAGTGTTGATCCCAAATCATAGCCAAGCAAGAAACACAAGAATATGCTAAATTGTTGTCATGTGGACAATTCCCCTCAAGTCAGTGACATATATATGCTACAATTTAGATATGTACTAAAATACTTTGTTAAATGAAGGCTTATATATATGTAGGAGGTTTTTAGTGTATTAAAAATGTTAATACTTTACCAAGTATACCAACTTACATCCATCCTGATGTAATTAACAGAGAAAAAAATCTGCTGTCCTAAGTTTTCAAACATTCTGTGATAGGCTTGCAAGTGTTGAAGTGAGTTATGGATAGTTTGTCTTTGGAAAATGCTAGAGCTGACCAAGGGCAATTTAATTTAAGCATACATTAATATACTCTAAATTATCCTTGAACTCTAACTGCAACACTTTTAAGAATGCTTTTAGAATTTCATTAGCAGTAAACAGGCAGGCACACTAGCAAGAGAGAAAACCTGACTAATTCCACTGAATATGTGAGGAGTTAGCTTCCATTTGCAACTGACTGTGGAACAGAAAATGGCCTCTCAAAATCCTGCTTCTCCTTTCAGTTTCGCAGACAGCCCCTAGAAATATTCAGCCAATCCAAATATATAAATGAGTTAAATGCTGCTGGCTCAAAAGAGGATAATGGTTTGGGCATTAAAGCCCAAAGTGGGCACCAACGATGTGAAAGCCAGCCATGTAATTATATGTTTGCACAATACATTACACTTCCTATAAACACCCAAAGTACTTGAAATTAGCTTGTGTTGTTAAAACACATCTGGTATATAAGGAATGTACACTGAAATAAATAATTGCACATATTTTCCCATTTACTTAAATAGTTAATATAAATATCACCACCTACTGGCAGAACAAAATATGTAGCAGTGTTCACAAGCTTGTAGGATCAATAAAGGTAAATACACAAATTGATTCCAGTTTACACAGCTCTTAAAAATCTGCAGAAATACTGTTAACTTCGTGGTGCCTGACAACAGCCACATTATTTTCCCAGGTTGTTGTGTGGAGTTAGAGGTGGCCTCCAGAGAAGCTTCACACACTTCTCTAAAATTACCCCATGTGCTAAAGATGCTCATCTTCAATTAAGAATAATCTTAACTTGAACTTGAATTAAACTGCATACTCACTATGCTCTCTGATCTATATGAAAAGAACTTCATTTTATTGTTGTAGCTTGTGTTTGACAGTGTTTGCAAAGAGTTCCTCATATCAGTGTGAACTTTTATTATTTTCTGGTTTGGGTTTTTTTTTTTTTTTTGACTGGTAAGGATATCTCTAATTTTAATTCTGAAATATTACTGAGAAAGGATTTATCTTATTTTCTCAAAAGTGAAGCTAGTCTACTTGTTAATGGAAATAGGAGTAAAGTGTTAAAAGAGGAATAGCCTGGGGTTTTATTTGCCTTTTTGCATGTCCCTAATATGCTGTTTTGTGTGTTCAGGTTTTTGTATAATCCTGAAGGTTAAGGTTTTAGTAATTTTGATAAAAGCTTAGGGTTTCTTGTTCTCAGTTTAAGAACTGAAGCTTTAAGTAAAACATTAAATAGTACAAGACTTGTTACCAAATTGTGAGAGTTCGCAAGACTCAGATTTCAGAAATCAAATCTTGACCTGATTTGAGCTGAGACAAGTTAAATAGTTCTGAATAGAAAGATACTGAGAGGAAAATAAATAGCAGAATATTAGCACCGTTTGGATAACAGGAGATGAGAAAGAAACAAACGAAAAAAGTAAAATTGGGAACCTATCAACAAGGGAATGGAAATACTGTATGTGGAAAATAGAGATAATGGAGTAGGTTTTAGAGGAAAGATCAATAATCTAGGAGATACAAAAATGTCCTCTCCTGAAGAAAAAAAGGAGAACCAGGGAGGGCAATGTCATGAAACTCGGGGAAGAACAGAGCACTGAGGTAAAAGTACTTATGGGCCTAGAAAGACTGGGAAGTAAAAAAAAGACAGAGGATTAAAAATTTGGCCAGAATTTACAGGTCTTCGAAGATTTGAGCAAGATTTTTCTAAAGAGAGGAAACAGTTGAGAAGGTATATTTGAAATAAGGTAGGGGAAAGACAATACTGCCGTTTGTTCAGGCAATATTATAGACTGGGGTCTTCCAACTGTTTTTATATCATAAACTAATTGCTACATCCTAGAAGGCATCCTAGCAAGGAGTAGGAATTGGTGTTGCAGGCTATACCACTTGACACCACACTGCTGGTCAGGCAGAGCTGCTGGAAGATAGGTGGCCCAATGACATCTGTGTTTTATACAGACCTAATTTTGAAGGAAGTCTGAGATGGCTTCTTCAAGGACATTAACCCAAGAAGCAGTTGTTTGCACTGTGGGTGCAAGAAATGGAATGGCCTTTAAGTAAGGAGTGAGCTAAAAGTAAAAGCCTTTGGAAAGATATATGAAAACATTTCAAGATTTCAGAAAGGCTGAGAGACTGAAAAATAAAAGGGTTTTCTTTCTATATGCCATTAATCAACCTTGAATTGCAAGGCCACTTTTCTACAAAGTCTTGCCTTTAATGCTTTCAAGCACAGAGCACACAGCCTATGTTCAGGGAAGATAATAAGCAGAGTGAAATGCCTATGGCTTGGAATTTGCCTTAAGGTGATGTCTTAAGGCCTTGGTACAAAGTAGATTTTTACAGCTCTAAGACCTCACTTATTTTTCTATGCTGTTGGATATACACTGTCCTCATCTACTCCCTCAGCCCCCAGCCCCCACGTCGTTCTTTTGGTAACCATCTCTATTTTTCCTTCTTTAGCCAGAGAAGCACTTTGGAACAACATCAGAGTTTGCAACAGATTCTTCCTGACAACTACATTAGTACTAAATGGCCCGAGATCAGTCTGTCTCGTGGGACTGACCAACTCACCACTAGTCTTTTGGCAAGGATTTCAGCAAATGGTTTCACAATGCTCAATAAAAATATACAAAAATAACTACCCTATCGAAAAACCAAAAAAAAACCCCACACACATTTTATTTTTTCAAACAAATAACTGTTCTGTATTGCACAAAACTTTGAAAATTATCATCTTTTTATCAATTAGCTACTAATGCCACCTTGGTTTTTTTTTACAAAACTCTCATTGAGAAAATAAGAATGTAAAAAATACTCATCACAATCCCAGCTGATGCCTAAGGTAATCAACAAATAAAATATCATTCCTTACAAAATAAGGTGAGGGAAAAGTATTAAATATCTCACGCATTAAAAGCCACGTTTTCACTATGTCAGAGAAGGGCTATCAGTCAGAAAAAGAAGGCCTAGAAGTCAGAAAAAGAAGGACCATTAGAAACAGGAATTCTTACTTTTTCAGTCTATATAGTGAAAAAAAATAATAGTAAAAACCTCTACCATGTTCAGGGCTCAATTCAGCATAATGCCAGCAGACACCTAGGGCCTTACTCTGACTCCTTAAGGGGTAGACCTTCCTGCAGCACATGAATCACAATCTCTAGCACATTTCCATGCTAGGGCAATAAGCTGTAATATCTAGGTCACCAGTTAGAACTGAAGCACAGAGGTGACGCACGCTACTTTGAATTCACATTGTAACCCATGATCCTATATGTGTCTATACTCTGTGTCCTGCCCCATGCTCTCACTGAATTCTGGAATTAATCTACTCATTTCCTGGAGAGAGAAAACCAGGCACAGAGGGGAGAGATTCACACCTGATTTTTGCCTTGACAGTAGGTTTGGACACAGCTTGCTTAAGCTATTTGGCTCTTACAAAATGATCCAAAACAAGGCAGTTAAGACATTTAGCTGTCTGACTTTATAGGTCAGTAATATAGCCAAGGATAGCGCAGATTGTCACCCTAGAGTTCTGCTACACACAGTGGAGACAAATAGGCATTTTTAGAGTTCAATTCATCTGAACTGCTTTAGATTTCTAAGTCACAATTAGATGAATCGTGTCCCACGGGTGACTGTTTCTCTTCCCTGACTCTAAAAAGTCACCGTGCTGTCTAGCTCAGACAAATACATCCATATTAAGGAAGGATGTTTCAAGTTAGATGAGATTAATCTCACACATGGAGGTTAAAGATTAGCTTTTAAAGGATAAAAGTGGTTTAAAACGTAGTCAGGGATCATAGTATGATTTTCCAATGTACTTGGATGCCTTGGCACTTTTGAAAACCTCACTAATTGTCTATCTGCAGACTTTGGTGCTTAAACGTTTCTACCAAGATTCTCCATAGAAATTTCCCATGCAAATATTCTCACAGAAAAGTCAAGTGAAGCAGGAGCTTCCTTAAAACCTTAAAGTAAAGAAAAAAACCTTAAAACCAAAGTAAAGAAAAACAAATCCTACCACACACACAAAGAAAATGTAAGTCTGAAGAGCTGGGCTTCCATCCTAGCCATATCACAAGATACTCAGCATCTTTTAGGATCAAATGGTTGTCCAAAAACCTAAAAACTGTGGTTTTATTTCTGACTACAATCCTCTCTAAAACAAACTGAGAAATGTGCTCCCTGAGAAATTATCTTCTTTTTTTTTTGTGCCCACAATTTCCCAATCCTAAAACTAACCATAACAGTCCTCCAAAATCTGTAAGAAGTGGGACAAAGGCAATCTTATGTATTTCATATGATAACATACTTGCATTTTCTGATACAGCTCAAAAATATAAATAAACAAAAAATACATCCATTTTAGTTGAACAAAAAATACTTTGTCTATTCCAAACAATATGTTTCAGATGATAAAAAATTTGCCATGCAAGCCCATATCAACACTTGCTTGAATAGCAGCGTATGCATGCTATATAATCAGCCCGAAACATTTTTTGATAGCAATTACAATACCTTGGGGGGATGGGGGGGGGTTTTGTTTGTTTATTTATTTGTTTTGTTTTTAAATACTGAAATCTCTTGTAGTCTTACCAGGAAAATATACATCACCACTAATTCTCCAGTATGACTGAAAGATACCACTTTTCCTTAGCACATCTGGCAAACAGGTGAATAGATGAGTCAAGTGGCTACTCTGCTACTTTTCCTGATGCTGGGTTGTCTGGAAGCTCCTTAGATGCTGTAGACTTCGAGACTCCTTTACCAATATTAATCGACCCTCATGATGATTGGAAGACAGAGTAAAGGGGTACTCTAGATGTCTCTATTGATTCTAGTACACAGCCATTGTCATTTCTCATAACACAATGCCATTTTAAAAACATTTTGTACTACATAAAGTTTAAAATAAAACTGTAAATGTGACATTGCTCTGCTCATTCTCCTAGCCGCAGTCATAGTAAATTTATCATACAGTGTGTAATGGGAAATATTAGTAATGTCCAAACATTGACTGGTTGACATTACTATCAGCTGTGTGTCATTAATACTCTTATTAAGTGCTGTGAGAGGTTGGTTGAATGGGCATTAATGGCTTTCAAAGATGCAGATTAAAAAAATGGCTGCTTGTACCCTGTTTTCTCACTAGCAAACACGTGTTTATGAAGCTGAAAGATTGTAATTCATCTGCAAGGTAGAGTAACAGAAGTAATGAACACCACAGTTAGACTGGGGGCTTTGACATGACATATTCTGTGTTTTCAATGGGAATGACATCCATAAAACTTGTAATAAGACATTCAGACCCTATAAATTCTTAAGATAAGACTTTCAGCATTTGACACCATTTTCTAGAAGAGCTTGGCTATTTCTGGCAGATTTGCACAACACTTATGGATGTGCAGGTTATGACTTGCACAATATTAAAAAGCTCCTCTGTTATAAAAAGAATAAAAGGTTTGATGATTAATTACCAGTAGTCACCTGCTGTATTAGTACCTGGATGAGAACATTAACATGGCAATAATCACTGCAGTCTTCTGAATAACATAACCATAAAATGCATGAAATCAGGCATGCACAGAGTGAATCAGCGGTGGAAATGTGTGTGTATTGGCTCTGTGAGGCATATGATCAAAGGATGATCTACACAGAGACACCAACTCAGCAGAGCATGAAAGATGGAAGACTGAAGAAGCCAAATGTGCACAGAGCTAAGAATGACTAAGGAATTAAAACCTGCAGGGACAGAAAGCCAAATTGTACCATTCCCATAAAGGTGTAACCACTTGTCAGTCAAGTTTTGCCTGCTGAGACTGCTTCAAAGACTCTAAAAAAACAGTAAAATAAAAATGGTCAAAATGAGTTAATGTATTAATTGCTGTGGGAATCTAGGCTAAGGCTACAGTAATTGCAGAAAAAGCTGAGAAGGAAACTTTGTAGCTACAAGAATTATGGGCAATCCTTTTCTTTTGTTCCAAGTTGCCTAATAACTGAATATTGAAATCTGGCCCTTAGGCTACAGAAATGGGTTCTCTTGGCTGATACATTTCTCTCCAGTTGAGTTGCAAACTATTTAAAATTTGCCCTTTCTTCTGCACTGCTACATTTTCAGCCATATTTTGCACATGGGACAAAAGTAGCAAATAATCACATCCACTCTGTTGAAAAGCAAGTTCGTATTATGAGCAAAGTCCAGTCCTGTGACTGCCACCTAGCTAATGGACATTCTGAATCCTACTTTCACCTTTTGTATAGAAGACACTTAGAGTATTGTCAAAAATAACTTTTAAAAAAGCAATTTTTGGATTTGGTGTGCAGGATATAAGAAAAAAATCTCACAGGGATCTAAATAGCAAGAGCTGAATTCAGTTTTGACAGTAAATCTATGCTGAATACTGTCTGAGGAAAACAGACTGGGTAGGTCTTGTTCAACCTCTCCTGTCCAGAACCCCAGTTGCTTACACAGGTTTGAGTTTTCAGCCAAGTTTAATTGACATTTATTGAATTCTTGATAGGTTTGCATCTCCTAAGATTACAGAATTCATTCATGAAGTACTAAGGTACTTACTTAATTTTTAAACCTAGCCATCTTCAGCAAAACAGTGCACTGATAACTGGATTTGAGTTCATATGTAAAATTAAGCAAATGGTGAAATGACCCATGTAAGAGTTATACTACAAAGTACTGACTGAAAACATGAACATTATAAATCTGTGGATAATTCCTGTACAACTATTTTCTTGATTTCTGAGACGTTTAGGGCAAGACCTCTTCAAATCAGTGTGGTGTCACTGAAGAAAGTATTTAATTAAAATTATTACTTCATCATGGTACTCTAAGATATTTTTGCAATTTAAACATTTAGACATCTGCAAATAGATGTCTGAATATTGATCGTACATTCAATTCCTTTTTATCAGAAATCACCAAGTCTGTCAGTCCTTAATACACACACATACCTAGATACATAAATTTATATATATGTATAAAATTCTGTTTTATCACATTAACAAAATGTAGTATAAACATTGGCCAAGCATCCATGTGGGCCATTCCACCATTCCTCTGTCTTCATAACAAAATGTTAATACCAGAAACCAAGGTATGTCTAAGCCCCTGAAAAATGAAAGCTACATCCTTCTTTAGCAGAGGCAGAGGACAGTCATTCCCACACTCAGTGGAGACATCAAAGCAGAAACCAGTATTTTAACCCTACAGAAATTAATCAAGCAATATATGAATAGAAGGAATCTAGGACAGTTTCCTAGATACAAGATTTAAAACAGACCAAGACCCAGATTTGCATAGTCTTTAGCCATTTTGTTACAGAATTAAAAAAAAAAAAGAGATTTGAGAGGCTGAAGATGGAGACAGAAGTGGAAACTATATGCAGAGGGCATGCTCTCACCACTTTTATCCACGATCTCTTTCAAGGAACAAAGGATTTGTTTTCAGAAAAGAATGGCGTTTGGTTTTCTTTTGATCCCTCCCCCAATATTTACAATTTTTTGTCTCAGATGCAAGTGGGATGAGCAGAAAGTTTGGGGATTTTCTGAATAAATTTGTCTTCACAGGAGAAAAATAATTCTCCTGGCCACAGTAGGACATTCAAACCATTCTCTCAGCCTCTCTACTGATAGAGCCTGTATCTCTGAAGTTCCATCTCTTAATCTCCCATCATCTTCTTCTCATTCTTTGGAGGTTATTCTGTGTTATAGGCCAATAACAGTGCAACTTGATGGGTGATCTGTTGGCTCTGAGTCCCAGTCCAACCTTAAAAGCTGTGCTAGATGAACTGTTAGACCAATTGTATGATCAGTGATTGAAGGAAGGCATTAGTGACATTAGTGTAAGACATGAAATTAAAGTGATTGTCGATTAAGAAGTAAATAAGGTTGAGAAGGAGAAACAAAACGGATTAAAAATAATTCATCAAGAAAGAGTTTACAAACTCAAAAGACTTGCTGTCTCAAAAGTTATCCTCCAAAAAGTACCAAATAATGTTTAGGGAAATGCTGGCATATCAGATTAGAAGAATGATAGTATTAGAATAAATGTCCATTTATCTGTCCCAGAATTCCCATTCTGCATAGAACTAAGCCTAAATACTGACTTACAGACATAGTTATATTTCTGATCTATGTCAGTCACTTGAACCCAGTGAGTGGGATATTATCATAACAGCAACACCAAGCTCAGACAATAATTAGAACTGAGAGTCTATATCGAAAATCATAAAAGTATATTTTTAAACGTAGTTCAATTTTACAGGGTTTGTACCATTTAGAATTTGTGTTCTGCCGCTATTCAGACATTTACATTTTTTATGGACAGACATTAACAGAAAGCCACTGCTCATGTCCAAAATTCGAGTTCTGGATGTAAAAAATTTCAGCTTACATGGTCAGTCATCTGCCTGAAAGCTGATACTTTGTTACTTTCCACACACTATTGATTTTGCTCTCTTATGGACTGTCTTCTAACTAATTAATATATTTATCTAACTGATTTGCAAGCACTTATTTCACTGCTTAGATAGCAGCACATAAATAGTTCTGTCACAATAAATTGGACTTAACACAAATCTAGAATTAAACATGAAGTGTTCACAGAATCAAAATAGAATCATTTTCCTTTGACACTAATTTATGAGAAAAAAGAAAGCAGGATATCTACACTAAGATTATTTTCATTAGAAATACTTGACCCAAAAGAATGGTCTTTTTCTTTGATGTTTGTGATCTACAAACATCTCAATAGAGAACTTAAACTGTAATTTTGAATTGCTTTAAAGACTTACTCATCTGCTTGCAAATAGTGTGGTGCTAATAAAAATTCTAGTTATAATGATAAATTATTGTGTAGAACTTATTTTTCAGTCTTATAAGAATACATCATGGAAACTTAAATGCACAAACATCTAGAAGGAAATGTATTTAGTGCTTTGGGATGTAATTATGAATACATATTTTCTTATATGAGCTTTTAATTAAAACACCTTAATTTTTTAATAAATCTTTGGGGGAAAAAACCAATAAAAATGGTGTTAAACCTTTTTTTTTAATAGGATAAAGCTTTCAGAGCAAGTAAAAAACTCAAAGCTGAATTCTTCTCAATATGGAAAACTGTCATGGAAGGAAAATTCTAAAAATGGTATGAATTTCAAGAGCTGCGAAATTATGTGGGCCGATATGAACTGCAGCTTTTTTTTGTTTCCCCAGTCAAATCAAGGAAGTAGATTATTGATTCATTTGTCCTACCATGAGCAATGCTTCTTGGATCTTTCTATTACAGGAAAAATATGAAGTTAGTTAATTTCTATCAAAAAAGCTAGAGCTGTGAGTGAATCTTTCTAGAAATTCGGACTGTCAGTTTTAGCAAAGTGAAGAGAGGATGCAGGAAGCTCATGTTCTGCCAAATGCACAACTGTAGCAAAGAAAAGAACATGTACAAATACATATGCATATATTTGGGTGGGTGCATCTTCAGAGCTTTGGCTTTTACATACCCAGCCTGAAGCACTTCTGTGGAATGTAACTTTCACTTCCTGAAGTCCAAGAGGCTTTAAAGGTTTCCTAAATTAGGCAGCCAAAGTCTTTAATCTCCTTAGAAAAATTTGGCAAACCACTGAATTCATATTGACACAAGAACTAAGAGGTAGCAGACTCAATTAACAAAACCATTTCTCTCCTCTGACGGCTTTGCTCTTTCTCTCTGAATTCACCAGGGTAACACCGACTTTATCGCAGTCACAGACAAAGAGCTAATGTTTTAGGATGGGAACAAACAGGTATAGATAAAATAAGTACTGAGCCAAGCCTGGATCCAAACATGAAGTCATCCTGCTTTCCAGGTTCAGGTGAGCTGCAGTCCTATTCCTGATCCTGACACTGGTAGTCCAAAGCTAACCCAGGCTAGCCCAGGTGGCAGCACTCAGTGCACTCAGACCCAGCAGTGAGAGAAGAAGAGGTTAATGTCCTCTCTTGCTCCTAGACATCCCTTTGCTGGGGTAGGAGGGGTCACTGTAAGAAGCAAGGTCTTACAAGGGAGTGTGATACCAATTATCTGTAATGAGACCATGTGGACTCACCTCTGACTTTCTGTACCTTTAAGGTACTGCAGACAGCTTGGTTATTAATGGTTTTGTTAATTACCTTATGGAGAAGGAAATCAGTGATTCTGATGTACCTGCTGTTCATCAGATATTACAAAGGCTTGCACCAAGATGCCCCCAAATAAAATAAGAGGTCCTAACTTTGTAGATATAAGGAATGATTGGACAAGACAAGTACAATTCGGTTTCCATAGACACATTCAGGACATTTTTTCACTCACAGCTGATTCTCATACCTATTTACTGAAAAACTGTGCTCTGCAAACAATCCCAGCAGGACAAGTAAGTTCCTATTTATTCAGCAAAAGAAGGATGGCTGCATTTGACCATTTTCATTCTTTCACATCACCAGTTTTATGGTCTATCACCTTCACAGCATTTTGCTTTCACACTATACCTCACTATCTCAAAAAAAACTTGAAAAAATACTTAAGCCCTGGGACTCAATAAGGTTCCTATCCTATTTGACACATCATTAATCAGGTAGACTGTCCTCTAATGGGTGTTTTCTCCAGACATATTTTCTTCACAAGTTCCTTGTCTTCAGCTCTTGAGCTCTCCTAATCATTGAAGAATTTTTAGTCATATTTTGTCATATTTTCTATGTCAAATAATTGGATGAGAGAATAAATAAATTTAACAGAAGAAAAAGAATGCGGAAAAGAAGAAAATTATTGGAAAATATTGAAAAGTTAATTGAAACCTCTTCTTTTTTTGCTAGAAACAAATCTTATATGCATGCTTCTCCTAACTCACCCACTTTTCCCTGGTTATTCTTTGTTTGTCTATTACTTTAGTTTACTAAAGCATGCCTGCAAACACTGGGGGATTAAATGCTGATTAAAATGTAGAGCCAATGAAGACTGGGTTGAGTTAGATTCACTACCTTTCTCCTGGCTATATCTATATAAACCAGAAGAGTAGAACTCCGTGTGACAACTCTGCCATGTTTAGCTTGTCTAACAGTGATTATGTTTTTCAAACACAAGGGCTTTACAAAACTTTAGCAAACTGAAAGAGGACTGTTCATTATGATTAAGCTAGATATGGATTTTCTGGGTTGGTATATGGTTTTTCTGCCTCTCCCCAGCAGGATCTGGAGAACACAGAGTGCTCCTAGTGGGCAACACACTATGACCTCCACCTCGTCTCTGCTTTATACTGGTAAAGTACGGTATCACTCTGTCCCTGTACAAATTAACAGATGTTAAATTAGCTACCAGAGAGTTTTCTTTAATGAAATAAAGTATGTCATATTTTAATGAGCAAAAATTAATAAAAATCAAGATAAAGGTGACAGAATTCAAAGATAGGCAGTTTTGGACTCTCATTGCAACCTATGTGTAATCAAAGTCCCTTAACCTACATCTCTAACATATAGAAACTAATACTCACAACCACAATATTCAAATAAAGAAGACTAATATTTGATTTAGCCTTCTGTTGAACTTTGTTGTGTGTTCTTTTATATATCTTCCCATGCTTTCAAAAGCAAACCTAAATTTCTGAAGCTGCTCGCATGTAGTTTTTTCCTGATTTGTGTTTAAACTTCATCTCCATATTCATTGGACTGTGAGATAAAAGATTTTAAGCACCTCAAAAATCAAGCTATACATTTCAGCATGGATATAATACCAAATATTAGATAATCAATTAGGAAAATATATCCTTATCTCTTTTTGTATAATGATGTCTGTATGTCATGGGTGTAAGGTATTTGTGACCATCTGTATGTAATCAGCTTTTCCACCTGCAAAGTGGGGATAATTATTCATTTTTTGCAAGTATCATGAGGTTTAGCTTAATAATTTCTGGCAATTGGTGTGAGATGCTCTTAATGAATAACTACATATTGTAAGTGGTAAGGTTAATTATCCCACTATGACAGAAATCAATTACTATTAAATCCTTTCTATCTGGATAATGAGGCAATCTTAAATTTTTTTGATTTGGCTAAACTAGTTGCATTGCTACCATATGTTGGAAATCCATGAGACTACAGTATAGCTCACAGAATGTCCCTGTGCAGACTCCAAAGGACTGAAAGGGACTATAAAACAAAATATGCCAAGTTTTAACTTTTTTTTCTTATGCTTCCACTTAAATCAATACTATTACTCTAGAAGATAATTTATTGTCCTAACTACGATATAGAATAAGCCCATGGCTCTCCTCATGAAGTGCTGTTGTGATGTTGAGTAATAAATGAAGTGCTATCTTGAAATAGCAAAAAAAAATTGATTTTATTACCCCAAACTTTATACTTGATTACAAAAGTAATTTTTCCGTTGGAATGATTAAGATTCAGAATTTGTCAGTTTTGGGTTTGAGTCCATTACTCATCACATTTGTCCATGATTTTTAAGTAAGGAAGGATATTTAATTTTGTATGTGAGGAAGACTAGCAAACCAAGACTGATTTGTGAGGCCTAAAACCTATATACCTGAATGCTTACATCTTTCCTCCACGGGTAATATACAGACAGCTGTCTTTTATTCAAAAATCAGTTTACTTATTCTACCACTCTCTGTTAATGACATGAAACATGCTACAGTATTGAGCTGGATAAGCAAGCCTCTTCCAAGAGTGGAACATACACTTTCATAAAAGGGGAAGTTCAAGCTTTCACATCATTAGTGGAGTTTTAGACCATACGCTGCCGAGCTCAAAGGTAGCCAGGCTGAGCTTTCTGTGTCAAACTCATTATCTCTCAAAACAAATGTAGTCTCATGCTTTCTGAAAACAGGAGATGAAAGTCTCAGCTTTCAGTCAAAGTGTGGTTTGTTCATAATTAGGACCTATAACAGTAAAGAATATTGTCTTTTTTTTAAAATCAACTTTTTTTCCCTATTGTATCAAGCATCCTTCAAGTTTCTTTCTCATTCTTGACATTTTATTACCAGCAGATACATGTGTACAGCAGTTTTAATAGGAAGGAGAAACACCACTGGAAGGTGGTTGCTTTTATCTGATTTGCCACTATGGAGTGTTTGAATTTCTCCTTGCATGCTTTCAGCATAAAATAGTTAGTTACAAATTCATGAAAAATTTAGGTGTTAACTGTTAATTGAATGTTTTTATAGGGAAACACAATAACCTAGGAAATGGAGAAGGATTCCTCACTTCCAAAACCAGGCATTTCTTCCTCCCCAACTCTCCTATTGCTTTCTACTCTACCACTTGCTTTTCTTGTTTATTGCCTCTGATCCTCTCTACCTTTCTTTGTATTTGTTTTCTGTCTTGCTTTATTAATTGTACTATATTAACTTCACAGCTAAGATCAGTTCCGCCTCAATAGGCGAGGGACAAACCTAACTCTGCAAACAGCATTCCCCATAGGAACCACATGTAGTTTTCAAGGCTGTGATGTTTGTGTACAGAACTGAACACCCAAATATTTCTTCCTGATAAACTCATGAGTTTTCTCTTTTCTTAATATAGTTGTGCTAATTCAGACTGCCATCCTTAACACTGTAAGTCATCATTTATCACAGAAATAGGAATTTCCTCATACTATGACTAAGTGGGCAAGCATAATCTTCTCAGGATTTTGTCAGATAATTTTATTGTTTTGATAGCCCTGAAACTTTATAGAGCACTTTAAACTGTATTAAAAAAGGATTTAACGAGACATAAACTTCTAAGTATCTGAGCCATCAAAGAAAGCACGTCATAGGAGCCTAAGTAGTTCAGTACTGTAAGAGCTGAATGATATATAACTAACTTCATGTTCTGTGCCACACGATTCCTTCACAGGAAGCCTCGGACAGAGAATTGAATTTGACCTGCACAGACGCAGTCAAGGACCTGATGCCGCTTGCTGGACATCTTCTAAATAAATGTTTCTTTAATCCAGTCCAGATCATGTCCAGCATTTGCCAAGATCCTCAAGTTCATGCACAAGTAAATTCTGTGCCAAACATGTATGAGCCAACTCCTTATGCTTAGCAGAGTCTGTGTAATTCAGTGTCACAAGAGATTGTAAAATGTGTTGGCTTTTTTGATCTTTAGAGGGATGTCTGTGAATAATTTAATTTGTGAATATAAATGGAGGTGAGTGTTTGTAAAGGCTATGTTTAACCAAGGTTGGATAATCTCCTCAAACTTTTACTGTAATCAGTAGGAGAAGCTCCTCCAGAGGATGTCAAAATAGGCACTCTTCTCCGTGCTAACCCCAGAAGGTGCCAGGGAAGGTTAGGTTTGCAAGGACAGAGTAAATCTCATGAACAATTAAGACTGACTCTATGGTGAACTCTAAAATGCCAAGACAGAGTTCTTCTCCTTGTCCATTATTTAACTAGTGCAGTAGCAGAATTCCAAATAGAGGTGGATGGATACAGCTATAGCTATACTGCAACTCAAATTCCTTTGTCTAAAGCCAAATCTCAGCTTGATATGAAGCATTCCAGGATATGGGATGCCTTCACATGTTTATAAAAGCAGTCTCTCTGGAAGTTGGAGAATAGTTTCTGCCTAAAAATTGCATATATTATATACATACATACATATGCATGTTATTTTTTCAACAAGCTTTATTGTTTTTCTTGGAAAATCCAACACCCAGAAAAGAAAAAAAAAAATACCATTTCACCATGTGCATTTCCCATCTCCTATGAATCCTAAGCAATCAGACCTCCTCAGAAAAACTCATGCTGAAAAGTAAAAAAAATAAATGATTTTGTTTTGGTGCTTGCTAGATAAAGAGTCCTTCATTGCAAACGCAGCATGTAAGGCAAAGCTAGTGATATCAGGCTGTTAGTACACTTCAGCTTATAACTGAAGCAGAAAAAGGTATCTTTTAGACAATAACCAGAAAAACTTATTAGAGAAGGAGAGAGGCTGTGTGTGAATTCAGTGAAGGAGAGAGATTGTCTGTGCAAAGAGGGACACATAATCGTCAGTGACTTTGGGAATCAGGACAGCCACTGTTTACAAGTGAGCTGGAGTCAGAGACTGGTACTGGTGCAGTAAATAACTGTGGCCCTTGCTGTCCACCTCCTGCCCAGAGGCTCCCCAGCACCCCAGCTCACACCACCCAACAGATGAAACACTGACAGAACTGTCCCAGGGCTGATGTCAGGAACCACGGTCAAAGGTGGTTGTAAGCATGGCTGGAAGTGCTCATCTGATTGTGATAGCTGCTTCCTCAGCCCCTGGTTCGCACTCAGATTCCTTGGATGGAAAAGCATGACCTAAGCAGAGGTTGTCCTGGGTGCTAAGAGTCTGGAATTCTGCACAGTGGGTCGCAAGAGTGAGGAATCAGGTGTGGCTTGTTGGCTGAATCAGATAATAAAACAGCAAACCCTCCCTAGCAGTGAGAGGACTGGTGACATATCTGGTGAAAGTTGTCTCTAACACACCAGACCTAATAATTTGGATTAATATATGAAAGGGATCTCTGATCATCACCTGATCCAACCTTTCCACTCAGAGAAGCACCAGTCTCAAAGTCTGAGCAGGTTTCTCAGTGTCACAAACCCTAGAGTGTCAAATATGCCCCGTCTACAATTCGTTCCATAGACAGATTGACTCTAGAAGAGATCTTTATGTAACCCTTTCTTCAAGAGTCTCACTTTAGTCATCCATACGTTGTATAGAAGTATATCTGCTTCAAGAACTAGCTTTTCATTCAATCAATAAACTAAAAAACTCCCTTGTTTCTTAAAGAGAAATAACTTGAGAAGTTCAAACTATAGTAATTACAACCTTCCACTACATAGATAAATATTTCAGAAGTTTTCTTTTACTTTTTAAAACTATTGTACAAAACCCCACTGTGTGACTAGTAAAAGAAAGGTAAAATTAACAAGTGATCCTTAATTTATGGCTCACAATAGTAGTTACCCTAACTGTGCTTGGATGTAGCAGACAGCTTGATATATTGGATTTGGATAGTGAAGGGCAGTGAACAGGGTGGCCACTTTGTCAGCATAATTCGTGTGGTTTACATAATTTACATCAGCTTTATAACCTCAGCTTTATAACTTTAGAAGCTGATCTAATCAAGATAAAGTTAATTAGCTTTCTCCAAAAATCTTAGCTTTATAGGAAATTGTACAGTGAGTGTCTTTAAACATAGAACATTAGGGAGAAAGATTGTTCTCTGTTATCTGTCATAGTGTCTCTTAAAAGCTTTGATCCAAAAGACCTTTGCTTTTATGGTTAAGAAAAAAAACGAGTTTGCAATGAAATGGTACCATTTTATGATCTCTGACACATAAATGTCGTTTCATAGAGGCTTTGTACAGAAAACAAAAATACTTTGAAATGCCATCTCTAACTGGCTTCTGAAAGAGCATATATTTTAGGTTTGAACAACAAAATTGTTTTTCCACACATAAACATTCATTTAGGTCCCACTCCCACACAGAACTGACTTCTCCAATAAAGAATATGACTCACACCATTGCTAGTGAAGGATATTGACTTTTCTTTTCTGAACTAAACATCAGACAAGCATCAAAACTACAAAGTTATTAACTAAGATATATCACAAACTAGTATCCACAGGCCTCAGAATAGCTTCAGTTCAATAGTTAGTGAGCTCTCCACATCCTTTCTGGGTGCAAGACTGTTTTTTTTTTATTCTAGTAAACCCACTAATGTCATTTGCAACCTCAAAAGATACATTTTAAGTACCCTGTACTGACTCATATAAAAGTTGTATTTATCAGTTGAATGACAACTAGACAAAACCCACAAAATCTCTTTTTTTCTTAAGTAACTTCCAGAAAGTTTTGTCTTTTTCTTCTCTTTCATATTTTCTGAGGTAAGAGTCTTTCTAATGCTAATACTTCTCCTTCCCTGAATCACAGATATGTCCTTCCCTTTTCCCATATTATCATTCTTACTGGCTTTTCAAGAAGATACCTTGTCTTTAGCCTACCCCCAAAAGACCAGGATGCTGAGATACCTCTTCCTGTTCTCATAACATCTTGACTCATATCTTCTGATTTACTCTGCTATCACTCTGCCACAATTACTTGTATTGAAAGAAGCTGCATAAAAAGCAGCATGAACAGCAGCTCAAGGAAGGTGACTATTCTTGTGAGACCCTGTTTGGAGTACTGCGTCCAGCTCTGTGCTCCCCAACAAAAGAAGGACATGGACCTGCTGGTGGGAGTCCAAAGGAGGGTCACAAAAATGACTGGAGGGCTGGTGCACCTCTTCTGTGAAGGCAGGCTGAGAGAGCTGTGGTTGTTCAGCCTGGAGAGGAAAAGGCTCCAGAGAGACCTTATAGCACCTTCCAGTACCTAAGCTACAAGAGAACTGGAGAAGGACTTTGGACAGGAGTATGTAGTGATAAGACAAGGGGAACGGCTTCAAACTGAAATCTGGTAAATTTAGATTAGATGTTAGGAACAAATTCTTTACTGTGACAGTAGTGAGGCACTGGCACAGGTTTCCCAGAGAAGCTGTGGCTGCCCCATCTCTGGAAGTGTTCAAGACCAGTTTGGATGACGAACCTGATCTAGTGGAAGGTGCCCCCTGACCATGGCAAGGGAGTTGGAACTAGATGATTTTTAAGGTCCCTTCCAACCCAAACCATTCTATGATACTATGAGTCCTGTAATGATCTCACACATAATCAGGAAACTGTGCATATCAAAGGTTTATTTGCTTGTAAGGTACCAAAACTGATAAATTAACGTTCAGTTGTAAGTGTTCACGCAGTGTTTCAGAGTAGGAAGATATGCAGTTATGCACAGTCACTTAACTGTATTTCCAGGAAAAACATTCCTAGAATGGTGCATTTGTCCTACAAACAAGTGAATTCATGCATGTGGCAGTGCTGCTACTCTCACAGCCAGCCGATCTGGATTTATAGTGCTAAATGGGAGAAACATGTACAGTGATTTCCAGGCATGTAGAAACCCAGTCACAGGTGCTCTGAGGACTAGGAGTGCCACAGCTGTTAGTTTGTCAGGGGCAGGGTCTGTTAATGAAACTGAATTGCTCGCTTATGGCAAATAAGCCTTGCATGTGACTAAACCAACTGTGGTACAACAGTGGCTGAAAACCAACAATATGACAGAAAAAATGTTAGATATAAAACACTGACCTGGGGGACTCAGATGCAGAGTTATGCCTAATTAACGTAAGTAGAGTCAAACAACAGCATCTGTTAAAAAACAAAGCAGCTGAAAAAGCATTTAGTTTTACACTGAGTTTTAGGAATCATTCGCTTCAGGCAGGTTAACTGTGTTTGTCACTTAACTCCCAGGCATTTTTCCATGCTTTGATAATAGCAAGGCATCTATGGGGCACTTAAATACAGAATGCCTCGAAACAAAGGCATTTAAGTCCTTCCTGGAGAGCCAGCTGTGGTTATTCCTGTGTTTTTGTCACAGAAGCTGAGATCAGAATAGGAAAAATTGTATTTCCCCTGAATCCTGCTGCCTCTTTTCTTCTGCTAAAAGTTGTTTCATCTAAAACAGGAAAAGGACTACAGTATCACAGTACATCCAAGTGAGAGAATTATAAAGTTCAGCTCATGCTTTGAAAGTTCCACGTTGGTCGTAGGAAATTCACTGTTCAGGTTTTCATTCTCCTTTCTTTTACAGTATTTTTTTCCTTTCTCACAGGTACACTGATGCAAACTCCTGCAAGTCAGACATCAGTCTCATAGCATGTAAGTAGCTTACTCACTGAGGCACAGCGGAGTCTCCCCCTCGACTTCAGAGAGATTCCAAACAAGTAAGAAACTTCCTCTTTGTGGCAGTTTCCTCTTTTGAGGCATTGAAAAACAACACAGAAGAGAGAGGGAAGAGGCAGCGAACATGTGATGCTTTCCATCTGCACTCTTCTCACTGCATTATTTATGCTAATCTGAAAAATTTAAATAAGTAATAATCCCCCCTTTTATTTCTCTGTGATTGACGCTCAAGAACACTGCAGAAGCATATTTAATAACACTGAGCTATTAGGTTTGCTTATACAAATCTGAATGATTGTAAGTACTTACATCCTAATTAACTCTTCAGCCCTGGTTATGTAACTAGAAAGTACCAGAAGACTACACTTGCTTTATTACAGGAAAACCCAATAAAAATATTGTGGAGGTTACATAGCAATTCATTTTTAGTCTAAATCATTAGTCTGCATAGAAGAACATCTTCTAACAAAACAGAACAGAAAAGCAAGGTAAGGTCAAGTAACCTTCCTAGGACACTAACATGTTATTTATATGTAAAATTATTTGTGTGATTTTGTAGCAATATTTTTTTTCCAAAGACATTAAAGGACTAGAACTTTTTCCCTCTTGTTTTTATTAATCAAGGTACTTTTTTCTTTTCTCTCTGTTAGCCATGGAATTGGTCACAGGTCTGTTCAATATTATATGCAAAATAATATAAAAAAAGACACTCATAAAGAAAATCTTAAAAGCAGAATTGTTTAGAACTATCATGTACTGAACAAAGGAGAATGAAGGACTGATATTTATGAGTTTTTACTTTATGACAGGGTTTTGTTTGTTTGCTTTAAATGCAGTTTGAGGTTTTGATCACATTTCTTTATCCTCTTTTTACAAAACTGTAAAGTCATTTTGATTGGTGAACATGATTTTTCTCATCTGGCATTATTAAAGCAGTGTTTCACACTGTATTTTTCTCAGCAGTCTTTTCTCTCTCCTAGTTTGAAAAGACATCTGGAGAGAAAGTTTGAATATTTTTGTATAATCCACTTTATAAATATCCTAAGTCTCAGCATCACAAGACCCGGAGGAAATCTAGACCCTAGTATGTGTTTTGCTTTTCATTCCCCTTTCTTGATATAATGGACAAAAATGAATCATGTGTTCTTCAATACTGAATATGTGAAAACAGCTCACTGAAACCTGACTGAAAACTCTGCCAAAAAGCTAAGTTAACTGCTTCAGTATTGCAACAATATATTATCATAAATACAAATATATATACACCGGCCTTTTCAACTCTTATCTCTTAATAGTTAATTCTCTGAAGTTTAAAAACAGGGACTAAGGGCTTGATTCAAAGGTTTGTATTTTTAATTTATTTCATAGTGTTTGGAGTAAAGATCAGCTGTATTAAATGCCATGTCTACTACACACGCAAGACACAGCTGCCACATTGCACAAAGTCAAAGGTATAAGCAGCTGTGAGAGAAGATTTTACATGCAAGAACCATGGAGTCTGTGGAATTTATGATTCAGTTAATCTGCATTACTTAAATAATTAACTCAATTAACTGAAATATCACCAAATATCACAATCTACCTGAAAGTATATACAGAGTTGGAGAAAATAGAAACTGTGTTCCTACGCAATAATTAACCCATGGAATGATTTCTTTCAGCTATGACATATCTTCTGTGTGCTGGAAGATCTGGAGAATACTCAGGACAAGAGTTAGCTCTGTTGGCTTTTCCTCAGAATAAAAAATCACTTGCAAAAGAGCTACAAAATCCTTGTAAGTTCTCCCTTTAGCTATAAGTTATAAATGATAAGAGATTTGCAGAGGGTGAAAAAAATTGGCTAAATCAGACTGATGTAGCAAGATTGTGAAACTCTAAGACTCCAGATCTCAAGGTTAGTTTTTATCCCAACTCTGTAAAATTCTAAAATTTTTATGTTTTTCTTTCCCCCTGAAATTTTAATTCTGAATAAATTTTCTTCAAAAGATATTTCAAGAAGATACTTTTAAGCATTTCATAGTTCTCTGAATCAAAATGAGTAAACTGTCCTGCTAAGTTTCATTTAGAATCAGGTTTAATATTAAGCTATATTTTGAGTATCACACTGCTAAGAGAAATATCTCTTCTGATGTTTCTGATATTCCTAATTTTTGTCTTTGCTAATACATACAGAGTTGTATTTCTCATAAAATGGTATTGAAGTTGTATTTCTGTCAGCAGGAGCTCTACAGCATGCTCCTGAGAGATACAGAATTTCTGCTGGCCATATAGAATAAAAGAAAACAATGAAGAAAAATTTGAAAACACCCTCAAACTGCAAGTGATTCACAGTTTTTATAAGACAGAGTACTGATAAGAAAATTCAGTCTTAAAATTTTTGATGTTCTGAAATGAAATACTTTGCATGGGTTAAAAATTACATGTTCTTGGGCTTAACTGACCAGCATATGACATTTTGATTTTTCTCGGACTTTCTTCCTCAGTAAAAATTTGAATTTGAGAAAACTGCAGCTTCTTTTGGGTAAACAAACAAGGAAAAAGAAAATAATCTGTTTGTGACATTCAATTCCTAGCTAGTTACCTTGGTAGCATTTTATATCTATTTTGTGTTAACTAGCACAGGCTGGTAGAGAAGTGTATGTGAGTATATAACAATCTAGCTCTATTAATAAGCACATACATTTAAGTAGGAATGCCAAGGAGCAATCTTCATTTCTACAACAGGCTATTATATTATGGAAATGTGTTTTCTAGCTGTTGTGCCTGTCTAGACTGCTATCAGCAGCTTGTATTTGTTATGAAAGCCTGCAGCTGGTCCATGCAAAGTTTGCTGTTTTGCAGCCCATCTGCTCAGAAGAGATCTGTAACACTGCCCAAATTGGAGTAACACTCCCTTATCATTGTAGTTGCAGTTCCTAAATAGAAATCTGAAATAATGATGGTTGCTTTCTGCTTTAGATCCCAGTACATTTTCTCATGTCTGGGCAGATGGCTATCTGGCAGGTGAAACCAGAGACAACTGAGAATCAAGCAAAGCAGGTCAGGGAGTAGCATACTTTCATTTCTGTGGCTTGTTTGATCCCTGTACTCTCACCAAAACTGTGATGCTGAATGTTCTCAGGAGATGAGAAGGTGGCAATGAAGATAAGTAAAGTGCGAACAAATGGACGTGTTAAACTCAGGAGACAAAAATAGAAGTCTGTGCTTGGAACTACAAGCACTATACACAGCTAATGTGCTTCTTCCTGAGCAAGACCTGAACTTGATCTTAACTTTAGGCAAAATTGCAGTAAGCAAGCTCAGCACACTTTCTAGCAGTAGTCATTAGCTGTCTCATTAGTAAAAGTTCAAGAAAAGCCACATCTACACTGCCCTTATTTTTTTACTGATAGTAGTAGAATTAATTTCCATTTTCTACCCACCATTTAATATTGTGAAGGGAGAAGTTGGATTTCAGCTCGTTTTGATTAAGTCTTTTCTGATATAAAAATGCAGCCACTTTCTGAGTGACACAAATAAGCGAAGTGATTTACATTCTTACAGACTTAGCTTGTTGTTTTGAGATCCGAACTTACCCTTATTGATATCAGCCACTACAGATTTAAAGATGAAGCATGAAAGATCATTGAATTTATATAACAGTTGTCAGTAATGAAAAAATTGCTCTTTTTTGGGTGCAAGTTCAGTAATGTGGCTCTGCAGTGGACCACCTGCTCTTATTCAAAGTCCTGCAAACCTGAGATAGTAAAGTGCTGATAAAGCCAACAGAAATGGTGCATTATTGATCAGGAAGAATAGTTAGTGTCCCTCAGCAGCGCATCAGAGCTCCTAGAACAGATCATTACTGGCTACTTTGTGTGCCACTGTGGCTTTTTCCTTGGTTTTCTGTCTTGCATGCTTAGCTGTGATTTCTGGCACCTTCTTCTGATTTCTTGTTCCTGTTATAATTTGATCTCTGCTATAAACCTCTCTTGCTTCTGATCACATTTCTCCACAGATTCTTAGCCTGGGAAAACTCTTAAACTTCTCTGTCTCACGACCGTGAATCCATGTCTCCACTTCTGCTTTTAGCCTTACAGACATCAGGACCAGTCATACAGGTTTCTAGTGTGATTAACCTGATATAAACAGGTGATGGTGTACAATTTTAAATCAGGAGAAGAAACCAGATCAACAAAACAACAAAGCAAGAGGTTTCAATTCCAGAAATATACTATATAGTAGCAATTGAATTTTTTTTATGCTTATAAACTCAAAATTCCTGGAATTTTGAAATGGAAAAAAACCCCTGAGAGATATTACTACTTTGTGGTTGGCACAGAAGTTAAAGGTATCATTAGACCTTTTCATAGATTAATCCAGTTTGCATGGAAAATATGTGTATTATCATCTTAAAGTATTTCTAGAACAGATGGTCTATCTACACAGCATAGAACTTGACCTGGGTAAATTCTGCTCTTGCATATGGTGTTTCTGGGGCCTTGTTGATGTAACCATCGGGGTTTTTTGCATGTATATGTTTTCTAAGTGTCTGAGAAACAGCAAAGGATGAATAGTGACCTACAAGAATATTTCTTCTACAGCATGATGCTAAATATGTATTTTATGCCCTAGAGCAAGATAGGAGGTTATGCAAAAATAGATGAAAATATGAGGGCAGTGTGAGTAGTGTTTAACTGTGTTGGAAGATCAATGCATTGAGCATGGCTAAGAGCAGAAACATATGGAATAGTTCCTTAGAAAAGAAAAAAGTAATAGTCAGCAAACCATAGTAAAATCAGAACGGGGAACACAGCTGGCCTTCTTTCTGCTGCTTTGAGTTACATGCATTGCAGGAAATTGGAAAAAAAAGGCACAGCCTCCTCTCTTCTAGTAAAGGAACTTATGCTTTTCCTGGCTTTTGCTGTTCTGTAGAAAAGGAATAAAGGAAGAGAAGCCATCTCAAAGACTTTCCTGTGATTTACATGCCCTATACAGGCAGTATCTGACCTTTAATTTGGTTAGATGTGCATTGATTAGGACCAAATCTCATTAAGACACAATCTACTGGGGTTGGTGCAAGAGAAAATATAATATTGATTAAAAAATAAAATAATCCTCCTCTCTCTCTCACCCTCCTGAACACCTTAGTTCATAATTAGCCTTCTCATCTAGCTTTCCTCCTACATGTTATGTAGCTGTCAGTCTGACAGGAAGCAGGATCATAAGAATGCAATTAGAAATTTCAAATTAGCAGTCAAGCACAGACATGGGATAGAGGAACCTGCATAATGCCCAGTATGTTGTTTGACTGAAGTGTGATTGCAGTAATGTAAGTTAAAGATTTTTAATTCAACATAAAAATATGACTGCTATTATTCTTATGCTACAGTTTAGGAATTGCATCACATTTTTCTTATATAGGATTACCACGAGAATCAGCTGATATGCATCAGCACAGATTAGGTAATTTTTGCCCTAAAATGTAAGACTGAAAGTGTTATTTCTGTCCACTGTGGGAATACTTTACAGAGAAAGCATTAAAAGGCAAACTTAGCCAATACTGGCTCTGTGTCAGAGCTGTAGAAAGGAATTGAATCAGAAGGGATACTATTTTCCCTTCCCTTCCTTTTCATGATCTTTTAGAAATCTACAGTACCACGATAAAGGTTAGGACAGTAACAAGCTAGTACAAGGATCTTCCCAGGCCAAATGTAGCCTTTTTAAAGTGACTGCAGCACCGACAGTGTTTAAATGAGTTTGGATTAGCTTTGCTGAAATTTTGTTTGAGACTAGCAGCATCTGTTTTGGGATTTACAAGATTTTCAAGTTCTAAAATAACAATTATCATGTTTATTCTGGTTGTTACTTAATTGTAGGCAAATTTTGTGGGCGGGCTCTTTGTAGAAAGAAAATCCAAACTAAACAAGTAGATAATTTGGTGTGTTAGCAAGGTAATTTTCTTTCTGATAGACAAATGTGTTTGAGCTGACCTATTAAAAACATCACTGGTTTACTGTTTAGGCTCTTCATAATGATCAGTCACTGAGCAGTGAGCACAGGAAGCCACAGTAAGCATCTTCAGCTGGCGTGTACCACCACTGAGTTAACTGAAGTGATACTCTTCTGCTCTCTGCCAAGATCTGGGTAAAGCTCAGTGTTCAATAAGTTATATTTCTATTGACCATTTAATAGATTGCTGTGTTTCCGTGTTCATAACCCAGAGTTTCAAAGGACTTGTTCAGTGGTCTTCCTACAAGGTTTTAATCAAAGCCAACAGCTCACCTGATTCACTTGGTAAAAGAGAAACAGCAATTCACCTTTGCAGAAAAGGTACTGGAGGCAAATCAGAAACTAAAATGATGGAGTCTGAAAGAAGAAATATGAATTTCAGAGCTTCCACTGGGGCTTACACATTGCTTGGTCTTGTGAAAACAGAAGAAAAACTCCCTCCTCACAAAGAACCGTCAGACGTAGTTTTCTCTTCTCATCCTCGGTTCTTATGCTGTGGGGACTTCCGGTGCCATGAAAATTTAAACCCAAATAAAATTTTAGTAAAAGAAAGAAATCATGCAAAAGCAAAATCTTATTATTACTTGATTAATACAGTGTGATACATAGATCGAGAAGGAGTAGTAAATTTAAAGATCTTTAGAGGAACACAATGAATATTATATCTATTGCTTGGAATTTAATTTTACCTGCTCTTGTAATAAAAACACCCTGTTTTACCCATATCTTACTGAAATTCTGTTGAGCTATTTGCAGTTATTACTCTGTTTTAAGCTTGTTTTCAAAAATACTTGAACTGATCTATGGTATTCTTTTAATTTAAATCAAAGTTGGCATTTCCTCTTTTACATTTCCCCCGTCACTGCAGGGGTTCAGGAATTCTTCTGTGTCTTCTGTGTTGCATTTTAAGACAAGAGCCTTCCTCCTCGGGTTTATACTCCTATCTTGTACTGCAGACCCCTTCTTCAGACCCAGGCATTTAGATGAGATAATAGCTCTGGATTTGAGCATGTTACTCCCAGATCTTTTCTGTTCCTTTAGTCAAAATTGCTGTGTCTTCCTTAAAATTGTAGTAAAGAGAGATATCAGCTAGGATCAGCTTTGAGGGGTATATAATAAAGTCCACTGTCAAATTCACATTAAAAAGTTCCTATGGATCATTCTATTCTCCACTTAACAATGTTGTTAGCATATCATTGGAAGGTAATCTTTAACCTTTGAGGTTAGTGTATTACTGTCTTTATAGAAATTAGCAAAGAATAAAAAAAATCTTGTCATTTCTTTTCTTCCTACCCTCACTTAGATCTAGAAAAACTGGAATACCAGCCTCAGCAGGTAGGAACAGAGCACAGTACATAACACTGCCACTACTTCCTGCGAAACTCCAATAGAAAAATATGCACCTGTAAGATCTGAAAAAGGAAAAATATAGGTGAATGTATTGTTGGTGTTGAGAAGCTAATTAACAAAATAGTTATTTGGTTTCTGTGCAAACAGTGACACAAATACTAAAAAAAAAAGGAAAAATGAAAGTCAACATCTGTATGTTACACTTTAGCGCTGAGGATGAGAGTTTAAAAAAGTATAAATTTCATTTCTCTTGAGGAGAATAAGCATTAAATTTAGTAAGCAGAAATATTACCCTAAGGAGAGACTGAAACTTCAAAATGAGTTACAAATCACACACAATCCAATGCCTTATGCTAGATTTTTTTTTAAGGAGAAGCTGAGAAAAAGAACCCCAACATCAAAGAAAGGAGAAAAATGCTGATCTTAAGACACATGTTTAATTATTTTTGAATACTCATATTCACAGTTTGCAGGAGCTGTCAAAACAGGAAAGTCCTCCCTCTTTTTTTTGTCTTGTTTTTGCTTGTTTGTTTGTCAGTTTGTTTTTATAAGGTGTTAAAAGTTTGACAAAGAGTTCATATTTATTCCATGCAGTAATTTTGAATCCAACATGTTTCCACATTCAGAAATGCTGATGGGCTTGGACCTGTGGTCGCATTTTACCAGAAAGGGTAAGATACACATATGAGATTTAGAAAGCTAAATTATTTCAGGAAAGTGTGTGTGCTACTCAAATAATTTGATCTCTGGTTCAGTCTACTGTTCTAAATATAGACATATATATATATATACATATATATCTTTATCCATAGATATATACGAATGAAAATATGAATTTGGTATTTCTGGTGCTAACTTGGGTTTGCACAGGACACCTCCTCACAGACTTAACTACTGTCTCCAGTAATTTGCCAGCTTTTCAAACCTTTTAATTTAAAATTGTTAAGGTGCCAGCATCCTTGGTGGCTGATGTCTGAAACAGCAATAGCAGCAGCTCCTACTTTTGCAGAACTGGTATCCTGCATCTCTGTGGTTCCCTGGACACACCTTCTTCTGACCAACAGTATTTTCCAACTGCATTTCAGTATTTTCACCTTTGACCCTTCACCTTGTTATCCAGAGTACCAGCGACCACAGAATACAGCAAGCAGGGATGGCAAGGGGGACCAGAAGAGAAGGTCCCACGCCCAGAGGTGGTGTGTGGCACTGCCACGGCTGGTGCAACACTAGTGGTGACATATCAGGGACAAATTCGCAGGGCCAGTTTGAATGAGGGCTCCTGGCACATCCGCCCAGTCCCCAATGTCTGGTGCAACTCCCTGAGGCTGGGCCATAAGCCACCTTCCTCGTGGGAGAGACACTGTGTTTGAGACACCGAGACACTAGCCGAAGGAGCTGTAGGAAGAGGTGAGCAAACTGCACACCATCAAGAAGGGATAGGCACAGAATTTATGGATCCTTTGGCAGAACATGAACCACACATTGTGTAGAAGGAGCAACAGGTAGAAGCTGCCCCTGAACAAGTAGAGGATGCAGAATGCCAGGAAGCAGAAAGCCAGAAGCTTGAAAGTTTGGTGACAGAAGGAAAAGGTCTTTCCTCACTTTGCAGCTGCGCATTGACAGAGGAGATTTAAAGCCCTGACAAAAGACAAGGAGGAACAAGTTTTCTGATAGCACAGTGGGGAGATATCTTAGCGTTGACCTGGATTTGCAACAGATATTTTGTTAAAGTGTCTTCTAACATAAATTGTTCTAATTGTTCTATTGATTCCTATCAATGACTCTATGACATCAGTATCTTGGAAATTTTCAAACTGCAGTCACAGATCAATATCCAGGACAATTTGAAGGAAGGATAGAGTATCCTATAAGCTGGATTTTACTGACTGTGGCAGTGTCAACATTCCTGGAAACTCTAGACTTGGTGTTTTCATATTGTATTGTCCACTTTTCTTCCAGCAGTTATCTCACGCCTTCATCCACAGAGCTAAACACTCCAATCTCATTTTCTAATGTTTCAGGACACATCTCACCACTCCAACAATTATATTATATTTTGCTCCCATATTTTGTTTAAGAACTATAAACTGTTTCTGTAATTATAATACTGTGAGGTTGGAGCAATAAAAATGTTGTTTCTAATTTCTATTATCAAATTTTTCTTTTTTATAGCACCAGTAGTACTTTGCAAACAGTGCTCTGAATCTTCTTTCATTATATGTCCTAAAACTGGTTAAATTATTGGAATTATCTGTACATCTTAAATACCATATCCTCAATCACTGATATTCATTCAGATTCCACGAGGAACATCTAGTAAGAAGGAAACAATTCACATTTCATTTCACCTGTGGAATAGTCTAATTTTGTAATATTTTAAAGCAATCTGAGTGGTACATTAAAGGGTAACCATGTCCCCATAATCAAAAATGCGTTTTTGTTTATTGCCATACTCCAGATTCCTTGAGAATTCCTTCATAGGAGGTGTAGTATCTTTTGTCTTTTCCCATCTGAAGTTATACATCACATATCCCCAGAGAACTTCTTTGTATTACCAGAAAATGAGAAGGAAAATAAAGACATCTGGTTTATAGGATCTGGGGTTTGCCAGTTAGCCTATGAATCATCTGTTCTGAGAGTGGTATCAATCCATCTTGTTTGATACTCTTAACAGCTTATACCTGTTCAAATACACAGTCTTCAGGGAATTTAATCCTCATTTAATATGACAAGGATTCAGAATATGTGTGAAATCAATCAACTACTTTAAGACAAAACTTCTATTTTGACTTCATTATTCCTATTTAGTCTATTTACCTATTTGCTATTATGTAAATATTTTGTAACTACCAAAATATACACTCAGAATGCTATGAATATCTTTTTTTTTTAGGAAAACTGCATACAAATGAGCAGTAAAAATGGAAATGAACAAGAATGTTGTAATGAGTGAAATTATTTTTTTTAAATTTTGAATATTCAGTTAAAGTGTTACATTTACACAAAATATTTTTATTTCTCATAAGCCGTATTTTTTTGCTTGTCATTCAACTGTAGAATTTCAATCAACTGCAGTAATAAAATTTTGAAGATTTAAATATTTTTGTTAACTTTTTAATAAAAATTGAAATATTTGGGGATAATTTTTTCCTAAAATAGACACCTCATGCACTTTCAACGAACACATATCCCTGCTACTGAAATCAGACCATTTGTATTGTAAACAACATATTTGCAAGGAAATGAGCAGATATTTATTTAAATCAGCATGTTTTTAGTAATCCCAATAGCTTTTATCCCCTCCCAATTATTTTCCAAAACCAATGCACTTTAATTTTTATCAAGATGCTTTTTATCATATTATTCATTTCCCAGTCTGATATTTTCTACTAAACTAGTAGATATAATCTGCAGAAATAAATTATTTCACATCAAAACTGCTGAAAATTCATTTAAATTTAAGGAAATCCTTTTAGCAAAATAAGTAAGTTTAAAAAGTTAGCTGAATTTTTATATGTCTTAGTTACATTAACGTCTTATTCTCAGAAGACATTAGGTCATTTTAATGAGTCCATATTTGCTAGTTGTAATAGTCATATGTCTAGGGCTCAAAAACATACACCAAAGAATTGAAAAGAACTATAGTATTTAATGAACAAAAAAAACTAAAAAACCAAAACAAACAGAAGAAAAAGGATCATTCAGTTTTTGTTCCCTTTTCATTGTAGAATTGTTAGATATCTTGAAACTGGCCATTAAAATAAGCAGGTAATAAGCATCATTCAGCTCATACTGAGGCAGAGGAAGGAGTTTTCCAAGCAGCTACTTGGTTACTACTGGCAGTAGTCTGAGTGTGTCATTTCCTAAATCACAGACTAATCATACAAGATAATTCAGGTCCAAAGGGTCTTTTTATGGTCTCCAGTGTGGCTGGAGTCTGGCTTCTTGCCCAGTACAGGGTCTCCCATGAGATCTGATGAGGTTGTTCTGGGCTTTGTTTTGAAACACCTGCAAGAACAAAGACTCCACAACTTCTCCGGTCAACCGGTGCTGCTGCCCAGCTGTCCTCATGGGGGAAAGCTTCTCCTTACAGGCTCAGCCTGCCTCTCACATTTTAGTTAATGTCCATTGTCTCTTATCATCCTGGCCTGCACAGCTGAGAAGAGCCCAGCTTCATCTCCTTGATGATCAGTGATGTTTGCTTAGGCACTGATATTATGTCCATCCTGAGGCATCTCTGCTCCAGGCTGAAAAATTCCAGCTCCCCCAAGCCTCTCCTCACAGGGCAAGTGCTCCAGATCTGTAATTTTGGCTTGATTCTCTGCTCTTGCTCTCCTAGCTAAGTCTGCAAGAAGCTCACCCACTTTCCATATTGCACAGATTCAGATGCAAAGCCAGAACATTGAATATATGTGGCTTCTATAAGCAACAGCTTGAAACCAGCCAAAATTATATAAAGAGCTTTCTGGGCAAGAGATGAGGAAGATGTAGAAAAAAAAAAACTTTATTGAATGCCTGGAGGATTTAGATAAATAAAAGCAGTGCTTTTACACTACTCATTTGGCCCATTTACTCAGGTTTTCTGATTGACATACAAACTGACATTTGACCACACATGGATAATTCATTGTTAACATAATTATTTTTTTAATTCTGTACTTGTTTGGACATTGCTAAATATTTGTCTTTCCTCAGCTTTAATATGGTCATCTGTTTTTCCTTCCTCTTTCTGACCTCCTCCTCGATTGTGTTCAGTGCCTTCGCCTGACTATTTCTCTTTGCACAATGGCACAGCAGGATCCTGCTGTCTTCCCTTCCTGCTGAAAATCCCATATCTACTCTGACAACATCTCTTAATCTTCAGATTTTTGACATTTCTGCTCCAGCTAATCTCACACTGCATTCTCTGCAACACCTCTTTTGCAGCTATATTTGTTAGAGCTGGTATAAACATTTGCTTTTATTTTCATCAGTGACATTTTTAATATATGGTTTTTTTGTTCTGTTATATTTAACTGAAGACCAGGAAGGTAATATAAGATCAATCTCTACTCCATTGCACACCTTTGTAAGATTATTACTACCTATTACCACTACTGCTAAAACAAGGAGCTGCCGTTGTGTCACTTCTTCCCTGTATCTTGAATTATACAGATGTATAATTTACGTTCAAGTATTGCAATCTTTCCACAACTTTGATGTTTTTATCCCCAAAATTATCTGTCCTTAGGTCTTATAATTTATAGTATGCCTATTCTTGTCCTGTAAACAGTTGAACTAGTTGATTGTGTAGGCTCATTCCAACAGAACTATTATTCTATTCTATTCTATTCTATTCTATTCTATTCTATTCTATTCTATTCTATTCTATTCTATTCTCACCTTTCAGCTACTTTCTTCAGACTGTGAAAATAAAAATATGTTCATATTTCTGAGCAATTATCTGCTGGTCACAACTGTCTTTCTTTCCAAGCTGTTCTTGTATCGTTCTCTTGCATCTCTGGATTTTAAATTTATATGTCAATAGTAGGCTGTCAATGTAATTACATTCCTGAAGTGCATTACATACCTACTTTATATATGCAAAGAGAACTCCTAAAAAGTAGTAGAGATATTAAAGTGAGATTTATCTTACAGGGATATCTCAAAGTGGAAGAGATTATAGAATTACTTAATATCTGCAGACATTGAAAATATTTTCACATTAGTCTTATTTTCTTAAACAATTCACCAAGGGATGATTCAAATACAGCTCTCTACATTTCCCTTTATAGATCTTATAATTACAGTGATGATGAACAGTATTGTAAATATCTATGGCTACAGTAAAGACATTATTCTTGGCAATTATTATCTACATCTTGATCCTGCAAACACTTCAGCATGGCAGCAGTTTCCCCCATCTGAGTAGCCTGATTGTATTCACACGGGCTGTTTATGTGAGTGAGATTTTCAGTTTTCAGAGCCAGAAAGCAATTCTACCATCACCTGTCCTCTTGTTTTATACAGGCTGAAGAACTTTACTTGTCCAAAGACATTCGCATCAAGCAGATGCTTTTGCTACAGGTGAGAAGGCTTAGAATGGTAGGTATTGATGCAGTTCACAGACCTGCGCTACAACTATTCCAAAGTAAAATTTTCTGGAATAGCTGTAGTGAGGACACCAGATAGTCAGTTTTATACTAGCAGCAATAGCTGCTACTACTGAAATAGGCTACTTGCTTCTGAAGACAGTCTTGAACTACATATGTGAGGCAGACTCTAAGAAAACACATTACACAGAAAAAAAAGGGTGTTTTATTTTATTTATATTGGTTAAGTTTCAGTTTCTAGCTATTAGTTTCTATTAGTTTTTTGAATTTTGTTGATTGAGGGGTTTTCTTCTTAGGTAGCAAGTCCTTCTCTTCTAGCACCATTTTGTGACATTTAGCATACCCACATTTGCTAAAAAGGGAATTAAATTCCCTTGTGCACTTCTTACTGTCTTTCCTACTCCAAAAAATATTTTTAAATTAGACTGATGCTGTTGTAAACTGCATAATTAATTTGCTGATATTGCAGGATGGCCTTTCCTTATATACTGGAGTGAATAAGAGTGAATCTTGGAATTATTTTCAGATATGGAAAAACGCAGAAATTGAGAGCAGATTTTCTGGAGTTAAAAGTTCAGTGAATTCAGGGAACAAATGTGATATTCTATTTTCATTCTACTTCTTTAATATAATCATAAAAAAACCACTTTATATTTTCATGAAAACAGGAAGCAACTATTTATAAGCAACTATTTCCAAGTTTAAGTAACCGGAGAAATAAAACTAAAATGTAACACACATTGAATTCCTTTCAGCATGCTTTTTTACTGCTGAAGGTCATAGGTAGAACTTTGTCTCCTTTCAGAAATAGCTGCTTTTCTCTGTCAATAAAACTATTTTAATAAACAGCTGTAACTCAAGGAAGATGTCAATTAATCAGATGCAAGTATATTGTCAACAGCCATCAGCGATAGATTAGCTATCTGCAACAAAATTTACAAAAGCCCAAGATTTCTAATTCATTTCAATTACTAAAAGCTTTTTTAATCCACGGAAATGTAGACAGATGTAAGATTTGTACTCGTAGGTGTGCCAAATGCATGTAGTTCTGTCTGAACATTTTACAGGCACTTATCTGTGGTTGTAAGACATATGTCAAAAGGACCGGCACGTAAAAAGTGCCATTGTACAACAGTTTCATCTGCACTTCCTTGTTGAAAATTTGTAATAAATGTCAGTAGTGCTACAGCTTACAGTCGCAAAGCTTTAATATTTCAGATCATGACCACGAAGACATACTCATGAGGCAAAAAAAGGAAGAAATAAAAGGTTGCCTTTAAAATTCCTTCAGTGCAAGCTAAAATTTTAGAAATAAAAACCTGTCTTCTGTAAAATGCTATTAAAGAGTATTGATATAGAGTGTAATACAGAAAAAGAAAAATACAATAAAGTGGGACTTCACCAGAATGAGAAGGAACAATTTAATAACGAGGCTTTTATCACACTTGCTCAGAGATTTTCTCCCTCTTTTGTTTTCAGTTCCATTCATTAAAACATGTAACTGAAAATGTGTAATAAAGGTTAACATTGACATAATCCATGACAGCAGCATAATTCTGAATAGTGAAGGGAATTGTGTTCACTAGGGAATGAGAGAAAATTGAGAAAACTCTAACATCTGACAGAGTTTAACTGGAAACATTTTTACTAAAGGGCAAGGATTCCCAAATTACTTGCATTTAGTTACAAACAACTCCTTTCCTTTGGAATAGAAGAAATCCCTGATCAAGGTGAAATCTAATAATCACTGTTAATCTGTAAATGGTTCCATATCCCCATCCCTGGAAGTGTTCAAGGCCAGGTTGGATGGGGCTTTGAGTAACCTGGCCTAGCGGATGGTTCCCTACCCATGGCACTGGGGTTTAAACTAGATGATCTTCAAGGTGTCTTCCAAACCAAACCATTTCATGATTCTATGCTTTTTTTAGCGTATATAGGGAATTTTTACCTCATCTTCTGTATTTCCTTACTCTCCTCCTGTTTTGAGTAGAGTTTTCTAATAGAGAATTCAGGTTGCTTCAAACTCTTTGGCTTTTCCTAAATGCATTTCATTTTTTTAGGTTGGTTTTATTTTGACAACCTGGAAGAAAATCTGGTCATCTTATTGCAATTCATAGTCAAGTTCTGATTTTTCTCTGATTCCAAATCTGAACTAAATATTCAAATGTTTTTCTTCTTGGTGTGGCATAAAAACCAAAAAGTGAGAGTGTACTCCAAGCCCCCAGTATATTCAGGTGATCCCAGTTATATGTGATCCTCTTAGGGTGTATCAGGGGAAATCAACAGATAAGACATATATGACTTATATGGAAACTGATGATGATGTGTAATTGACAATTATGATCTTGAAATATACATACATAGCTACATGGACGTTGGAATAGACGGCTTCCCGAGGTCCTTTCCCACCTTCCTATGATGTTACAAATTTTATTTTTTCTTAATATAAGAACCTGCAGAGATACTGTGTCACATTGCCAACATTTGATTTCGCTGAATGCTTTTTATTTTACTTATTTCCAAAAATGCTTAGTACCTTACGGGACTGTGCCTTCTATCTCAAAATAATATCAATAAAACTCCTTCAAAACAGATCACCTTCCTTGATGACATTTTTCTGTCTTTTATCAAGGAGAAGAGCAACATGTTCTGAGATCCGTGCAGTGAAAGAAGAAATTCTCTTTATTATAGCAGTCCCTTTTGTTTCCATTATTGAACTAGGATTCCCATCAGTTTACACTGGCGTGTTTATTGTTTCACAGTTAATTCTAAAGTGTTATACTTCATATGAAACACTAAAGGGATGGAGAAAATTGTAGTCTGCAGAGGGATTTATTTTCTTCAATTTTCTTGACAGGATAGATTTTTTTTCTTCCATTCAATAGGAATAGCAGAGGTATTCAAGTCCATTCATTAATATTGTCAAATATCACTAAAAAAATGTAGGTAGTATCATATTTTTTCTATTTGTGAATCAGTCATTGGATATTTATCATTAATGGCATAAGACAGAGTTTTGTGCTATTTTCTGTCTATATACTTTTCTCTCGTTCCACCTCTTTCCCTCCAGTAAACACATCCAATATAGTCACTGTATTTTCACAGCCACTGGGAGGAAGTGATGGAAAGAAAAGCCAAATCATGTCCTCACTGTGAACTTTTCCAAATATCCTTAATGCAGCAGTGATAGATACCATGAAATCCAGGTGTGGTGAAGTTTTGTATCACCTCCTCCTCTCCATCAAGCTCAAACACTGCTTGTTTGACCTCCAGCTCAGAGAGAAGTTCATTTATCTTGTTCTTGAGTGTCAGGTTTAGGCTCCAGAAAGCTCACAGTGTAGTCGTTGCAACTTCTAGCTCTTTGTACAGCTACAGTTCTGTTTAGTAGTGATCTAGTTCTGATTTCCTTGGAACCTGGAAAATCTAATATGTTGTCTTTGCGTGTACACATGTGACTAGTCTAAGGTAGGGCATGTTGGAGTGCTACTGTATCTATCAACACTGGTGCCATGTGATACCAGAAGCAAGGTGTTATCAAAAATGGAGTCTTGCCTTTAAACCAAAAAAAGGGAAGCTTGTCTATTCAATTGGAATGCACTTCTTGTAGGAGTCAAGATCCTCAGAACAGGTCATTGTGTAAATTCCAGTGAATGCAGGAATTTTTACAAAATGACTGAAGCTTATTTCTTCAGACTGGCAGCACAAAAGGAAGGTTTGGAAGTTTTAGAAACATAGTCTTCTATATAAATAAAAAGATACTAAAAAAATATTTGTAGACATGGCACCATGAGCATATTTTCATAAACGTTCAGAATACCTCAGCATCAAATGCATCAACATTGTTATCTAAAAGCTTGTATGGTTCTCTTGCTTATGGATGACTGATAAGAGCAGTTCCCATTTCCAGTTAAATCAGTTACAAATCTCCTTTTAGTTTCAGTGGGATATGGATCATGTCCACAGTGCACCATGTCATGAAACTTTTATTATAATTCCATACCCGTTGTTGAGTTCAAATATGTGATTTACAAAAGTGCAAGCTGCAGCAAAGTCTCCATCTTTGTCTCTCTAAAAACATTAACAAATACCTTTAGGTACCCAACAGGTGTTCTAAGCTGAATAAAATCCTAACTCTCAGTTTCATATGATAAAAACTACTGATACTTATGTTCAGGTCTCCTGAGTATGAAACAAAAGTAAGTTACAAGTACCTCTGTAACTGCTGAGGCATCATTCAATTCTTACTTGCAACATCTGTAAAAATATAAAAATAACTGAATCTGTGGAATAGAGAAAAAAAAAAGATATAGCTCTCTCCTGAGAACTCAGAGAAAATACAACTACAAAATACACAAAAGATAAATGTTTATAAGGGTAAGGAACTGTATTAGACGACAGAAGTCTTCTTGAGCTTCTAAAATACACAGCTGGTTGCACTGCAACCGTGCATGTAGAATAGATCTTTGTTTTCATTTATAAGATAACTGTATTACTATTAAATAGCTGTAATTAAGATATTACAACTAAATTAGTTCTTAAAAATGAGGATAAGGAACACTGCTCCTTTGTGTCTTTTGTGAGCTCACCTTCCCAGTACGTTGTGAGTCCATAATAATGTATAAAATTATTACTGATGTGCTCTAGAAGCAAGAAATCGTCAAGGAAACATACCTTGTAGGATTTCCATGGTTATGGTAAAAATGTCGGAATTGTTTAGGAGTAAATTAATTAATTCAAGTCTATGTCATCAATTAGAAAAAACGTTCTCTGTGTTGTTAGTTTTGTTCTCAAATACAGATGGTTGAGAAATCCTTGGCAAAACAGCTTTGTTTCAAAAATCAGCTCTGTTGAAAATGAAACTGACTAATTTTGACAGGATAAAATTTTAATCTGAGGAAAGTTAAAAAAGAATCATTTAAGCTTTTCTGGTTTGTTATTAAAATTCTGTAAGGACTTACAGAGCACGGCTGCCTGTCCCAAACACTGTTTAGGCCAGAGAAGGACTTTGCTGTGAGATAAGCACAGAATGGAGCGACAGGAGGGTGCTAACTCCAGGCCTGGTAGAGGCAAGGTGTGGCTGGCACATTCTGGTAGTGCATCCAGACAAAAATACCCACTGGCAAAATGTGTAGGGAAGAAACTGCTCATACACTTAGTCAAGGAAAGATCACCCCAAGTTATGGGACAGGTGGCATCTGTGACCCCAAACACCATGGAACCCTGTCCCCTCCCCCATTATGCCACCATGGATAAGCCCCCACACTAGAGATAAGATAAAGGTGGTATTATTGTCTGGGTGTTATCTCAGACCCAGGGGGAACTTAACAAACCTGGGGGAGAAGAATGTATCGCTGATAATGGACACAAAGAACGCAGAATTTAAGAGCCACAAGGAAAGGTAACTCAGCAACTGTGCTCAAATCAGCTTTGCTAAAATGTATAAATCAGGAAAAGTTTTGAATGACCTCAGGACCCCTGCCACCAAGAAGCCCACGGTGAAGAAAGACCAACAGGACACTGCTGGATCCACGGATTGTGGCTATCTTCAGCTTGATCTCTCTCTTTCTCTTCTCCATCTTTTCTATTTCTTTCTATATCTCTCTACCTCAGAACCATTGTTATATAAAATCTGTGTTATGGACTTTGGCATGTCTTCTTGTTTGCACCTTAATTCAGGCAGAGGCATCCCTCACTACTGCATCTTAAATACAGACCAGCTTTTGTATGTTAATAATCACCCTTCATTTTTTTCTCTTGTTGCATTTCAGCCTTTACAGAAAAGTATGACTTTTTTTGTAACTATATGTATACAATATTATACAGATTACATAAATATTATAATGTGGTCTGATACCAAGCCAGAATAATTGACTTTATTGAAACACAAAAAAATTCAAAAGTTCCACACTGGAAACAAATTGCAGAAAAGTCTGCTGAGAACTTCATATCACATAAAAATGCCACATTCTTCCATCAAACAAAAATTCCAAATACTACCAGTCTTGGTAGAGCTTCCATAAAACTTGTTATATGACTGAATCAACAGCATGGTTTCTGTGATTCTTTTAAATGCAAAATAATGCAAAGGATTTAACAAAATAAAACATTGTGTTATTCTTGAATAAACTGACATGATCTTAAGATACTAACAAGTGATATTACAAGCATAATGGAGAAAGCATAGGCATATGAAGAAGGATTAGGACCCAAAGAAAACATCATCACCAGTGGCTTTAAAATAACTGGTGAAGAGGCTTATTTTAAGCAATATAATCATTGAATTGTTAAGGCTGGAAAAAGCCTGTAATTCTTGGAGCTTTTTTTGCTTTTGGTGAAAACAAATACATTGGCTAAGAGAACAGAATTGGACTAGTAGGCAGCAGCAGTATCACTAGTATTACTAGTATTGGTGCAGCTCTTGCATTGCCCTCTCCATTACAAATCACAGCTTGAGAAAAATTTTAAGAGCTTCTTACAAATTAGGTTTCTACTATGGAAAGAAGTTTGTATTCATGAATGCCTACTAACTGTTACACTGCATTAAGTGTGCTACCGACACTCAAGTGTAGTTTATCCAACAGGAACCTAGTTCATATTCTCCAAGCCTGCTCCGGGGTGTGACTCAAAGCAGAGTTAAGGAGAATGATAAGGAGATTCAGTTAAAATGTGCACTCTATTCTTGAATTAAAATGCTGCTGCAGACACATCCTCAGCCCCTGGGACAGCTACAGTCCAGACAAAACTCAGCAGTGATTTGCAGAGAAGTTCAGGGTATGGTCAGGTTTTTTGTCTCTCAGCATATACATAGGAAGAGCGACAGGGCTGCATAGCCCATAACAAGGGGGAGTTAAGTTCAGATGCTACCAGAAAAAAGCATATCAGCTTTTCTGCATATCTAACACTCGGTTCTGAGCATATAAAAAGCTTTCTATATTTCTCTCTGCTTGCCGAATCATTTACTGCCGAAATATGCTTCTGAGAGATCAACAGCTGTGAGCATGGTGAGATAAAGTATGACAATGACAGAATATCTATCAGCAATGATGGAGCAGTGAACTGGCTGAATTCCAGCAATTCTGGGATTTTAGGAATAGTCATGAGGTGTATCCATCCTACACCACACCGAGATGAGAGCATTTGCTCATTTTCTTCTGGTGTCTAAACCAGACAGGTGTTGAATAACAAAAAATTTTACTCTTACTTACAGAAAATACATAAAATGTTAAAAACCTTGTTTGTTTTGAATAAAAAAATAAATGGTAGCATTATTTTCTTCCTGGCAGATCTTAATCTTTTGTTGTTTTTATGCTGCCTGTCTCATTAAGACTTCAACAGTCCATACGAAAATTTAGTGTATGTTTTCTTTCCAGTTATATCAACAGGTATTGAAAAGTTGCTGATCATTCACTGAAAACTTGTATCAGAGTAGATGGGTAGTTATATATGGAAATTTTTTTCTGATCTGCAAAGAATGCATATTAACATTTTAAAATATGCACATTATTTCAAGCATGTTGTACAAATATCTTCTCAAAGACTGCACCATCTGGTAAAGACAACCATAACTTTCTTCTTTTTATTATAAAAATATATGCATACATGTAAGTAAAAAAAATGTAACTATAGGCATATACATATTTTAGAGCTTGTTCTGTTGCTATAAAGAAGGAAGGATTTTCAAAAAACTTTAAGAGAATGTTAAAACAAATCTCTTCATTTTATAGATATGTTACTGGAGATGCTGATAAGAATGTGAATTATTCATAACCCAGAACTGTCATAAGTTAACTCTAAATACCTGAAGGGATATCTACTCAAAGCAGATAGTTTTGGCGTGTGCACATTTCAGCATGACGTTACCAAGAATCGTAGTTTTGAATGGTAAATTGCCTAAGATGCTATATTTGGTGTAGGAGAATCTTGAAGTGCTTCTCATGAAGAAAGAGTTTGACCAGAATAAAAGGGAAAAAGTGGTGCTTCTATCATTTGCATAGATAAAAGACCATGAGAACAGTCAGAGAAAGGAAATTGTTGGAGGAGACTTCATAGTAAGACAGGCAGAATGATATAACAAAAGGTCATTATGCCAGTCTAACTTTAATATCAGTATCCAATGATATACAAATCCTAGGTAATCCTACTATGGTCAACTATTTTATTGCTCTTGCCATTTAAAATTTCATTTAATTATTTGTTTCCTGAAAAACACTTATAAAATATGAAAAAAAACCCAAACCCACATTTGTGATGAGGCATTAATAAAATGCTTTGAAAAATTAATTTTAAAAAACTGTCCCAGAAGAGTACTTTTTTAATTTTAATGATAATATTTTGTTTTCTTGATTCAGAATGTTGGATTTTTTGTTTAAAAACCCATGTTTAGTAAAGCATATTCTAAAAGGTTAAGCCATAATATTTTCTATTACAGTTGAATGAAAAATATAGGGTATGAAAATTCTGATAGTTTAAGTAATTTTATTTTTCTTCATGTGTTTTGTACAATTAATCATTTCAGGTTGGCAGTCAAGTAGTTTCTTTGGTCCTCAATATTTTCAGAGGATAAGCATTTTTTAAATCTAGTTCAATAGAGGTTTTAATTTTATAGGGACCATCACCTCAAAGGATAAGTTACAGTGTAGTAATATTAAGGTAGCAAAGCTCTTCTCCCAGAGGCACTACAACATAAACTGCTATGGTAGAAGGTGGCAAATGACAAAAAAAATATGGTCTGTTTTGCAAATGACGAAGCCATGGCAGTGGAAAAAAGTTTTAGACACTTTTTCAAAGAGGGAGAATCATGCCTGGGGTATTTAAAATGCCAAGTGTTGCAAGTCTGTCCTCTGAGGATGGAAGTGTTCATTCTACACAGAAATGAGAGAATCAGCTTAAGTTAGTGAACACAATGGAAATCCTTTCCTTCTCTACCACCGTCTCCTGCTGAGGCCAAAAGGAGAACAGTCTGGTCAAAAGCTTAGCCGAATGTCAGTTCATTCCGGCTCTCAGTAAGTATGCTTGTACTTCGTAATAATTAAAATTTCTGTTTAAAAAGAGTATATAGTAAAATGTATGATACTGCCCATTTCTTTAAACTTGTCAATGGTCATCTCAGGACTGGGAAAATTTCTGTATTTTGGGGAAAAATCATGGCTTCTCTTCCTTGTATAACCAACCGTCTTGCTTTATTCTGGTCAGTAGTGTTGTTCTAATTTACATTAATGAGTATTTATAGCTAAAAAATCTTTTAATAAGAACTTCACCCAAGTAAGGTGGATATTCTTCTCACTTAACTGCACACTTTTAACTCTATTCATTTATATCCTTGCAGGTAACACTAGGCTCCCTTTCTAAAGAAGAGAAAAAAAACAGTTTTTAGGACACATCTAATTTGGTGTCACTATCTGCCTTAAAGTGAGACGAATGATGCTCTAGAAATATATGTAGGACAAGTCTAGGGAAACTACCCTAGATGCAGACATCCACGATGTACATGTCTTCTTTTGTTAGATTGTCTTCTTCTGTAGATACATAGCTATATAACAGAAATATTTGATATTCATGTGGCAAGGAACCTGTTGGATATTTGCAAAAAAGACAAAAAATAAACAGCTTATCTTTCTTACAAGTGTTGGACAACACAGAGGTGTATTGTGGAGAAATCAGTGCCACTTTCAAACAAAGTAGACCAATGAGTTTTGAGTCCATCTGCTTATCACTTGAGCTTTATATTTTGATCTCATGCAACAATGGGCCAGAACTAAATAACCTTTTAGTTCAGGACTTGTCTTGCCCTCAGTTTTGTATTACTTTACCATCATAGATAGCATTTGCAAATGTAAGGCACATGAGTTGTGTTGTTCTAAACCTTTGAAAGACTGCTGCTTCCTTATAAGGTATTGAGAAAATAAGGTCTTTATTTTTATATCACTTAGCTACAGTGCAGAAGTTCACTCCCATGTCTCAGTGATTATGCCATGCGTAACCAAAACCAAATATATTTAACTCCAGCTCCCTTTGCTAGAGAAGCGTTTATGGTTTTTTCAGTGCCTATTCCTAAAGAAAGGTCATTTCTGCGGAAAATAAAACTGTTTCTGCCTAGAGACAGTGTTTCTGCCTAGAGACGGTGCAGAAGTTAACAAGTAAACACACTATCCTGTTTCTGAGTGCAATAGGTTGTGTTCTACTATAATTTAAATTAAATTTATAAGTGTAAAGCCTCAGCTATTTGCAAAGAACGAAGTAGGGTGGAATCATATGGCATTCCTAAAAAGAAAATCTAGTATTAAAAAAAAAAATCAAAAATCATCTTTCTGAAATACATATAAAATATCCACCTATTTCTTTACTGGTTTGTGTAGCCATGTGTCTGTTTGAGACTTTGTAATTCATGACAATGGATGAACATACTCAGGTGATTCAAAGAAGTCTACAAAGGCAGCATTTTCAAATTTATTCTACTTTATCATAAGACTGAAACTAAATGATAAAAAGCATCAAAAGGATCATTTTTCAGAAGTGTAAAGTAACAGTAAATAACACATTACAAAAGAACACATTTTTGCTATTGACCGGCTTTGATTGTCATCTTTGTAAGTTTATGCACCAAGAAAACAACTATTTGAAGAATTCTTATGGGAGCAATGTATATTAAGAACATAGTTAAAGTTATCACCTTTTTGCCCCACACATTGAATCTCATACCATTTCTTAACAGGGTACCCTTAAGTGCACCATATATAAATAATGATAAAATATTAAAGATTATATTACTGTTGTAGCTACAACTATAAAAATAAATAATAATTGCATGCCTTAATTATAATCTGATGTGTCAAAAGCTGTATGTATTGCTGCCATACAAAGTAATGTAATTTCTCTGCAGTCACATGCACGAATTTTAGCAGTAGATTTAGCAGTAGTGAGGGACATTAACATGAGTGAGTTTAATTTGTTTTTCTTTTATTTGATTATTCAGATTTTGTGTATATTCTATAATACATTTCTTCAGTAGTGCCTTTGTCCAACTGCTCTTTCTTATTCATTAAAGAAAGGCAGATGTGGAAAATTTTGCTGTCTAATTGTTAGCAAAATTTATTTTCATTTTCTTCAGTAGAGTTGTGTTGGTTTTCATCAAATAAAAACTTGCCCACAGAATGAGAAGTTACATTGTAACACAAAGAAGCACTTATCTTGAGAAAGTAATTTAAAATAATTTTTAATCTGGTGTCCTAAGGTAGTGTTTCCTCAGTATAATAGACAAAGTAAAATCAAACCCGATCTTGTTTGTAAATAAAGGTATATTATGTCAGAGTAGTTTAGTCCATTGTATCTGTTCTGTGATAATGTCCTGGTTCCAGCCAGGATGGGATTAATTTTTCTGCAGAAGTCAGGAGGGGGCATGTCCAGGGTCTGGATGTTATTCTATACGACCTCATGTCATTGCCAGGGGTGGTAGGAAGGGACTCTCTCTGTCCCTTCTGGGAAAAAGGGTTCCTTCCAGGTGATAAAAACTGGCATATGGAGTGGTCTAGTATTTATTTATTGTCAGGGGCTTTCAGTGTAAATAGTTTCTTTTTTCTTATACGTTTTGTTATTAATATTGTTGCTGTTACTGTTTGTTTGCTTACCTTATTGCTGTTTCCAGTAAATTTTTCTTATCTCAATCTGTAATCTTTGCTTTTTATGGTTCCAATTGAAGGGGGCAGGAAGGGAAAGCAGCACATGGCCTTTTTAGTGGGTGTATTAAATTGGAGAATACCATTCCTAAACCATGACAAATAGATAAACACAGGTTCCATGATAGTCCTCATCAGATGCTCAAAATTTACAATGAGTCCAAGAGAACATTTTGAAATAGTATTCTTTTTATTAGCAATGACTGAATATAAATAATAGGAGGTGTTTGAATTAAAAGGGTTGGATAAAAAGACAGAATAGAGATCATTAGGACAAAATTACCTGCAAAACAGAAAATACCACAAACAAGCACAATGGTCTGAGGTTTTAATGAGAGGTCAAAGCCTGGAGGTATCAGTCATTGAGGTATTTTCAAAGAATATCATAAAAGAGATTTCTGTAAAGACACAGCCTAGTCCAACACACATAAACCTAACAAATACCCTGGTGTGGAAGAAAAATGAATAAAGGTTAAACACATTGAATTCTCAAATCCCAGATCATGACCAAGACAAAATAGAAGTTTCAAAGACCTATTAGCATTTCAGACATACTCCTTTTTCAAACTTTTTTTTGTAAAATTAGCTTACCTACAAAACAAATAGAAAAATTCTTTTCACATTCCCCAGTTCATATACTGCTGACACTATGCTGCTGAATGCACACCAGTTGTTCTTCTAAATTGTGTTAATAATTGTTTAAAAGAGAAGTCTTACTTTAATTAGGAAGTGATTCATACGACCTCATTGCACAAAATGTCCCACAGAACATATTTTTGGAAAAAAATAACTTTGCATTTTGCTGTGTAATCAATCAGGAAAATCACATCACATGCTTAATATATGTTAGCAAAAAACCCCTAATTTATTTATTTATTTTAGGAATACTTCAAGTTTGTTGGGTTTTTTTCCCCCATAGCCTTGCACCATTCACTTTTGTTGAAAATGAGGATAAACAAGATACTGGGATTTCCTTCTACACATACATGATTTTGAGTCTAAATTCCATTTTCAAGAATTAAAAGATACTTTTGCAAATTACTGTAAGGTAACACATAATTACATTTCAACTACTCAGTGGTATTTTCCAAGTGCCTTTCCTACAGCATCCCATACAGTATGTGAGGTAATGTGATGTAGCTTACATTGATAAAAGAGCAATGACACCGAACTTTTAATGGGCAATACAAATCATATTTCCATGGAAACTTGCTGTGAAACACATCATGTGTAATAGCTACTTACTGTCTGGGAACTACTTATTTGTCAAAACTCTTAGGTTCTTAAATGCCCACAACGCATGACCCTTTTAAACTACCTACAGTAAAATTTAGCAAATATAAATAATAAATCTATCAAGTCTAGGTTTATTATTTTTTTTTAAACAGATCAAGAAGTTAAAAGCCTGTCTCTTCCTTACTTCAATGAAATATGACAAATAATGGGAAATAAAAGCAACGGACTCCGATTAATCATTAATACACTAAGGGGCTGTTGCAAGTGATCTTAAACCCATAAGAAATGACATTTCTTTTACTGTAAGGTAAATGTGAATGTAGCTCTAGATTTAAAGAGTTTGAGTTTTCACTATGTCAAACATGTAGAGGGGAATGGAATGAAATGAGTTCTGGAGATGGCTAAGCACACTCCAGAGGTTGCCTCCTGTTGTAGGAAGCTATCACTAGATTTTAAAAAAAAACCCAACCCAACTTACAAAGAAACAGTCCAAAAGAGCTTCTGTGTTTGGCACACACAATATGGATTTTTCCATCTTGAATAATAATAATCAAAACTCATGCTCTGAGCCATGTTTGCATCCTGATTCATGCCGTCCTTACAGCTAATGAACCTCACCTTGAAAAAACAAACTTATGCACGTGATAAATGAGTATTTCTATAAATCAATTTAGAATCCTATTAACATTTTTACTGACTTGATAAATCTGTCCCTCAGAAGCCCTTGTCCTGCTGAAACTCATTCAACATTTTCAGTGAGCTTCTTGTAACAGGTGTCAGGGGTGGAGTTAAATAGCCTCCGAGGTTAAATACCTACATTCAAACCTAAGTGGCAAGTCTTTCTTAAGGGGAACAAAGACAAATATCTTTGCAATTTGAGCTTCAAGCACTCAGATATGTAAATTACTTCTTGGGGAAAACAAACAGACAAGAAATTCTCCTGGAAAGGCTGCATGTGTCCATATTGACTTTTACACTAGTTTATCGCTGAGATAAACTGATGACAGTTTTCATGTTCAAATACAAGCAAAACTTGCAAGTGATTTCAAAAAATTCTTAAATAAATAATCAGTGAAGATTCTCACTGTATTGCAAAACAGAGTGAAAGCAGAAGTGGAGATAATAGTAAAATCCTGTGCAAAGCAACTCCGTGCATACTGAGAAATGTAAAAGGGAGGGATCATCAATAAGAGCAATGCAACTACATCTAACTGAAGCATGACATAAGAATATTAAAATATTAAAATGGAAAGTCTTTTATAGCCAGTGGGTCTTTAAACCCAAATACTGAAACTGAAAGGTGAAAATCTGAGGGCAGCAAGAGCTCCAACTCAGAAATTGCAACTGAAGAAAGACAACCCAGAGGCAACATTCATTCAAACCCTGATGATCAGTCTGAAAGAATAGAGCCTGAGGGCAAAAAACATTCAGGCCCTTGCAGTAAATTTGAAAGGAGAGAGTTTTAGGACAGGAATTGCACAGGCCTTAACAACGAGCTGGGATGGAGAGATCTCCAGGACAGCCCCCAGTCAGGACCTGGGACTGGAAAAGTAAGGAGTTAGCAGGGGAATATGTGCATCCCAGAGTCTCTGATAATGATCTTCACTGAATCTCTTATATTCTGGCCATTATCAAATACTGAATTTAAATTAAAGCATGGCATCGCATACTAAAGGAGAAAAACCAGGAGAGGCATCACAGATAGTCCAAGACTGAAGCTGCATCCTTCAGTGTGCAAATCCAAGCTATCAAGTCACATTAACAAAACTGACTAGTCAAAGAGCTTGCCTAATGTGCATTATGTCTCATCAAATGTCATCATTTTTTCAGGATATTCAAAACTCTACAGTAAAATTTAACAAAGGTGACTTTCTCTGCACAGTACGTGGGCTGTATAACTGCATTTGCTTTATTTTGTCTTACTAGTATATACTATGTGGTTATCTATGCTCATAAATTTAAAGGGAAAAATAAATAAATAAATAAAAAAATGAATAAATAAATAGATGAAATATTAACCAGGAACACAGAAAAGGGTTTTGTAAAGCTGTAGTTTTGCAAAAGGAAAAATTCTCACTCAGTAAATCTTTGCAAGTGTTCTGCCTTTCTAAAAAATAATGAAAACCTATACAGGAAACTTTTCAGGATCATACACAAACTGCCTAAGTTAGATATCCTGGTATACAAAAGAGAAATGTTTCTTTCCCATTGCACAATTCTGACTTACTAAATCAGGACCCTAAAACTCATAGATAAGGCAGCTAAAGGAAAGAAGCACCCCACAGGTCTCCAGAGGGCAGCTCAGAACCCCGATAGTGGGCAGCTGCTCTGGAAACAGTTTAAGAAAGGAGATTTTAGAGTTGTGCTCCCTGGAATTCCTATATGTTCAGCCAATTAGCATTCAGTGTCATAAACACCCACTGGTAGCTACTGATAACCAAAGCATAAGCTCTGGAATAACCCTGAAGAACTGAAAAATGGAGTATCTCTTTAAATGCATAATAACTTTCAGTACATATATGCATCTAAGATGTACTGAATCAGGTTTCAATTCCTTTGGTGTTTTCTTTCTTTCCTTTCCTTAAAAGTACCCTCAATTAAAAGCATGTCCACTTTTCAGAGGCCAATTGCAACTGTTTTTTAGAGCTATACAAGGGTTTGTCATACTATTTCAGCCTTTTCAAACATATGCTGAATATGCTATTTCTTCATAGGAAGTATGCTTTCAAACCTTTATCTTTATTCTCATTATCCTCAAACTATTTCAGGTTTTAATTTAGAAATGGAACGACTTGTAGATTCTTCCCATGACCACAGATTCTTTCTTCCTTTAATGAGGTAGAAGTTGATGTCTCTTAATGGGAATGTCTGACTGTTCTGCTTCACAGCAATTCTTATATACTCAAGAATTATGGAAGTAATCACGTTCTGTAGGAATATATCTCACTACAGCGAGTGATATGGTTCTCAGATTTCCAATTTACGTGTTTTAAATTAATGGCTGTTTACTCTGCTGTATAATAAAAAGGGTAGTTATCACTGGAGCTAATTCATTACACAGTACTTTATTTCTGAGATTCACAGTCTTTCCATGTACAGGACACAAAGTAAGCAATTACTGTAAGCATATATCTGTCAAGATGTAAGGTAACATTTAGATTACCTAAGCCACTTTTTGCAAAGACTCATCACCATGTTGTTTAAAAGACTTTAAAAGAACGTATTTGTCATCCAAAATTGATTAGGAAAAAAGCAAATTGGGAGAAACTGAGGACAAGAGGTTAAAGCACCAACAATCTAATTTTTAATATAACGTAGATTTCATTCACTACTGGTTTAATTTAGACCATTTGTTCAGAACTGCCTTCAGCATTTAAGGGAAAATAAAACTGAATGATATTGTCTACTCTGTAACACAGCAGTCAATAAATATCCTTGAACACACATTTCATCAATTCTACTTCTTAGTACGAGAAAAATTTGAGTATCTTTATTCTTCAGAAAAGTTCAGATCTGCTTTTTATTCTTTGGAATCTTACCACATCAGTTGTAAGCAGAACAGGCAAGGCAGAAAACTTACCAGAGAAAGAAAATCCATCTAGGAAGGGAATCATCATCTACCTGGTGTTTTCTTGGGCTTGCAGTGTTTTCTCTGATTTAAGGGGAGGGGGATAGCAGGAACTGTTTAGAAACACTGGGTTAAACATTTGAAATAGAAAAAGATTCCCAGCTGAAGATGGCTAGGATTGCCTAGGATACACAGACAGTACTTTAAAATAAACTAAATACAGGCAAAAAAGAGACATTCTTCAAATGTTACTTGCTTTGTTGTTTGTTTTTTATCAACATTTGCAATGATTAAATATGCATAAATTCTACAGCTAGACTATAGGAAAAGATATTAGAGCTTTTAAAGGGAAACTACCAGTATTGAACAAATGGTAGTATTCCTTTTTTCCATGCGTATATAGCTGCAATGCTGAAAGAGCAACACAAGTGGAAAACACAGGCAAAGACTTCTGAATTACAAAACTTTCAGTATTCTTCAAAACTGTTGGCAGTGTTCACCTTTATAGTATTTAGGTCAATTGAAGTCAGTGTGGTTTTGTTGCACAACATTTGGTGGAAGAAGGGTTTAATATAGTTAGGAGCCTTTTTGCATACAATAAATGTATTTTCATACAGATTTCTTTAATTGCTTCTCTCAATTGCTACTCTAATTTTGAATTAAGCTACAGAATTCACAGAGTTTTATAAGAAAAAAGTAATTAATTCCTGAGTGTGTGTATTTCTCTCTTTTAAAATTCTATATTGCTGAACCCTTAGAAATATTTATCTATTAAGATAAGTTTTGTTATATATTTTAAGCATGATTATTTTGATGCTTTTTAGTCTAAGTTATGTGATCATCTCTCTACTTCTTAAATGCAAATCATGAATGTTCTATATAAATGGAACAGTCTGAAAAGTAAATCGTCCTAAAACTCTCAGTAACTAAAAAGGCACTGGTACATTACGGAAGTATTGAAAATAGCTGGTTATTATTTAACAAAGGAAAAACTGATTCTGAGCATGAGCAACTTTATGTTCTCTCATTAAAGAAGTTGATCTACTAAAAGACTTCAAAGCTTTAGCATTACTGTTTGAGAAATGTGATGCTTACTCCTTTAGTCAACAAAGCAAAATAAAACTCAAATCCTTTATTGTGATGCAAAATATTTTCAAGATGCAATAACTCATTTCTCCATTCAAAATCTGAGAAAGTGTAATTGAAATTGTGATTTATTGAGATATTTGAAGAAATAAGAGATGTTATAAAGTTGCAAAAATAGCATCCAGTGGTCAACACTATGCAAGATTCAACATTAATCGAAGACTTACTCCAGGTGATGGTTCAGACACTGAATTAGGCTTTTGTCCAAATATCAGAGTCATAGTCATGATTCTGAAATCCAGATCTAGCTAATAGATCTGAATACATATGACTGCAATACAAATGATATATGAAGAACTCATTGCAGCATCTGATCCCTCTTGTAGTTTAGGTCATCTCCCATTCAATCTCTGAACCAGTATAAACAGTATGACATCTTAGGGAGTACAAACTGTGGCTGTGCATTGACTGTAAAATGCTTTGGGCAAAATGAAAGACTTGAAGACGTTTATTCTGGAAATTACATTACATGCATGATTTTATTATGCTACTGAATTATAGATATGGCAGTTCATTCCTGTGTCATCCATGAGCCTGTCATTGTAAGCAAAAATAAAGAATGGGTTTTTACATGTGTGTGTAAACTAAATCACTATGTGTATATGTATGTATATACACACAATTCAAACCTGTACAGAACTTCTTCCTAAATACACCTTTTAAAACCTAAATCTGAAATTTTAAATAAAATGCTGATTTCATTCTGCTCCATATGTCAAGTAAATTGGGAATCAAGATCTGCTTTTTGAGTATGTAAAGGTGATATTTCCTTTTCCTAAGCCTTTTAATTTACTTTTAAGTAATAAATCACTGGGTGCTTATTAGTGAAAACTAAAGAAAATATTTTAAAATTCAAAAAAATATTTTCACTTAGTTTAGTACAACACGAAATCTTTCATTTGCCTTTTGTTTGCTTACAGGAGTACTTTCTCTGCCAATATCTCAGAACATATGAAATTTCTGTTAGGAACATTTTCACTGTTGAAGTAATCACTTGAAAATGTAAAATGCAAAATTAAATACAACAGGTGAGAAAAAAAAAAACATCATATTTTCTTTTCAAATAGTGATTTCAACCCTTTAGAGACAACATAGAAATCCATGCAATAAAATTTCAAAAGAAATACAGTGAACAACATGTTGAAAAAAGTTTACCACCTTTAACCAGAACATTATCTTCTTTTGTCAAACACTTTTTACTGCTTTTGAGAAAATTGATCTGTAAACAAAACGCTGCACTGCCTTGACAAACAAAGCAACACTCGACATGAATTCATGAATAGAAAGCAGTGTTACTGCCAATTTTTAAAATGTAGCACATGCTAATATCTTGAATTAAAGCCTAATTAACACATTGGGAGTGTTTCTACTGAGTTCAGTGAGCCCATGGTGTCCATCTCAGTGTGCACCTCACTAGGCTTGTCAGAGAAAGCAGGTGATGTGACTCTACCTGCATTTAAACATCATCGGCTCAGGCTCAGTAATACAGACTTTCCTCTAGATGTAGTCACTGGAGATTTTAAAGATGGATAACTATCACATCTGTTTCGCACACAGTGAGGCTAAGGCTCAGAGGCTTTACAATTCCCACAGCAATTGCCTTGTAGACTCTATTTCTCCTTGGTCAGTGTAGAGTGTTCCATTTTCCCTTGCTACAGCATTTCCACTGTAACACTGGAAAATCAACAAATTAAAAAAAATTCTCTATTTGAGAACACAAGGAATGGCCACAGAATTCCTAAAAAGTATTTATTCTGACCTTAGAGTAAAGCATTTCATGTATTTTTCTTTTTTAATAAAACCTCCTTGGATACAAGGATAAATAGTGAAAAGTCCAGTGCAATTACTTTCCACAGATCATAGAATCATAAAATTGATTAGGCTGGAAAAGACCCTAAGATCCTCAAGTCCAACCATTATCCCAGCACTGCCAAGTCCATCACTAAATCATGTTCCTGAGAACCACATCTACAAGTCTTTTAAATACCTCCAGGGATGGTGACTGAGCCATTTCTCTGGGCAGCCTGGTTCAATGCTTGAGAATCCTTTTAGGGAAGATATTTTTCCTAATATCCAATCTAAATATGCCCTGGTGCCACTTGAAGCCTTTTCCTCTTGTCTACCACTTGCTACCTGGGAGAAGATGCCAACCCCACCTGGCTACATCCTCCTTTCAGGCAGTTGCAGAGAGTGATAAGCTCCTCCCTGAGCCACCTTCTCTCCAGGCTCAACACCCCCAGCTCCCTCAGCTGCTCCTCACAGGACTTGTGCTCCAGACCCTTCTCCAGCTCCGTTGCCCTTCTCTGGTCATGCTCCAGCCCCTCAATGTCTTTCTTGCAGTGAGGGGCCCAGAACTGAACACAGGATTAGAGGGGTGGTCTCAGCAGTGCTGAGGACAGGGGGACGGTCACTGCCCTGGTCCTGCTGGCCACACCCCTGCTGATCCAGGCCAGGTGCCATTGGCCTTCTTGGCCACCTGGGCACAGGCTGGCTCATGTTCAGCTGCTGTCCACCAGCACCCCCAGGTCCCTTTCCACTGGGCAGCCTTGCCAGCCCCTGTTCCCAGCCTGTAGTGCAGCCTGAGGTTGTTGTGACCCAAGTGCAGGACCCGACACTTGGTCTTGCTGAACCTCATACAACTGGCTTTGGTCCATCAATCCAGCTTGTCCAGATCCCTCGGTAGAAGCTCCCTTCCCTCCAGAAGATCAATACTTCCACCCAGCTTGTTGTCATCTGCAAACTGAGAGTTCACTCAATCTCCTCATTCAAGTTGTTGATAAAGACATTAAACAGGATTGGCTCCAACACTGAGCCCTGGGAAACACCAGTTGTGACTGGCCCCCAGCTGGGTCTAGCTCCAGTCACCACTGCTCTGAGCCTGGCTGTCCAGCCAGTTTTCTACCCAACAAAGAGTACACCTGTCCAAGCCATGAGCAGCCAGTTTCTTCAGGAGAACGCTGTGGGAAGTGGTGTCAAAGGCTTTATTAAAGTCCAGGTAGACAATAACCAGAGCCTTCCCTTCACCTACAAAGCAGGTCACCTTGTCATAGAAGGAGATCAGGTTGGTCACCTGCCTTTCACAAACCTATGCTGGCCCGATCCCCTGGTTGTCCTGCATGTCCTATGTGATTGCGTTCAAGATTATCTGCTCCATGTCATTCCCCAGAACCAAGGTCAGACTGACAGGGTTATAGTTCCCCAAATCCTCCTTCTGCCATTCTTAGAGATGGGCGTCATACCAGCTAGCCTCCACTCACCTGGGACCTCTCCAGTTAGCCAGGGCTGCTGGGAAATGATCTGCTATGCAAGTATAAATTCCCCTCCTCATTAATTAATAATTAGCATAAAGAATGAGATCTTTCTGAAGGTGGGATAAAATAAGTGTGTTGATGGAGACAGGCTTCAAAGTACATACAGATGGTGGGGGTTACTATGTGTGTATGAAGTGTTAAAGGGAAACACCAACTGAAAAGAGATGAAAACAAGACATCTAGAATGGACTGTATTTCTTTGAAAATTACTATAGCTGATGTGCTGAAATATTAAAACTGACATAGTAATTGCTTACATTTGGGTAAGTAAACATTTCCCTGATCCTCTCCAGCGTAATTGACCATTAGCTTTCCTTCAGTATCTTTCCTGCCTGTACTTTTAGAAATAAAATTATGGGGAAGGACACATGCTGGGACATAGCATCCCCTCTCATGCTGTAGGTCAAATTAAATACTGTAGTAAAGATGTAATAGATTTAGTTAGATTTTCAGAAGTGTATTATTTTATGCTGTATCAGCTAATCCTACTTAAAACATAAAGCAGAAAGACGTCATCTGCCACTGAAGGAAGACAAAAGGAGCCACTGGCAGCTTAGCCTTTCTGAAAGCCACTTGTATTCAGTATCTGAATTTGGGTTTTGGAGCCTAGCTATATATTCTCACCAAATACCCTTAAACACTTCAGAATTCTCTTTTTTTTTGATAAAGTAATCCCAAGTAAATTCAATAAAAAAATACATGCTTCCCATTTCCCGCAACAATTTATATAATTTACCTTAATGTTACCACTTGATTTATAACAAATGGATATTTTTACTTTGTTTGCTGTCCTTTGTCATCACAATAATTGTGCAAAGTGTGGTGCTATATCCCATGGTCTACCTGGAGATTTTGTGACGTCAGTGTTGAAGCTAAATCTTTGAAACCACCTACTTAACAAAAAGCCATATGCAAGCAAGCCTTTTGTCACTCCTCAGGTCTCTCGCCTTTTCCCACAGCTCTCTGACAGCACCATTATTAGAGAATCACCATCCACTTTCCCACCCTGTCCAAGTTCCTCCTTTCCTCCCACCCCAACCTTTCACTATGCATGTGCACATTAAAGAAGAAGGCCTTTAACCTTGATTCAAGTGTAGGGCTGTTGTAATTTTCTCTCCTTCTTCCCTGAAACATAATGTCAGTCATTTCTGAGCAAAAGTCCAAGGGGAATGTTTTCACACTGCTGCAAAGAACAACTAAATCTCCCATATCAAATAGTATTACTTATTGAGTAACTCAGTTAGTGTACTCCATATTTAAAGAGTCATTTATTGCTGTTACTCCTATTGAGCATCTTTCTTCTTAATCCAAAACTGCAAGTTTATTTGCAGTCCAATCCGTTTACTGTGGAATCAGTGCATAGTGAATGTACCCAGCACCTCATAAAAATAATGTAGTGTCCAGCAAGATGTGGTGTTTTATGCCAGTCCAACTCCTGGCAGTGTTTCTGTTGCTTTATAGGATATTTTTTTTAGCATTCAGAAATAGCAGAGAGAATGCTAAAGTAGAGTGTTTGCAAATTAAATGGAAAAACCTAAGGAACACTCATCTTCTCTTGAAAAATTCTTGTGTGTAAGGAAATGAAAATTTGCGTGTATTTGTATTCAAAGGAAATGACTGGGCAGAGGATAATATCCCTACATGAATTTTAAAGCTTTCAGATTCTTCAGACACAGACATTTCTAACTGTTTTAATAAAATTGCTTTGTAGATAATGCACTGTGTTTGACTCTTACTAGAACACCTGCTTCATAATGCTCAATCATGACATTAGAAAAATAATTAAAATATATTAAATTCATAATACTCCATCGTTCTGTGTAATGCAACATTTAGCACTAAAGAGCAGCTATTGAATGACACTTCCAGTGAATGGAGCCAGAATGTCTGGTCATTAGATGATAGAAGCAATATTTTCGGTAGTAAGCAGATGTCAAATGAATTCATCAATACAAATAAAAATCTGCTTAACAGGATCTAAACTCCATCTTTTAAAGCATCAGTAATTTAATTATGTTTTCCATACACAAAGGACAAACTTATATTTTTTACTGGAAATGACTTTTGCTTTGGAGTGCTAAAATAGTAAAACAAGGAAGGAAGGAAAACAAACATTCAGGAAAGTCTCCAAAGGAAGCATTGGTCCTCTTTCATTTGGGATGAGTTGCAGAACCCTTTCATAACACATTTGACATCATCTTCTGGACCACCAGTATGCAGAAAATGACACTGCTACAATGACACCCAGTACAAACACACATACAACCCATTTTCCTGTTGATAGTTCTCTTAAATGAAAATGTTGGATGGCATAAACTAGTGTATATATATATATATATAATACAAAAACTATATATATATATATATGATTGAAGGAACATAAAGTAATTAGATTACTCTGTTGCCTTTTCCACGTTGGTTTTTTTCACTCTTGTCCTTCCTTTTTAAATGATGCCTTTCCAAAATTAAAATAGAATGAAAGCCCATGGGCTTGTTTGAATCTGCATAATACCATTCCAGATGCTCTGCTTTATCTTTGGCCTTCAGTAACAGTTAGGTAAAACATAGCCCAGTTAATTTGGAGGCCCAATTTTTTAAGAAGAATAGAGAGTTCTGGATTACACAGAATAGAATTCAACAGAATTAAGACCATGTAATCTGAAATACCATACACAATTCCCTTGTATTTCTGTCATAAAAAATGCCTTCTAATCCTTTTGTCTTCTTGTAGTGGTTCTCCTGACATGCATTCCAATCTGTTTGGGCTTTGACTATGGTGACAGTTTTCCTCAACATTCTTCCTGAGGCAGAATCCTACAAAAGGATTCAACAAAACAAACAAAATTACTATCTCTGTATATATTAAATTTTCTACCCACTACTCATGCATTTTCTCTGTATTATCCTACAAATATCCTTTTTTTTTGATGCTCTTTGAGGTGAACTGTTCTCTTCCAGGAAAAATATCTACACAGTGACCAATTTTGCCCTACCCTTTCACAGAACTGGGAGGGCTTTTCCCTTGACTCTCCAACACTCTCAGTGCGACTAGTCAGAAGTTTGCCCAGATAAAATTAAGCAGATATTTTTTTTCCTTTTTTTTTTTTGCCTCTGCCCTCTGGACTCACCTTGCTATAATAATATGCTGGTCTACTTCTTTCTGTTTGACATAGTTTTAACAGTTTCATCATAGTCAAATAATTCTTGATATCAAGCCTATCATTAAGGTAATAAAATTCTCTTTGGCTCTTCTGTAATTATACTTCTGCCTTTTTCTTGTCTACCACTCTTCAGACAATTTAAGTATCACCTGCATGATCCAGTTCATAATTTACATTTGCTTGAGGCTGTAGCAGTTGACCAACTGTGGTACCTTCCAACCTTACCATTCTGTGATAGGTAAGATCATGTAAACTTTATTAGTTTTGAGTTTCTTTGTACAGCTAGAGTTTATTGCAGAAGTCTGAACAAATTGCCCATTATGTAAGGGGGATAGACTGTAACCAAAAGGGGATGCTTCTAGCTGTAGCTTTCCAGTTATGACTGTGCTATCTACAGTCACACTTTACAATACAGTGTAGGCAGGCTGGCTAGAGATGAGGCAATCTGCAAGAGGCTAATTTGTTGGAGGTATGGACTTCAGTTCAAAAGTGAATGAAACAGGAATTGGAGATAAACTAAATCAAACCTTGTGAGACCATAGAAACTTAAGGTTTGTGTTGGAGTGCTTGGATCTACTGCTGGCTGCTTCATTATTTTCTGTTTAGCAGATACATTTCTGGCAGTGGAACAGAGGACTCCCTCTCAGTGATTCAATTCTTAGGAGCAATGAAGCTTCCTCCAGCATTCAGCTGGAAGTTTCCTCTCCATTCAGCAGCAAGCAACTGATTGCTTCTTGCACAATCAGGGACCACTAACCAGGCTATGGCATCGTACCTGTGCATTTGCCTCTTCCCTGGCTCCTCACGAAACGGAACCCCTGACTCAAACTTGGGGAATGGCTCAAACTACAGATAGTCCAGTAATGAAATTTATCCTCTTACCTTTCAACAGAATGAGTGCTGTACTTTTATTTAAAAAACATAACTCTCTAAAAAGGAGATTCAGTGATGTGCATTGTTAATGACTGAGTCAAACTGTGGTGGCCTCAGTGGGATACAGGGCTTGTCCCAGTCATCACTGCTTGCCTTTGGCATGCTCTAGGCATCTGCATGTTGAACATATAGATTTTGATTGGCTTCTTTCTGGTGTCTAACTCTTCTCCTTTTCTACAGTGAGTCTCAGTGATAGGTTTCAAGATCTTATTCTGGTAGCCAAAACTGCTGATAATGATATATGATACCTTTAATAGCCTTACTAATTAGCCTATTCTTCCATAGGTTCATGTTCCAGTGTAGATAACATAGAACATGTTAGGAAAAATAGTAATATAAAAAGAGGCTTCATGTGCTACTTTGTCATACTTATAGCCTGGACTTTCTCTGCAGCAATTATCCTCTGAATTTCCGAATCAATTTTTAATTTTCACCTAGAGAATTACTAAAAAAAAGTAGTACTTTAAAAGTTGCATCCATGATATGCTCCCCTATTTTTTTATTCCTGTTGATTTCTGAAATGACCATGATAGGAGAATAAGGATGTGCTAATGAAACTCACAGTCACATTTTAGTGACTGTGTCTACAGCCAACAGCTGGCTGGTACCGACTGAGGCTTGCATTGCTTTTCATATTGCCAGAAGCCTTTGAATATTAAAAGCTGGTCTTTAGACAATTTTTTTCCTCCTGCAACTGAGTCCAGACTTGCCATTGTCCATTTGCAAAATGGACAAAATGCCTGCAGTTTTCGCATGCTCCACATGTATTGCAATTACTATAGTTCTCTGCGTGGCTCTTGTTGACGTGTAGATGCTGGCCTTAACTACTCAGAGCTACTGGCTTATACACAATGATTCAGAAAATTCCCTAGTACACATCACTGAAATTCATTGCTGCATGCAGAAGTGTGCATGGGTGTGAAAATATGCGGGTGTGTGTAAATAAATCCCTTTAAGGCCCCTGTAGTGACCCTGTAGCTGATGTTATGAAGCAGGAAATCCAATTATACCTCACTTAGCGTGCATAACTAAAAATGTTATTATTGGTCATAAAATTATCCAGCCCTTTCAAAAATCAAATCTATGAACTATGTGACTGTACTCCTCAGGCTGACTTCATGCTGTGTGAGGAAGCGCTTCCTTTAATTTGTTTTAACTCTGCCCGCATTACTGAAGGTGGCACTTCGGTGTGAGAGAAAGTTGGGGTGAAGTGGCTAATTTTCCTTCTAAAATGCCTGGGAATTTTCCAGCAAACTCCTGGAAGTGCACAGAACTTTTACATACACTATATGGCATTTCCCGAGTCAAAGCAAAACAACAATCACCACCGACAACAATATCTGTTTTCGAAATGTGCACTAAAATGAAATGTCAACACTTTGATGAACAGCTTCTGTAGCAAAACAGCGTGTATGTGACCAAATGGCAACAGACCACTGTTTACACGAAAAATGAGCATATTGAAATAAAATTACCCTGAACAGCAACATTCCATGCTATTTAAAAAAAAAAAATCCCCATTAGAGGCAGTAGCAAGCCACAATATCTTTTAAAACCTTGAGCATATACAAATTCATCATGTTGACAAATGAGGTAGATGAGAATTAAGAAAGATCATCAGTATTTACTGTGCTGTGAATTCCTCTCCTAAAACTTCAGTTCCAAGGGGAACACTCACTCACAGAGTCACAGTGGACAGGCTGCAAACCGTGGAGGTTTCAATGACAAGGCACCAGTGTTCAGTCCAGTGCTCTGGAGTATCTTCTTTCTCTGGCTGAAGGGATATTTTATCCCCACTAAAATAAATTCTTTCCCCCAATTCAGCACCTTGGTAATATGAGCCTTGACATGATTTACTTCAATTTTCCTATAAATATCCTCTGAACATTAACTTCCATAAATGTATTTCAGGACGCAGGTCCTTGAGGATGCCTACACAAGCTAGTTTATTTGTATTTAGAGAATAGAAAAAAATGTTGCATTTGTGTATTTCCCCATGCTGCTAGTAAACTAGACAAGCTTAATGGTGCAGTAAAAAACATATTAATCAAAAGTTCAAGTCATATTTTTATATACCGGTAGTAGAGGTTATAAATAAGACAAACAAAATCCCAGTTGAGACTGAATGCTTGAAAATTGACTGTTTCTTAGCTGGTCACTCTCCCTTACTAAGGACAGTCATGTTTCAGAAATCACAGGTGACAATCACAATTCAAAATCTTTTGAATTTTACTTGCAATTCGGAAAAAAAATCCAACATTGTCTTTTCCTGTGCACTCATGCATACATACGTTTGAAATAATGGCTGGGATGCAGAGGCATTGGGCTTGGCAGTCTTGGGTAATTAAAGATCCCTTTCCCCTCTCCTTGGTTCATACCTCATCTATTACAGGCTCTGCAAACTACTCAAAAATTGTAAACTGCTATTCCAAAAGATGTACACCTTATCTGCCATGAAAAGCTGTTACCTTTTTTTCTAAGTCAGCCATGAACATTAAATATCATACAATAAATCTACTTATTATGAAAGCTCATGGATTTTACTACCTTGGCAACAAAGTGATCTGTTCAAACTGCTTTTTGCTGCCAGTTTTAGAGTTTTCTGTGTCACAGAAAAAGCCATGAAGAGAGGATGAACAGTTAACTGACTCCTTCCTTTATGTTTGCATCATCAGTTTCTACAGATTGGAGAATGGATATAGTGTGAAAATGAGGTCCTTGGTTGCTCAGAACCAGTGGTAGTTAATAGATGAAATGGATTAAAAATAGATTTTTCAGTTTTATGACAGTCACTAGCAAAATCCCAGCCGGGAACGGAATGTTATTTTCAATATATCAAAAGAACATTTTTAATCTGGAGAAGAAAAACAATGTGAAAGAAACAAGCAAAATAGAATATTCATTTCTTCACGTACTTCTTTGGATTTTCATTACCAAAGATGCTGTCATCAAAGATTATTACAAATAAATAAATAAAAAATCTAATCACTTCATATGGAAGCTCCTGTAGGTCTCCCTTTTTCTTAGATGACTGTGATAATTTGTTGATTGCTTCCAAAGGAGAAAAAAAGTAGTGACAGTGATTCAGACATCTAATCCTTCAGTGCTATTGTGTTGGTGTCACTCAAGAGATGAAAATGTCCCACTCCAGCACAAGGATGAGATGGAGCCAGTTTCTCACAGAGGCTATATCCAAACTGTCAAAACCTCCCGCCACTCCAGAGCACACTTCCAGGAAACTTCTCCTACTCAAATGGCGAGGGACTTGCAGCACCGTCTTTAAAGTGTTGAAAGCAGCATGCCCTACTGAAAAATATAACCAAAGCTTGATCTTTCTCTAGGAGGCAACCGTACACAAATGGCACACCAGGGAGTCATATTAAACATTGTGCAGTGGTTTTTGTACCAAACACAACAGGTAAGCAAATATTTTTGTGTTTTTTCTGTCAATCCTGGAAATTCAGTGTGAAATATGAAAAACGGGTAAGGCTCTCTTTCCAAGTATGATCATGATTAACAAAAAGAGTTGGAGGGAAAATTGCTGTGAGTTACAGCTCAGACGCCTCATCATGGGCTGCAGTAATAGAGCTAATTTATCAAAGTGGGCACAGTAAGAACCTTGCAGATATTTTTTTTGAGTTTACACCAGCCAGAAAATAATATTATTCACTATTATTCATGGCACTGGTTGCATCTTTATCTAGTCTCCTGAAAGAAACAAATGGAAACCTGTTTTTCTGAATATTTTATGCTGTTGAAAGGGAACTACATTTAACTGAATCAAAGAGATTGTTTAAATTTTTTATTATGTCTTTATCAGATATTCAATGTTTTTGTGATTTCTATAATAAGAAAGATAAAACCTAATAGAAAAGAGATATTGGGGTTTACAAGACATAATATACAAAAATAAAGACATTTTTAAGATTAAGGAGCATGTTTTTGAATGTTTCTGATACAAGTACAAGATTCAAAAGTACTATTCCATGCCATGAAGTGAAGATTAAGTGTAATTAGCATTCCCTTCTTCACGGTATTCATTCAGGTCTTCACTTAAGATTGCTTCACTGAAATGCAGTCAAGGTTTGTTAAGGTATGCTTAGTTTAAGATTGTGTATGAAATTGCTCAGAACATGTGTACGTTTCCCCTAGTCAAAGCTGCAATCACTACTGATTTCAGCACGCCCAACATATAAGCTCTGACTGCTTTGCTGGCAAGGTCTGGGTCTCCTCTTCCCCAGACCATCAACATTTAGAAGAAAGTCAATAAATTTGACTAAGAGGGACATCTTTTCATTTTTCTTGCCCTGGATATACAGAGGAATAAATCACTACCTGAGATTTAAATGTGCGTGAGACACTTGTTCCTGTAAGATGTCACATGGAGATCTAACTAATCAGTTAGTCACTGAGCTGCATTAAACACCTTTCTATCCTCTTCCCCCTCCTCTCTGATTTTTTTACCATTCCTTTCCTGACAGCTCCTACTTTTTCATACCCTCTCTTATAACATTCATTTTAACACGTCATTTCCTGCAGCCCTTTCTGGTCAGAAGCAGTTACAGGAGCCTACCTTTTCTCACAGCTCAGCTTTCTTGCTTGGATTGTTGGTGTGACCTGGCACTTCTCAAGAACTGATTGGCCAACTCAGATCAAAACGTTAAATATTTAAAGTGGCACCACACCATTCATAAAATGAAACCTAAAGTGTTTGTTTACTCTCTGCTAATTATTTTAGTTCAAGCAGGCAGACTCAACTGTCTACATTATTAATTAAACCTGTAAAAATGAGCTAAGGACAGGAAATGTTGTTCTTGCTGTTAGCAGTGCTAAAGATTAAGCTGCAACTCTCATTAGCTATAACATGAAAATCTTTTTCTCCAAACTGCACCAATGCAAAGCTAAAAAAATCATATCGGTCCATATTTCTAAATGGTTTGGAGAGAAGATGAATAATTGTGAAATCTCAGATGTTAACCATTTTTAGGAGTTAAAAGTAATGTTACTAATTTACTGGTGTTTGTGGCTATCTTTGGCCTGAAGTAGAAAAGACTCATGTTCTCTAAAGTTGCATGTTTTAACACTAAAGGGTTTGAAGGTTTTCTTAAAGGAAAATTGAAGGTTTCCCCAAAGGCCATACAGTAGAAATACATAATATTCCACATACAACTTTTACCAGTGAACTATTTCTTTACAACTATATATTTGCTATAGAAACATCATCATTGGGTTTTGTGATCAGGAACACTGTAATGTGATGGAAACCACAACAAAAATCCACATTCATGTTGGAAAGAATTGTGTGAAAACCCATAAGAGTTATATGTTTTTATATAAAGTTTGATAGTTTCATTGCACTACCTGAAGCAATGCAAGATGCCTAAGCTGGTATTTTCGATGATGACCTGAAACTCCGTTCCATTCCGTCAAAAGTTTCACACAGTGGTCGAGTGCTGATTTGCAGTTTAGGGCTAGAAACGCTCAAAATTCTCATTTTTGTTAGACACAGGGGGACAGATCCAAAGGGAATGGAAGAGTCTAGTTATAGCTTGCAAAGAGGTGGGATAGATGTAAGAGCACATGTCTGTGAACTGCAACTTTTGAGTGTTGCAGAATATAAAGCCTACCACTCTGCTGTGTGTCTCCACAGGACTCTGGAGCCTAATTATAGAGCTGTATGAAAAAGTTCTGCTTGTCAGCAGAACCGGCAGGAGGGAAAAAAATCATATTTTTGCACATTCACAGAAGAATAAAATATTTAGGCAGAAAATCATCATTGCTGCAGATGGACACTTACAGAACAAAAATGGGTAATTTTTGTGCAGCTCTGCTTGTCACTAGCATAGCCAGAAAACATTTGGTAGCAGATTTAAAATCCAACCTAGAATTCCTCAGTCACTGCCAGTGGCAAAACGTGCTTCATAGAGTAGTAGGGGTTGAGGACTGCAGGAAAATTCAAGGTGGGGAAACAGTCCTGAAATGAGCAGTCAGGATTCCACCAAATTTAGTGTTGCTGCACTTGCTTATGCCAGCAGAGAATTTGTCTCTTGATGGTTTTGAGTCCTTCTGAGTAAGGATTAGCCACAAAAGCCTGATCACAGTTACAAGAAGGCAAAATGTGAGGATGTGACCCTATTGAGGCAATGAGGAGAGAGATCTAGAAGAGGCATGAAAGAGATGCACAAACTGTTATTGAAAACAGCAGTCAGCAGGTGCTAGAGGCCAATAGACTTTAACTGGTTGCTTTCATTATATTTAAAAAGGCACTCTTTAAATGCATGCTTTGAGTGAGAAGAAATGTCCCTATAAAAGAGCTACTCTATTCCCAGAACAATTCATATGGGTAACTAAAGTATTTTTAGGAGAAATATAATTTGACGGTATGATAAGCACAATACCTGATTCCCAGTGGTGTTCAGGTGACAACTTCTACCCAGTATATCAAAAAACTCAATAACCCAGAACAGCAGGTTTTTTGTGTGTGCTGTGTGACCCTCCACAACACTAATAGAGGGATTATCCATTTGCAGGTGAAGGTCTGTGACACAAAAGATAAATAATTTATATGGACTTTCCCCTTCTTCCCCTCACTTAGCACCAAGCAGAGAAATGGGGATTCATTACTGCATGATTCTCACCATTTCTGCACTTCCCAGCCTGTGTTTGTAGCCACTCAGTGGAAAGCCTGGCTCTTAAACTCAAGCTGTAGTGACCTGTACTTTCAGCTTTGGATAAGTGTTTTTCTCTTATGCTTGGTAAATGCAGTGTGAATTTTACGTGAAAGGGCTTTTTTCTTATTCCTTTTTCTTTCTTTTCCCTTGACATCATCTAATTTGGCAGTTCTTGGAGGGCTAGAGAGTCTCTTTAATGTATCTCAAGGCACAAGGACTCTGACTTTACTGCATTAACAGAATACATTTATTTGCTGCCTTTATATGTGGCAATGGGAACTGACGAAGGATTGTGTTCTCAATACTTCCCTCATCTCCTTCCTTGTCTGACATTAGCAATAAAATACAAATTACAGGAAAGGCAAACCAAGCATACAAATTAAGAAAACTAATTTCATGCCAGCCAACATGTGGGAAAAACTCAGGTGATGAGGAAATCAAAATAAAATGGCAATAAACCAGACTACACTAAGAAGAAATAACTGTAAATAAAGACACAGAATCCAGTAATATCTTTATACACTAGTAACTAACAAATTAAAAATAAAAATTAGTAGAAAGTAATAAAACTCTCCTGCAATAGGACCTTCTGTCCATAACCTGCCAAAGTGTCTGTTTTCTTAAACAATGAAAAAGGATTTCTTCCAATATCTCTTAGGTGCCTTAAAATCTGCCCTATATGATAAAGAAATAAAACAACTCTATGTTTACTGTGCTTGATGCTGGAAGCTGATTTTGTTCTGTTTAATTTTTATTTTCAAGTTAATGGATGAAGTATTTCTCAGCCAGTTTAAAGAAGATTAGGCTCAATAAAAGGTAAACCTTTGTATTTGTTTGCTGTTACATCACTGTAATTCTACCATAAACCCAGAAATAATAACAAAAAGTCCAAAATCACTGCCTTGCATATAGCTATTTACAGTCTGTTTTTTCCACTGCAAAATATTCCAGATCTTATTATACCACCTACAGGTAGTTTTTAGATAAATTCTTGGGATCCCCTGAGCTTCTCAGTCACTCTACTGTAGGTTCCAAAGAGCAAGCGTGTCCATTACAGATTTTGGAGAGGTTTCTCGTAGCCCACACTGCTTTGACTTTAAACCAATCCTCAGAAAAAAACCTGCTATTTTTTTAAAATCTTAGATAATACGTGAAACTAGCATGCAGTTTTTGATATAGACATTATCTTCAATAAACATTACAAGTGTTCAACTGACAGTATTTTCTCAAATGCCAGCTTTTACTTGATGCAGAATGTGACATATGAAACTACTAATCATTTTCTGTTGAAGCAAAATAACAAAAAGCTATGATAAATTCCTCTTTCTCTCACACATTATTCTCATTCACAAATCCTATAATCCTATATAATCATGCACATATTGTTTATAATTTCAACATATTTTTGTAAGCTTTGAAAGAAATCCTTGGCAAATTCCTGTACATTTTTCTACAACAAAATCCTGCTGCTTCAAAGGAACTATTTTGCAAAGACTGACGGAGAAGGAATCTTGGTAGTAATTTACAGATACTTAATGAAAACTTACAGAGGTAACAGAAATTAAGTAATGACCTTTTAAGCATAGAATCTTTACTGCTCCTGTACACTTTAAGCTTCCTGATTTGCTCAGCCTGTATTTATTTTCTAGGGAAGGACTTTGGGTTTTGAATGGTTTGAATCACTCAGTCTGTCTTGCTTTTACTTTGTAGAAAATATGCAAGAATTTAATCCAAATTCATCTGAATTGCACTGCTTTGATGCTGCTTATTTTCTCCAGTTGTTGATTAATACGCTCCTTGTGCAAACATCTTCCTCCTACCTGATGCCTTCAGTAATGTCTCAATTCGTTGCTGATGACATTCAAATTTCCTCCAGAGATGCCTTTTGAAGTCACAAACAGAGGATTATGCCCATCAGTGAATGACTCAGGCACAAAGTGATTGATAAGACAAATAAATACTTAGATCTTAGCAATCAGTCAGTTGTGATATGCAAGGGGGAAAACAAGACTGCAGACATTTCAGCTATATATCGTGTTTTCTAAATTATCTTTATATGCCAGTGGCCCACTTAATAAATTATTCTCCCTGGTTATCTGATCTGAAACAGGTTTTCAATTATGCCCCTTCTCAAACATGTAACAGTCAGTCTTCCATAGTCTGAAGCTATTTCAATGTCCAAGAAATAGCTTCCAAAGTCCAGAAAGAGGAAATACTACACAACTGGTTTTGAGTTGAAAAGCTGTGCACACACACATCAGAGAGACTTTATGACATCAAAGAAGTCATGGCTTTATTCCCAGATTCCCTGAGCTGAGTTTTATGTAAGCAGCAACAATACATGACACTGCATATGTTACAGGGGAGTAAGAACATTTCGAGCATCTTGCACGGCATGAGACTGAGAAGTCAGGACCTTGCATCACCTCAGATGTGCAAAAGTCAAAAGCCAAACAAAGAATAAAATTGTGGTACAAGAGTGAGTAAATTATTTGTTTTCTTTAATTCGTTATTTTTTGGATTGACAAAACAAATAAAAAGTTTCAATAAGGAGAACTTGTCTTTTAAAAGAATGTCGTGTGAAAGTCCATATACTTGTTTTTAATAAGTTTTGATCTGCGTGAGGTTTTGGTAACCCGAAGAAGAAGTTAATTTAGAAAAGGGGTCTAAAAAGCACACATTTCAGAAGCAATTGTGGACTGTTGGTACTGTCTTCAGACAAATTTTTCAAGACATTTTATAGCATTTATGTGTGATCATTACACGTCATAGTGTTGCAGATAGTATCTCGGGCTTTTTTTCTGGTGTGGGAGGTGATCTTGAAGAAATCTGTACATGATCATGGTAGCATGGTTGTGAAACACAGATGTCTTCCCTTAGCTTTAAGCTCTTCAAAGGTCAGAAAAAACAGAAAAAAAAAAGGATTTTTTTTGAGTTAAGCCATACGTTCTTTGATTCAGGGATCATTTTGTGTTTACAGCCCTCAGTGCAACACAATCTTGATTTATGATTATCATGCCTAGTTGCTATGATGATGATAAGGTTTATAATGGAATAAAGGACCTTGCTAATAAAACAAAAAATCATCTATGACAATCAGAGTTCTAATCTAAATAATATTTAGTATAGACTTGTAATGTGAATTGGACAGTTGAGGCAACTGCATTTTAAAGTGGCATCTTCATTTTTTTACATATATGTAAACTGATGTACCTACAAATTACAGTAAAAAAGAAAAATCTAAAATTTTTAGGTACAAATGGTGAACTGTACATCAAAGTAACTTATGTAGTAGGTACAGAACTACACCTGGGGGGGAGGGTTCTGTTTTTAAAGTGCCACTTTATATACAAAGTATTCATTAATTTGGTCCAGAAGGAGGGCTGTAATACAATATTCCGGGCAATGAAAGCTTATGGAAAAGAAATTAGTAAGCATAGGAAAAAGAAACTGAATGGAATTTTAATTTGCTTCTGTGTCCAGAACTTCAAATGCATTTTTGTGCTAGGCATACTAAAATTCCTATACAGGAACAAGACAGCTTATGAATTTGTCAGTATTTCCTATTTTGTCCATTCTGTATATCTTACCCCCCCATCCAAGCCATCACGAGAATAAATGCAAAGTTAAATGGATAATTCTGATTACATTGTAGTAACATGAACATGACGAAGCTGAATGACTTTGTCAGACCAACAATGCTGGATGTCACCCAAGTGTTCCAGCCTGTCCAGAGTAATTTCTTGGAGTGTCTATAATACATAACTTTAGGAAAATGTTCTCTGTGAGAACCATCTCAGAAGAAAAGGTAAAACATATACTGTGACTTTGTTGACTCATTTTGGTGTGGTTTTGCTCATTACACTTCAGGTCTATGTGGAGACCTGCGAATAACCAAGAGTAGGTGGCATATGAAAGTCTGCAGAGTAAGCTAACAGGGATGATGGGTCATCTTTCAGAACATATGTGTTCTTAAACACGTAATAATTAATCACTTTCCCAAAAGTAAATTCCTGTTAATCTCCTCACCATTTACCATTTAGTTTTGAGGTCACATTTGTGGGGAAATTATTGCAGCAAACACATCTTCTGGATATGTCTCTTCATGGCTAAGCGAGAATTACAACTCTTCAAGTTTAGTGCCTGAATGTCTTCTCAAAATAATATTATAAGGAGGTTATGCTTTTACATCAGCTTCTTCTGTTACTGTGACCAAACAATCTTTTTCATTTATCCACCCATCTGTGTAGCCACTAGTCTTGGTTGAATGCATTGCTATAGCAGGTTGGTTACAACCTGTAGCAGGAATGTCACAGCCACGGGGCAATGTCCATCACGTACTTAATGAAGACTATAAACCCAACAAAAATAAAACAGGGTTCCTGAATTCTTGCAAAGTGATGCTATTTGGTAAGGGAAGACACCCAAAAGACTGGTCTGATACTATGCCTACATTGATTACAAAGCTGTACATTTAGTCTTGATTAAAATGATTTGAAGGCTAGGAATCCCATTGAATATACAGTAAATATTTAACTATTAAAAACTGAACGTCTTTCACTCACAAGGAGGTTGAAGCCAAAGTCCCTGTATGTTGAGTGAAAAGTTGTCGTCCTTTACCCCTCTCAGGAACTGCAATGAACTACCTGCAAAGTTTGTCTGCTTTTAGTTTCAGCAGCTGAAGGTTCTCCAAAGATAGCATCATGTTTTAACACCATTTACAATAAAACCTTTAAGAGCATACTGAAAAAGGAAATTCCCAAAAGAGGTTTCTGATGGATGGAAAGAGTTTGATGTGTTTTCTATTTCTAGGTATGGGAATGGAGACAAGTTATCAATTTTCCCCAAGACTGACGTGTAAGTTTGGTCCTGAAGGAGATGTAAAGAGGTGAGCTATGGTGGTGTAACTAGTACATGACAGCATGCATCATTCTGACATAACCTCATGGCTCTGTAAGCTTAGGAGCAAGTCTGAGTGGATGACTATACACAAAAAGTGTGAGCATGTGATCAAGAACATCAGCTGTTGCATAGATGGTAATTCTAATGTTTTATTATAGTCACAACATACAGAATCTGACATAGTATTTCCCTTATTATATATCCTCTTGCAACACCTTAGAATTGATTTGTTGCCTTTATGAAATACAGTGAGAAATCATCCTGAACTTCCTTTTAGAATGCAGCACATAAGCAAAGATCAGATTTTCTTATGGTTCACACACTTTGGGATATTTTCATAAATCAGCCAAGAAATTAATTATAAAACCAACCAGATTACATTTCCTTCCACAAACTAGAAAATGTTACTGTTGCTGCTATTCCAGCCTGCAAAGACACAGAATCATTGCTCTTCTATACATATGTGTATATAAACACATCTATACATGCAAACACACACACCACGAGGCTTTGAAATCTTTAGGCAGAATAAGAATGTGTTTATCTTATCAAGTTTTAACAATTTCATAATTTGCAAACCCATCCCCTAATAGAGTGTTGTTGATCAGAATCGCTCAGGAGATAAGAATCTGTAAGGACTCCATCACTTCCAGAAAGAGTATTTTTCCCTTGTAAAGCGCTAAGAAGTTGGTAATCCAGGGTGTAACAGACCCTGAAAAAAGCATCAGAGAAGCCATGCACAGAAGGAAGAAAATATACCATGAAGCCCCTACCAATATCGTATTAGCAAGCAAATGTCTATTTCACATTGATTCCTGGGGAATTAAGAATGCAGTATAAACTGTGATGGATTTTAGCATTGTAGAGTACAAGAAATTGTTCAAATGAGTGAGATTGTTCTGCAACTGAAAGAAAGTGCAATGCAGAAGCTTTAGCAGGAGCATAAGGAGGGAGCAGACCAACAGTGGCAAATTATGTAGTGCATTCAGAGGAACTAAAATCTGTGTTGCAGGCTACAAGCAGAAAGACAAAATAATTCAGAAGAACTATTTTATTTTTCAATGGCATCAAACCAATCCCCTCAGATGTCTCAATGCCTTGGTATGTATATTCTTAACATATAGCTGTCTGTGATGTCTTTTGTAAAGACTTGCATTAATTATTTAAAATAAATATTCCTATCATTAACCTAACCAGAAAATTTCCAGTGTGTTGAATCTGTTCAGTGGAACATATTTTTTTTATATTTCTAGCAAATCAGATTTAGCGCTTTTGAACATACCAGCTTTGTAACAAGCAAGAAGGAAAACTGGATCTCAGACTGTCACTTAAAGCATCATACTTTTAACCTCCTCTTTCCATACAGAGCTCTTTACCTTTACTGACACCCTCTGGTCCCTATGTCTAAGTCAGGTCTGAATTCATTCCAACACTCCTTCAAAAATTTACTTTTCAAATCAATATTTTGTGGAGCACAGAACTGGATGTTTTCTGAAACTCCCATAAATCATATCACTGATTCCCCAATAGTTCACCATGTCAGCAACTTATTCAGGGGACTCAAGCAAATTTGCCAGTCATGACCTTCCTGTACTGAAGCTTTGCTAACAGTCCTCCAAGTTATGCATTTCTTAAAGTTGCCTTTTATTATTTTCTAACAGCAGAGCTTTTAATCACATCTTTTATCTTAGCTGCTACAATATTTTTCCTCAAGACCTGTTTTCAAAGCTGCTTTTTTTCAAATTCTCAACTGTAACTCAGACAGTAATGTTTTTATTTTCTGTTTTCATTCTTAGTACATCTGCCCTTGTTATAAAATGAAATTAAGATCCCTACCCCCGACATTTTTACCTCAAATTCAGAATATGACCTTCAGCTTCATGTTGACCAACAAAACTAAAATCTACACTCTTCATCTCCAAACTATACATAGCTATCTTCACACTTTTATGTCATGCTCTGCGAGTTCTGACTTTTTTGCATGGGCATTTGCTTTGTAAGTGTATGAAATAGGAGCGCTGCATGTTCAATACTCCACTTATGAAACTACTTAGCTGCTATCACCTTCAAGAGTGCTTAACACTTCACTCTCCTTAATGTATTTGTAGTCTGCCGAAACTTTGTCTTCTTAACCACATCTCTTAAGCATTCCCATAGTATATCCCTACTGAAGGCCACTGTACATAAAACATTCCTCAGTTATTATAGTTCAGGTTCACGTCTCAGTTTTCTGTCTTCCTTTTGGCATATCTCAAACTAGTAAACAAGCATTTGTGTTTTCCTTCACAAGATAGAGAAGGGGTTTCGGGGGTAGGGGGGAGGTTGGGGTTTGGGGTTTTTTTTTGTTTGTTTGTTTTACTTGAAACCTTGCGTATAAGTGTTACAGTAACTAAAGTCAATTTATCAAAAATATTTTTAGAAATTCTACTAAGGCATTTGATAGCTTTTTTAAGTAATGGCCCAGTTATTGCTAATTCTTTCAATAACTCCTGTAATAATATTAATCAGAATGAACTTATCTTTCATTAATATTGATTGCCATAAAGTACTTCTGCAGGAGTGGTACTATAACTCAGCAAGAATTAATGGCACTTTATTAATTGGAAAAATGTTATTCAAATTTTAATTATCAGGAAGCCCCCCTTAGCTTTTGGCTAATAGCAAAAGTATAATTTATTTGTAGTTTCAAACTTTAGGGTCTCATCAACAGCTCACTGAAGTCTAGGGGAATGCTGTAACTCGTCAGAAAAAAAACCTGGCACCAGGTCCTTCATTTAAAAAAAAAAACAAAACCAACTACAATTGTTTCATTCCAAGGAAGCATTACTTTTTAAACAAAAAAAATGAACTTTGCAAAAACTTTAAGCTACATTTCTGAAATATTGTAACACACAGAAAACTTAAGTCCTAAGTATTCACGTTACGCTATCTTGTCTAACTTCTGTTTTGTGAAGTTTCTGAGCTTAATAGGAATGCAACTAAACATCTGAGGAAGCACAGATACAGTCACGGATTTTTTTTTCTGATTTAAAAATCTTAAAAACACAGTTTCGTGCTCTATGTCACAATAACTCTCAGTTCATCTTCTAGCCAGTTCACAGACATTCCAGATAGTCTTATCAATTGTCCTCACATCAGAGAGGAAAAAATCAGTGCATCTTTATGTAATTCCATCTCCTCTGCCTGTCAGCAAAGGAGAAGACTCCTGGCACTGTACTTTTTTCTAATTCCAGAGATAACTGTTTATCCCAAAGCCAAGTATCATTCCAAACTCCAAAACAGCACAACTTTCAGTGCATCACTATAAACTCAATATGCTGGGTTATTTCCTGATTCACCCTAGAGCATTAGTATAGTAGCTCTCCCAAACATAAGAAATGTGCACATTTAAATAGGCATTCCTTGTCTGGAGTATGTATTTGTACTAAAAGCCTCACATCTCTCTTCACAACTCATTCACTGCAGTAGTTTGCTTGCTAGTTAAATGACGGGAAGCATATAGCAGATCACAGTAATTTCTGCTTCAACTTTTCTGCTCAATTATGACAACAATTTCGACGTAAGATTCAAAACAAAAAAGCAAAACACATAAACCTGCAGCCCAAAAATGGGATCTCTCACCGTTGCCGGCTTCACAGTAGACTGCTCACAGAGATGCTGCGATGGATATTAAAACAATCTGCACACACTCCAAAGTCTAACCAGGGAAATCAGTGCCTGGCTGGGGGAACGGCAAAGACACTTACCGCTGCTGTGGCACCGTCTCTCTCGCCCTGACTCTCAGCCTCTCTCTCCCATCCTCCTGACAGCCTCAAATATAGCAGTCCCTTATGGTGCTGAGCCTGGGGGAGCAGAGGATTGCAGAGTTGGGTTTTTTCCCTCTTTTTTCTCTCTTTTTTTTTTAAACCATCCAGAGGTAGTTCTCCAGACCCGACCGCCTCTCCTCCTCGGCTCGCTCAGTGATGGAAAGCCCCAGGTGAAGGCATCCGCGCCGGCAGCTCCCGCGAGCCCCTCCCGGCCCCGCCGTGCCCCCTCCCGGCGGGGGGACCGAGGCGCCTCCCCCGGCTGCTCCCGGGGGGGCGGCAGAGGCTCTGCCCGCCCCTGCCTGGACGCGTGTGGATGTATAGATGATGTGGATGTGTGTTTATGTGAGTGCCATCTCACACCGCCGCTCGCCCCTACCCCTAAGCGCGCAAGGACCCCCCTCCTCCCGCTCTCCTCCTCCTCCTGCTCCTCTCCACCTTCCTCCTGATTTTCTCCTCTTCACTCCTCTGCCCCGGAGCGTGAAGGCAAGAGGGCGAGTTGGCGAGCGCTGTCCCCTGATCTCCTGCTCCTCTAACCCAAGACACCAGCTATTTCTATCCACCACTTTCTGACCCCATCCTCTCCTCATCCCCTTCCCCATCCTCCGTCCAGGTGGATTGGTTTTTTTAAGATTTTTCTTTTTGTTCGAATGCGTTCTATTCCTCACCAGCGGTGATGACCCTCCCT
>VXAZ01003270.1:150912-182322 GCA_013399875.1 Gymnorhina tibicen
CGCCGCCCCCGCAGCACCCGCCCCGCGCAGCCCCGGGGCTGGGCTGCCGGCGCCGCTCCGCCACATCAGCCTCCTGACGGGCTTTCCTCGGCCGCTTCGCATCCATCCATACATCTAGTGGGTTCCCACTCTTTGCCTCTCCCTAACGGCTGTTCTCAGGATGCAGGCTTATTCTAATCCTTCCTTTCTTCTTCTTTTTTTTTTTTTTTTATCCCTCCCCTGTGGCAATGGCAACTTCTGCTATAACATTTAATAATTTTCTGGCAGCCTATGCTTTTCTTTCCTTGCCTTTTTTACCCTTAGCCTTCCACAAGTAGTTAGGTCTCTTTTTTAACTTATGCATTTACAGAGTAATTATTGTATAATTCCTATTCTCTGAGATTTTGCTCTGCTTTAGTGATTCCATTTCAATGGTTTATGCTTTCTGAACCTTTGTGGTGTACTAAGATGTGTGTGTATGTGTGTGCATTTTTCTTCACTAACTTTTCTTTGTATTTATTTATTTTTTCTATCCCAGGTAGTTTCTCACTAGTTTTTAAAAACTGGCTTTTATTTGGTTTAGATTCAGGCGAAAGAGGATTCTGGATTAATTCTGGAATTTGCTGTGGGTTCTTACACAACTCTGGTCTTAAATTGGCAATACTAATACAAGATTTTTCTCTGTGTCTTTTGCTTGTCTCTTATATTGAAGCCTCCAGCAAGATAAGATACTAGTGATGAGTGACACAGTTTTATACATTTTTGTGGTCCTGTATAATATATGGAAGCCTGAGGATTTACAGCTCAACATCATGTTCAGTGAATTCTGTCCACTACTGTCAGTGAGGATGAGTTGCAAAAAACCCTCACTATCAAGTCCTTTTTTTATTATTCTAAGACTGCAAATTTCTGTTCCGTCTTCACCGTCTCCCACTGTCTTAACGATGATAGTGGAAGAGCGAGAATGAACCCATCATTAGAAATGGACTTTGTCTGGATACACTATCCCATACAAATGCAGAAGAAAATTGTCTCCACAACTGTGGATGGGTCTCCAGGCGTATTTCTGTTGGGCAAGTAATGTTGCAACTTGACATATCAAAGCTTCCCTTCATTGACTCAATTCACAGAAAATTATCATCTGGTCATTATTTCTAGTGTTACTAGGTTACAAGACAGCATTTAATCAGAAGCCAGGAATAGTGACTGCATTAATTCTGATCTTATGAATAACTTATGAGGTTCCATTTCTCAATATTTCCAAAGTGAACATTAAAGCCAGAAGCATTTTTGCTAATTTTTTTTTTTTTTTGCACACTGTAGCTATTTATGACAATAGTGAGGAATTACTTGTGAAAAGGTGATTTTCATTAGTTACTTTTCTTACAGGTAGAGATGGAATGAAAGGAAATGCAGATTTTTTTTTTCTAAGTCATAAAGGCTTGACTTTATGGCCTTTGTCTTCCTTTATGAAGTTTATAGGGTTATTTTTAAAAACTACTTTCAGACACCCATGCCATACACATTGGGTCACACACTATTTTTCTTTTAGCTCACTTTTACTTGTCAAAGTACATCTTTCTTATGAATGGCAGCTTTTAATGTTTGCTTCCTTCTTTTTAACTTCACATCAGCAATATTTCTACAAGGAGGTATTTGTATCTTTTCCTTTAATACCATCAGGAATTAAGTGGATTTGTATGAGTACTAGTTTTATCTTTCTTTGAAAGGAAAGTGGCATGCAGCTTTTAAACAGGTTAAAATTTCACTTGATTGTGTGTATCCTTTGCAAGGTCAGCTCCTGCTCTACTCCACCACTGTAAGATTGTGAGCTGTTTCATGGCAGGTATGTTCAGTGTTTAGTGCATGGACAGTGAGTTATATTCTGTATAAACAGTACTTTGTTACAGTAGTATTATTGCTATAGACTTTAAGCCAACCTAGCTGCGTTTTGCATATCTGGTCCAGTTGTCCGGCTATCAGAGAATTAACGCCTTAATCTCCCTATCTCAGTGTCTGCAGTGGGCAAGCAAACAGATGCAGAACATCTTCAGTCTGAGTTGTTTCTGAGCTCTTTCCTTATTTGTTTTGTACTTCTTTTCATTCAGTCTCTCTTCTTTTAAGCAGAGCCTAATGTATTCTTTTTCTTTCCCACATGGAGAGCTATCTGAGCAGTACCATTACTGGTGGAATATTTCNCTTCTTTTCGAACATCTTCAGTCTGTTTAAGCAGAGCCTAATGTATTTTTTTTCTTTGTACTTCTTTTCATTCAGTCTCTCTTCTTTTAAGCAGAGCCTAATGTATTCTTTTTCTTTCCCACATGGAGAGCTATCTGAGCAGTACCATTACTGGTGGAATATTTCACTGTTCTTTCTTAACCATTTGCAGAATGTAAGATAGGGAGTTAATTCTGAAGAAAAGAATTAGCTGCACAGATTTTGCCCCCCTCATCTGTGTCTGCAACAGCACTAGAGGTGTAGATACAATGAAAGCTTCTCTTGCTCTTCCCCTACCATTTATGGGAAGTTCTTTCAGGGACCTGGAGGACAGTATTTGAAAACAGTAGTTTTTTGAAAGGTGTACCTTTCAAAAAGGTGTACCTTTTACAGGTTCCCTGTTTTAGTACACAGCTATATAATTTTAGTGGCAAGCACTATATTTTGTCCTCCTCTAGAACATCTGGATAGACTCTTCATGGCTGTATAATTAGAGTTATAAGAACATTTTCTAGGGGGATAAGCAGAATTATGTGTAAATGTGACACATAATTCTTCAGGCCTTTGGCAAACAGCAGAAGATTCAGAGCCTAACATGAAAGCTTTCAGTTTTAGGAGATAATTAACAAACTGAAGACGTTAGCAAAGGAAAGAAGTTGCTGCATAAAATTAAAAAAAAAACCAAACAAGCTCTGGGGACTTGAGCCTCTTAAATTTTCAGAAGTGCAAACAGATGACATCTGGTCCAACATAAAGACTGTGAGAAAGTTAACCTATTTGAAAAAGTTTTGAAGCAGCAGAATGAAGCGTGTTTTGTATCACCGCTTTATAGCATGCCACAATGGTCATTTTGATTTTGTAAGAGAAACTTGTAAACTGAATGTATTGTTCATTGAGCAATGGTCTGAGAGGATGACAGAACTGCACTGCAGTTAGTCAAGCACCTCAAGGATGATAAGGCCATTCTGTTACTTGGTAAACAACACCAGTGCAAATTTCCACTGCTGTCTGGTTGAACAGAAAATGGTCTGGGTCCTATATATTTTGATATATCCAGGTATAGGCAGTATATTGCTACTGAAATAATGATCATCAAAGAGCTAAATAGCAATGATGTGGAATTCAATTATTGACGGAAGGGGACAGGCTGAGTGCTCCCTTGTCTCTGCAGAAGCCACAGATTGTGGGAGAGACATAGGGAAGTGACTGATGTGAATATCTTACACTACATCAAGCCCATTCTTACACTGATGCTCCACTGAGTGTTACTGGTTTTGTGAGGAACTGGTCCAAAATGAAACCAGAGGAACAGATTCTTAAAAATCAATCTCCTGGCTACTGACAGAAGCAAGGATGAACTGATCATCAGAAAGGATTCCTCTTTGTGCATGCTTTGTGCAAGTGCAATACAGTTTTGTATTTCCAGAGTCAGAATAAAGATGAGAAGGGATTTGCAGATTCTTATTTTCTCCTGGCTTTCCTAACCTTATGAGAGACATGCCTAGGTAACCTGTTACAAAAATACAGTGCATTGCTTTTGATGCTACAGCTGATACAGCTGTGATACAGCTACTAGTTAATATGCTGGGAAAAGCAAAAGCATAACTTTCCTCATTCCTTCCAGCTTGATCTTCAACATATGCACAGGAAGGATCTAGTGTCCCCTGGAGCCTGATTTTACCTTCTACAAGCATGGAGCAAAGTTCCTACTGCACATGGGAGCAAAATGCACAAAGGAGTAAAGAGTGGAAGAAGAACAGATCTGTTTACTGCAGCTATCCCATAGTAACATGAGCTGTTGTGATAGGGAACTAGTTAGGGGATGTGCTGATTCATAATCCTTAAAGTAGAGGAAAAAAGAAAAGGGGAATGAGACATTCTCTGAGCACCACAGAATTTAAAAAAAACCCCCATAATTATAGCTGAATAATCCAGCAGCAATGAAAACTCAATAGTAACAAAGATAAAACTCCCTGTCTCTCTAACCCATATCTCCAAAGAGCCATGAGCACAAAGGATGAAAAAACTGCCCTCCACTGAATTACAGAATGGTCAGAGTCCATGACTGCTGAATGCAGAACAGGAGTAGATACTAAATTTAGTTTCCTAACTCCTATTTCAATACCTAAATATAAATGGCCTGATTTTTTTCAAAGATTTTGAACAGTTCCAGATTCTGATTAATGTTGCTACTTAGAGAAAAAAAATAATTTTTTGTTTAAATATCTAACAATAGTACAGAGAATTCTGCCCTTATAGACCAGAGGTTTGCAGCCTACTTTATAAAATAATTGGATACCACTGTGCCTTTCAAAGAGGGATGCAAAAGAAAATATTTATTCTGTGTTTTCCTATTAATGAAAGAAATGAGGAGCAGAATTCCCACGGCTCTAAGTTTACAGTAACAAATTTTTTGGTTCTTTTCTTTCTGTCTCTCCTTAAGTTCAATGGAAATACAGTAGAAGAGAGGCTTAATGTGGGAAGCATCCTTGTCTCTGAAAACCTTCTTCGGAGCATAGTGCAGCTATAACTACACAAGCAGTGAATTAAGCTTTGCATTATTTTTAAATGAGCCTTCAGTCCTAGGGGATTTTTGTGTTGAGGAAAGTACAGAGAAAGAAATCCAGAACTTATGACATAGGCAACTTATGTATCCGGCAGTATATGACACTATCTTTTGTTCCAGAAGATTTGTGACTCTGAAAGAAGTATTAGGAAGAACAAAACTTCCTGTAGTCTTCAGACCTCCAGTGCCTCCTGGAACAGTCACTTGAGCATTTGAGAGTGACACAAGGAAAAAGGGGAAATGTGGATTTTTACAAAATGTACAAGACCATACAATAAATAATGCAACGTGTAAGTAAAGCTGAATAACCTTAACCCCAAGAAACCTGAATGACACTATTATCAAGTCTTTATTTGGTGAAGTGTGTATAACTGAATTTGTGAACTCATCTGAAAACAAAAAAACAAACATACCAAACAAGGCTTTCTACAAACGAAAACAGAAAAAAGGCAGGAGAGAAGTAAAACTTTATAAATCACTTCCTTGAGTCTCAGAAAATCTCAGATTATGCTGTGAGCGTCAGTCTCCCAGAAGAACCAACAATTCTACTTTGCTGTGTTCCCTACCACGTTACCCCAGAGAAGAAAGCATTTGACCATGAATGTCTGAAACCCAGAGTTTCTAGTAGCTGCAATTAAAATAGCACAAATCAACATTCCTTAGTTTACCTAGTTACCCTACCCTCCCCCTTTACCCACCACTCTCCACCCCAAGAGGATTAGATTCATCATTTGACTTTACTTTCAATGTTTTATCCTTTATATGACAGTTTACTAGGAATTGTGTATCTGGAGCACCCCATATGAAAATAAATAATACTAAAGAAAGCTGGAATGAGGTTATTTCTTCAAGTACAACTGGAATAGCCTGCTTGACTCCTGTATTAATATGCTGAGTACCTGATAAATCTAGATATTTAAAGATGGCATTAACTTAATAAAATAAATTGATTTAATCTAATAATAAATTTTATTGATGGCGACCTGGCAGACGAAAGCACAAATGAAGATGACTTTGAAACCTTTAAATGTTTTGTGAAGAAAGTGCAATTATCTGATGCTCTTTCATCCTAAGAACAAAAAAACTAAATAAATTGAACCAAGGTTATAACATATAATTAATAATATACATATATACAGGTTTTAGTGTAACCCACAGAACATTAGTTATAGCACTTATTTCACAGCTGTTCTATTTCACAGCTCAAATAAAATGTGTCTACGATTAAAACTGAATATATACTGACTTCATTAACTTAACATCTGCACCAATAACCAACACCAAGGAACATACCCTACTTTGTTAATGTCTTGATACCATCTGCAACATTCAAAACTATTGGGTTTTAAAGCAGATGATGTCTTGCTAGTATTGTGATCACAGCTACCACAATATGCTTACACATGCTACTAAAGTGAATTGATCTATTTCAAAGGAATTTCAAGGGTTATGAGCTGAGGCTCAAGACAATTTCCTAAACACAATTGTGGTTTATAGAAAGTCAAAACTAGAAGTTCTTGGTGGCTTCCTCCCAATTCTTATGTGCTCAAACATGAATTTCTCATGTGTCCAAAGAAGCAAAAATTCAACTTTAGAGCAAAAATGAAGGAGGAGACTAAATTAATACAGGAAACTTTTATGCTGTCACTTACTTTTCAATGTTTTGGCATAAAAATTCTGTCATTTTAACCTGTACTTCAAAGTATAACATTCAGTTTTAAAAAGAAAAAAGAAACTCGCACGGAAAAAAAAAATCTCATTATACAGAGGATCATAAAGACATTAAAGAAAATGTATTAGATTTTTAAATCTGCTTCACAAACTCTCCTAACACAAGATGACAGCAGGCATAAAATCATGCCCCAGAAAGGTGTGACTCCATTAAATATGTACAGCAGTGTGTTTTCAGTATCTGGTTCTCCTCCAGGCCTTGGCTCGGGATGTGAACTTAATCCATTCTATCTTCTTCTCTGAATATTGACTAGCAATGTCCATTGTACTACAATCTGTCTGTCACTGCAAATGTTTTATCCTTACACATTTGAGACCTCTCTAATTCTTTCAAACTTTCAGTGCAAATCCTACTTTTCCATTATTACCTCCCTGCCTTGTTTCCTCATTTTGTTCTTTTGTACTCATCTTTTGGTCACAATTTATGACTTGTGTAGCTTTCACAGCCGTCTTTTCCATGTTCCTTATGTTCATCTTCCCAGAGTCCATTTCCTTGTTTATTAATTACACTCTCTCCCCATCTTCAACCTTCTTGCACTCCCTCAGGTTCCTTGTCCCAATCTGCTCCTCCCCTCAACAGTTGTCTCTTGCCATCTGTTTTTTGTCCTTGACTCAGATGTTGTGATGCTTTTTTTTCATATTTCCTGCACTTCCATATCACTTGAGCAGCAATAAAGAAATAACCTATAGCTCTAGGAAAATAAACTATTAATTAGTTCACAGGTTCACATCCCATGGACCACATTAACTGGCATTGAAATTCAGGGAGAGTCTTCCTTGATCTTTGTAACTGTGTTCTGGACCATACTCAGTCACTTTCCAGGTGTGAAACTTGCTCAGACAAGTCAAAGTTCTGAGTTGGAAGGCAGAAACTGTGAGGAATATGTCTGTCAAACCTTTAGAACTTTCCAAGCTGCTGCAAAAGGATATTTTTCAGTGGTTTCCAGAATGGAGAAAAAGCAGTTTTATCACTGGGATGATATCAGAAACACCCCTGGCTTAAAACCAAATTCTACTAAAAGGTCAGGATTTTGCTCTAAAATGTTCATAAAGTAATTGCTGAATTTGTTATAGTTTAACATCAATGAAAGAGTATTTTTCTGTTAGCTTTGTACATAAATGGCTGAATCATTTTCTGCAGAAATGTTTGTAAAAAGGTAAATAAATCTTCTACCTGACAGACACCCAATGGAGAAAATTTCAATCCAAACATACAGTTTTGGCAAAGTTAAAAACAGCTTCAACTGGAAACTTCCAATAAGAAGAATCAAGAAGGAATAACTCCAAAGACACTATGAGCTCCATCTACAATAAAATCTTTCTGTATTCAGTTATCAGCTATGTTATTAGCAATGAAAGAGGATATTAAGCATCTGTCTGTTTTCCTTTCAAAGTGTTAACATAAAGGATGTAATGTAAGGGCTTCAAAATAGCCGTCTTATATAAGTCTTCTTTGTAAAAGACTTGACAGGCTGGGTAACTGTTTAATTTTTTCATGCACATGTTCCTTTAACCAGGAATGGCCACCCAGCCAGATGGATGGCTGCCTTGCTGCTTGTCCCTAGAGGCTCAGTTAGATGGGATCACCCGAAGGGGAGAACTGCCAGTCTCCAGGGGCTATTGAAATGCCAGAGAAGAGAAGACTGTGAAAAGTTTCAATTGTCTCACCAAACCAAAAGTAGAGGGAGGGACAGAGAGAGACAGCTAGCATGGAAACTGCAACGTGGTAGAGAGCAAGTCACAGAAGGGCTCAGGGGCAGAGAAACCAGATTTTATGGCCAGCTTGGGATTTGTCATTTAAAATATAAAAGGAAATGGAATGTTGTTGGTTTTTATCTTGTTCTCAGTTTTCATTTTTTTTAAAAAGCCTGTTTTTTAGTTTCCATTTCTATTTAAAAAAACCCAGCTTCTGAGCTTAAGAGTGCATATAAGGAACTGAGGAGACTGATCCACCTCAGAACTTTATTTTAAGGTTCTATCTCAGAAAATTTATTTAAAAAAAATACTCTTACTCAATACTGAACTACACCTGAAAAATTAGGTAAAGGATGTGTTAAGTATTTAGTAGGATTCCAGTTACTGCTCTGAAAAATCAACTAGTTAGTGTAAAGCACCTTTAACATGGGAAAAATTGGAAACAGTATTATAAAATTAACTCAAACCTTTTCTATAGAATATTAGTATAGGATTAAGGTTTGGACAAATACATTTCTTGTTTTAATTGAGCAGACTGAAAGCAAAACCATTTGGCAGATGTATAGCCCAGTACCTTTTAGTGAAATTAAAAAGTGATGACAATATGTAAGAATTTTTTTAGCATACTAATAACATAATTTAAAGGCAGAAGCAATTTGTTAAAAATTAAATTGCATACTCTGCATGTGCAGTAAAAGTGTTTTGTGCCCCTCAAAATGTTTTATTTTCTTAGGGAGAGTATACATGTTAATTGAATAATAAACTTAGAAACATAATTTCTGAAAGCATTATATGCTATTGTCTGCATTACAAATTCAAAACACTGATAGACTAGTCCTGCTCATATTAGGTATATAATGCATGTTATGGCATAATTATGTTTTAAATGTACTTGATAGATTTTAGCATGCACTTTAAATGTCATGATACTATGAGAAGCAGCTGTAAAAAATGTCATCTTGATGCTTCATATTTATGCTATGACTTCCAGAGCAGTTTTGAAAGTCTGAAGGAGTGTTAACTGCCACTATTGCCATCTCAGGATGGTGTGTCAATATCTTTCTCCCTGACGCATCCTTCTCCTCTACCAGTGCCAATTATGACAAAGATGGTCTCCAGGGATTACTGACAATTTCCTTGATGATGTGTGAGAGCTGCCATTGCCCACTTGGAATGACTGCAATGCTGACAGCGACTGAAAGGCGTGCATCTTGGCTGTTAAGCGTATTTAATAGCAGCGTGCCATCTCCTGTCATCCCTTGTACCTTAAGAAGAGACATATTGTCTCCATATGTCTGTTCATGATAACTTTCTGAGTGTCAGTGTGGCTGGAGTTCCCACATGTGCACAAATGTCCACACGTGTGCAGCAGGAGCAGTGAAATGTGTGGGGTCGTTAATTGTGTTTGCTGTGTGCATGCCAGGAGCTAAATGACATTGATCAGGATTACTAAGGTGCCAATAAAAGCAAACCTGTGCTAGACAGTGAGAAATTAGTCACACCTGAGACCTGAGACTTTTTAAAATAGCGGTGCTGAATCAAGTTTGATTATATTGTGAAATGAATCACAAGAAAGGTAGTCTCAAATATATATAACATCACGAGTGATTGAAATGGGGAGAGGACTCATTTTAGGCTTTTACAATGGGTTTTGAAAAGTACCTAGAACTTCCATGGATGATTTACTCCAGAACCTGCAAAGAAAAGTATTCATAGTTCTGAAAAATGTCTGAAATCATGTAAGGTATAGTGGAAATTACCCAAGTACACAGCCATGGCTGATCCATCTATCAAGGACCTTATCAGAATTTTCTCAGAGTCAAAAAAGACTCACATTAATTTTAATAGCTTTTAAACAAAACCTCTAAGCTTCCTATAAATCAGTTAGTAAAATTAAGGTATATTGTCAAACATTAATACTTGCAGTATGGTCAAAGGAACAATTAATTTCATATTTGTATCCTTATATCTATGTTAGTCATATCAACATGATGGTAAGAGGATTAAAACAAGTAAGAGGAACTGCAGATTTTCAGGACAGCTTGAATTCCCCAAATTCCATGAACCACCTCCTCCAGTTCCTTTGGTTTTATGCAGAGAAGAAACTGAAATTGCACACTGAAACTGTTTTACATTTCAAGTCTCTATGAAATCTCAATGACTGATCAGTTGTATCTCTAACATTTTGCATTTAAAACACTGAACCAGTGTTCAGGAGATCCAGATTCAGTTTCTTGCCCTGCTATAAACCCCTTGGGTGGGGGTGATTTGTTTTTTGAGTTCTTCATACTTACTTTTCCTGCATTTATAAAAATATACAGTATATTTTCTGAGCTGGAAGACTATGTAGTAATAATTCCTTGTATGTATTCATAGTAGTGTTTAATGTAAAACAGTCTGATTTTGGGTATTAGTTAGGGATAGAATCTCTAGATGTCTGTTTTATGTACAGGTTTTTTAACTTTCATGGTGATCTGCAGGTCTCTTTGCTATTTGATACCTAGAAATAATGTTTTGGCTCTGGATATAACTAGGCAATTAATTTAATAAAATAATTAAATCATTGGAATTGGAATATGTTTGGTTTGAATTAAATTTCTACACATGAATGTTAATTAAAATTCACTCCTACTGATAATAACATTATTAACATGTATACAGTGTACAGTTAACAGAAACAGAAATAGAGGCAATTAGTGAAATTAGGTGTTTTCTCTAGGAGGGACTATCCCAAAGAGTAATTGCTTATATTCTCTGCAGATATTACTAATGGCATCATTAAATCAATATAACACCACTTTAGAAACACTAAACAGATTTAATGACTGGGGACTTGATAGGGACGACGGTATTTTATTTTTTTTAAATTATGTGTGACTGTCAATAGAATTGGGCATTTTCATGTGGCAGTCATGACCTGACTGTGTTTTGCATCACAGAAACTAAATTAATGTATGTGGAAGTGTGTTGCTGCCAAGTTGTTGCTTCTCAGTTGCTTTTGAAGCATTTGCTGTCTTATTAGTGACAGCTGTGTAAGTGTGTATGCTCACCTAAATGTTCTCACCTATTTTCTCAGAAATTTAATTTTGGCACTGTGAATGATTATGTTAGATTTATTGCTAATACAATATCTAAATGTTGCCAATGTAGTACATAATATAAGCAGGTCTAAATGGTTATAATATAAGCAGGTTCATCTAGAAGTGTACAAGTTTACAGTTTTTGGCCTTGCAGGATGCAAGGTGACAAAGCCACAGCACCTGTGCAGCTGCTAGTTTAGGATTTTATCTCCATATGTGACGAGATCTTAGCAATTTTACTCACCCGTGCAGAAGTGAGTGTTCCCTGTCTTCGATCCAGATTTACTCTGCAGGCATCCCTGCCAGAGGAGGATCCCCCTGGAAACTGCCTCAGGAGAACAGCTTACCCCACTGGCCCAGTGCTCAGCAGCATTTAAGAGCCTTTTGCGGACCAATGGGTACCAAAGCCAATCGCAACCATCATAGCTTCCCCTTCTCTGGATGCATTCATTATGCGAGTAGCCAGGCAGCTCCGCATGTAATTCCCACTTAGTGTTCTCAGGACAAATCAAATCGCCCATCAGAGACGGCAAAGGAGAGTGTGTATGTGTGGGGAGGTCTCTGAGGAAGACCTGACTGTCTTTTGTTGCCTTCACAGACACCAGTTGAATTATTGTGCACAATTTACCATTTTAATGTCTTGGCTGCATGCTAGAAATGATGGCAAGAATAAGCAGGTAGGGGAAAACAATTTTTTGCTTTTCAGAAGATTAAGTGAAGCCAAACAAAAAATAATTTAATTTTATAGCCCTTCTCTGTCCCTTCTGTATTGGGGAAGGAACAAGGGACTTCAGTGGCTTGGAATGCTCCTAAGGTGCCTTAGTTTCACTCTGTTGAAACACTGGGAGATTGTGTAGCCCACCATCCTATCCACCCGGAGTACAGTGCAATCACACCAAAACCCTTGGAATGCCAAGTCTTTCTCTTTTAGTAATATCCCAACTACAGTTTTTCAAGGATTGATTCTCCTGACACTTCTGTGAGAGAGATACAGTAAATAAATTTACAGAGGGAAATGCCATGACAGAAGAGTTAAAAGGTTTCCCCAGAAGTGTTAGACTTCATGTGAGAGAATTTACAGTTTAGCAAGCCTGACTGCCAATTCTTGCATTCAGACCTCAAATCCAAAAGACTCCTTGAAATTTAGATACTTCTTTTTATTGATGTAAATAGTGTGCTATTATTTCAATTAAGTTAAACTATCTTTGTTATCATCTCTTGGGCAGAAAGATGTAGGAGATATGTGCTGTATAAATCTTTCTATGGATAAAATTCTAGCAAAAATCAATGTCAGGAAAATTAGGTGTGTGTGATTAAGGAAGCTAAACATGGCATTACATTACACAAATGGTCACCTTGTACTGATAGAATAAGTCAACTGATTAAAGTCAATGTTATGCAGGGTCTGTGCTAACACAAAGAGAAAGGTAGAATTAATATTGAAATTACTGATATTTATATATTATCAATATGCCTTTATATGCCTGACTGTTGTACTCCTGGAAGGACAATGAAAGATGCTGACAAGTCTTTACATTTAATCTTATATGTGAAACTTGACAAGCAGGCACTTAGGACAACTAAGTGTTATGCAGGTTGATGTCATCTGCCAATCCTGGGGCTTGCAGAAGATGCTGCTCTACATATATGTTATAAAAAAGTTCTGCAGGGGCATCCAGCTGCAACTGGTAACATTAGATTCCAACCCCACAGCAAAACATGCAGGGAATAGAAGAAAACATGATTCACAGAGAACAGGAAGTGAACGGAAATAAGAGTTTAAACTTCAGACAATGTACTGCCAAATGGAAAAATGTTGAAAATGATGGGTAAATATCTCTAAGTTTTATATGCAATGCACAGACTTCCAGTTATTTCCCTTTTTCACATCTTCACATGCCAACTTTATGACTTATTTTCAGTGGATGCCATGGACATCCAGTCAATGTCATTTCAAAAATCTGTTAACTGGGGAAGAATGACTTAGACATGATTCCTTTTAAGAGCTAATTTCCTTCCTAGAGGCCGCTGCTTAGCATCATAGAATCATTTAGTTTGGAAAAGGCATCTAAGATCATTGAGTTCAACCATTAACCCAGCTCTGCCAAGTCCACCGGTAAAGCACGTCCCAAGTGCCACATCTACACGTCTTTTAAATTCCTCCTCGGGTGGTGACTCCACCACTTCCCTGGGCAAATTGTTCCAGTTTTTAACAACTCTTTTAGGAAAGAAATTCCTCATAATATCCCATCTGAACCTCCCCTGGTACAGCTTGAAGTTGTTTTCTCTTGTCTTGTCCCTTGTTACTTGGGAGAAGAGACTGACTACCAGCTGTCTATAACCTCCATTAAGGAGTTGCAAAGAGCAATCAGGTGTCCCCTGAGCCTCCTTTTCACCAGGCTAAGCAACCCCAAATGTTCAAAAATCCTCACCTCTACAACCAGGAAAGGAAAAAGTAACCTGGGGATTTGAACAGGATTGTTCAGCTTCAACTGAGGCACAAGGCTTGTCACAGTGTCTGAGAACATGAGAAAATACAGCAGAAATGGTCCTTTATACACAACCCACAAAGAGTGTATTGCACAGAGCATCTTGAGGCCCAGTAAACATTACTGGGACTGGAGGATTAAATTTTCCTCTATATAGACTTCTTTTGGGGAATCAGAATGTGTTTTGCCCAAGGCTTCCTTCCCCATTTCATTTGTGAGGAGTGAGGGGGTTAGCCATGACATTGCCTGTAATTCCTAGGTTTGGAGCTGCACTACCTGTGTGGTGCCTGCTGGCAGTGGCCTGCAGACAATATTTAGGGCTACTTACTGTCACTCTCATTCACACTGAGCTACAGTTTATTTAATTACTGCTCCCACAGATTATTAACACAAACCACGTGGTGTAGTAGGCATTTCTAGAGGACATTTCAATTAAATTACTACTGAATATACAAATGTTATGAAATCATAAGGCAGTATGGATCCTAACTTGTAGCCTACAAGAAAGTTTAAACAAAGTATTTAAAGTCACCTTGGAGTTAACTGAAAAATAAAACAAACATAGCAGATTAAAAAAAACAACCTCACTAATCTATCACTATTGTATGGAGAGAAGGGCTCAAAATAATTACTGCCTGTCTAAAATGTGCCTTCTGAAGAAAGAATACAACTTTTAAAATTAAGTAATTGTATTCTTAGAAGTGAAAATTACAGGAAAAAAAAGTAGAATGATAAAATATTTTCACTGCTTTTAAAGCGTAATTATGTAAATGTATAATTAATGATACATTTCTAAGAAGTGAAGTAGTGGCTTTACATGACAAAGTCTAAAATATGTTACCTTGAGTTCTACATAGCTGCAATCTGTTCTGGTATCCGAAAACATTATGTTGTAACAAAATGTGAAATTTTACAATATCTAGCGTTGGGTTTTTTAAATATAAAAAGAATAGTAAATACAGCCATAAAACAAATCAAATTATAAATCTAATTTTTATGTCATATACGCTTACTAGTAAGCACATATACTAAAAAGTAAGAACACATTTAATAAAAAAGTAAGAACATTTATAATAAAGTAAGAACTCTTTATCAGCAGTGTCGTTATGTTAATATATCAATATATTTGAAGACAATATTTAGATGTCAATGCATCTCTATTCTTTTCAGTCTCATTCCTGCCACCACAGGTCTGTCACATAACAGGCGGCATATGGGCAAGCAGCTGAGTTGTAACTGGGTGCATCAGACTGTCCCAGGGCTGCCAACTGCAGGATGGGGATGGTGGTTTATATTAGTTCAGTAAGTTGGGAGTGTATATGGTGTGCTGGCACTGAGCCTGCTTCCTTGGCAGGTGTGATCCAATCACCCTGCCATGTATACACTGTTCTGGGAATATCCTGTCAGCACTGCCATATTTCTCAATCACAGGGAAATATCCATATTCTTCAAAATGTACAACTATGTGTGGAAGTTAACACTCTTGCAGGAATGTCTCTGATGCCAACAAATTGCTAGATGGCAAGCCATGTATGCATTATTTATGGTACAAAGCAAGATGAATGAGTGAGGGAAAAAATAGAGTAAAACCATGGAAGCTGAATGCCAGGGAAAGTATGCTGACTAAAAATGAAGAATTTGTACTCTTCTAGTCCTCCAAAGGCAGACAATACATAGGAGCAGTGTTAATCTTGTCTGCTTGCACAGACATTGGGTGTCTAACTGTCTGTCAAAAATTATTTAACATGTAAACAATTAAAAAAAACCCATGCTTTACTCTAACATTTTGCATTCATCTTCTTTTCCGTAGTTTAATTCTTTATTGTTTCCCTTCTCTGTGAAAATACAGTCTTCTAAAACCAGCATTTTTTTTCCCTCACTTTCATTCCCAGAGAATATGAGTACTTCTATCTTCTACTGTCAAATCATTAAACAGTCCTTGTATATTATTGTGTGATCAAAACTGGATGGGGAGCTGGCTTTCCCAGACCCCCTTCTTGTCCCTTTCTTCTCTGAATTGATGTCATCTGCCTGGCACCTGGAACTCAGCACTGGGGACGGCACCTCAGTCATATCCATGTCCCTGACACTGACTTGTTTTGTGATCTTCAGAGATGACAGACCAATGCAAAAACTGTACTTCCAATAAATAATTCAAGGATTCACACTGGAATTCTATCACTCATGGACCTGCTGAAAAGTACCATACACTGTTCCATCAAAAAATGGGAAAGTATTGGATATGACAAAAGTAACAGAGACAGCTTTTGTATCCTTGGCCTGGTATGTACTGGCAGTCTCATTTCTCATCCTCCAGCTGCTTGGAGTAGGAAGCTGCCTTTGCTCCTAGAAGAGTCCTATTAGAGTATTATTTTAGTCTGAGTTTTTCCATTTACCAAATGAATTTACCTATTCTGCAAGGCCATGAAATTTAGTTACTACATAAATAAAATGGATGTAAGTTTTTATACAAGGAGAAACTTTCTTATCCTCATCCTTGTCCTCATTATTATGCTCATCCTCATTCATATGTTTATTATTCATCTCTTGTTTCTATTACACTGTGTAAGGATAATACTTTTCCCCTCCTTTAAATATGCATCCTTTTTCTTCCCCTGGACCTGTCTATTGCTGCACACAGTTTCCTTCATTTGCTGTCTGTGAGAGAGTTGCAATAACCTCTTCTGTAACAAGTTATCTTGTCATTTTATCTTTTACTATAAAATGTTTTGAGAGATTTGTTTGAAAGATGCTGTATGAAAATGAATTAAATTTTACTGGTTTAGCCTGAAGCAGATGTTGCACTGAGTTGATTCCCCTTCTTTCTTCTTTCTATACTTGACTTGCCATCTTTTTAGACAAATTTTTTCCTTCTGTTTTGGTTTGGTTTTCTTATTTTGGTTTTTTTTAATGTTGTTTATGTATTCAGTACACAAAACAACTTTCACTTAGCAGTTTTCAAAAACATTCTTTTTGGTAGTGTCCTAGTCTCTTAAAATAAAATAAAAACTAAACCAAAATAAAACCCTGAGAATAATGTACCTGCAGAATGCCGTTGCCTCAATAAAGACCTAACAATGAGCCTGTGAGTCACAACACAACTGAAAAGACAGACATGTAAAGGGCCAGATGAGACAAAGTACCTAACACAGGACCATTCTCTTTGGTACATTGATCTCTACATTTAATTTTTTAAGTTTTCAGCCCTGAGACTTTATCCCAACTGGTAAAAACATCCGTCATGTATTAAATAAATTGAGGATTTGTTTCTCCCTCTAGATTTATATTAATGAGGCAGTAATGGTGTCAGAATATTCTGTAGGACCACCTGAGTAATCAAATTAATATGTATACAAAGGTCTCTGTATATAATTTTATTATTTTAAAGTTCTGCGCTAGCCTACATGAAATGGACAGGAATGCTTCAGATAAGTGCACACAGCAGAATTGCTACTTGTGGATAGACAGCCTCTGGCTCTTCAAGTCACCCGACCAAGCAAGGTCTGAGAGGATGTTGCTCATCCCCTGTTCACATCAGTAGGTTGGATTCTGACACAGGGAAAGATAAGGTTTGATGCTCACATGGTGATCACTCAGACTAGTCTTTCTGCATGGATGAAAGACTCTAATCCGCAGTTAGGACAGTATGACTTAACTGAAGTCTGTGTGAGTTTTACCAGTTACTTAGTGGAAGCTGTATTTGATGCCTGTTTATTAGTACTCTCAGAAGTAAAAGTATTCAGAAAATAAAGAATCCTATACAAAAACCATCAAACAAACAGTTTTATGCCAGCTTATTTTTTCTATCAAACTAGCTGCCCTCACTTGCAGATCAGTCGAAAAGAGGTAAAACTGGAAAATCAGTAGGAATTGCAGCCTTTTGTGGGATTAAGAACAAGACAAACAAGTAAATTCCAGAGAACTGTACAGGGAAAATGAATCAGTGACACTTGTGGAAAAAAGGTGACAATTCTAACTACACTCTCTCAGCCTTGTTACACACCTCTTCTTCCTTGCCACTGGTCTTTAAACACTGTTTTCTTCCTTTAAGAAATCCCATCCCTTGCCACTTATTTCACACTTAGATTTGTAATATACTGTAATAATATGATTTGTCACAATGTTAAATAATTGTGCAATCACAAATGAAGGATTATGGTTTTAGGTAGGGGATGTGATGATTAACTCTTATAATAATCGGCTATATAGACATGAGGCAGCATGTGCTGACAGATTTCTGCAAAACCATGCAAGCTATCAATTTTCAAACAAAGCTATCACAGGGATTTCCTTATCCCTTTGAAATTACTGTGAATGCTTTTAATTTGTTTTTGTGTTTCTGTGTGTTTGGTAAGATTGCAATCTTCAGAATGGCAGGAACTCTTGAAAACACCCAGTTTACTGGGTTGCTGTCATATGGATGGGTTTTCCCATTATTACCCATGGCATCTCGGTTCTACTCATTCTCTCACAGGAAAAATATGGTGGTGTGGTTGTGACACTGTTTTGTTGTTGGAAATGGCATGCTTTAGCTAAAGATTTTCTTCTGTCCTTCAGGACTCTGATTACTATTCACTATTGGCTTTTCAAGCTGGCAGTAACAAAATAACAAAGATAAGTCCAAGGGCAATCAAAAGAGGCTCCAGGGCCCTGGAACAATTGGTACAGGGATCAGGAGGACAGGAAGTGATTTCCTTGATTCTTTCAGTAACAAGAAATAATATTGATAGGAATAGGCCCATCCATCAATCAGGTCAGTGCACGGCTCTGAGGTTGTTTTCAGCAGAAAAATTTTGGGTTTGTTGCCCATGGGATGATCTACTCAACATCTGGTCTACTGACACCTGATGGGTTGCATCTATCTCAGAGAGGAAAAAAGAGTTCTAGCACAGGAGCTAGTGGGGCTTGTTGACAGAGCTTTAAACTAGCTTGGAAGGGTAAAAGAGACAAAACCTAGCCAGCCAGTGATGAGCAAGGGGGCAGTGTGTCAAAACTTGAGGAAACGAGCACTGATGGGATTCCTCAATATGCCTCAGGTGCTGGCTACAATGAACCACACTTGAAATATTTCTACACTAATGCCCGCAGCATGAGGAACAAACAAAAGGAGCCCAAAGCTTTGGCCGGTCCCAGAGATTTGACATTACTGGCATAAGTAAAACCTGGTGGGATGAGCCCTGTGACTGGAGTGCCCTGTTGGATGGTTACAGGCTCTTCAGGAGGGAAAGGTAGGGCAAAAGAGGTGGAGGGATGGCACTGTATAGAGTAGGGTTGGAATGTATGGAGCTCACACTTGGCAATGACAGATTTGAGCGCCTCTGGATAAGAATCTAGGGGCAAACAAATAACGTGGGTATCACCATGGGAATCTTTGATAGACCTCCTAGCCAGGATGATGACCCTGACAAATTATTCTTTGAGGAACTAAGCGACACTTCCAAGTTAAGTGCCTTGTCCTTATGGGGGACTTCAGCTTGCCAGAAATTAGCAGGGAGCATCACACAGCTGGCACAACCTGGGGCAGAAGATTCCTAAAACACCTGGATGACAGCTTTACGGAAGAGATTCTAAGGGAGTTGACTCAGAAAGATGCCCTCCTTGATCTGCTGCTTGTCAACAGAGAGGATCTTGTGGGCAAAGTGGAGATTGGTGGCCCTCTTGGCCACAGAGAAGGTGAAGCAATCGAGTTTAAAATCTCTGTTGACAAAAGTGCCAGGAAAACCTCAGCTCTGGACATGAGGAGAACAGACTTCAGTCTGCTTGCGGAATTAGTGAATAAGGTTCCCTTGGAAAATGTTTTTGCAAGTACCAGGATCCATCAGTGCTGGTCATTTTTTAATCACTTCCTAAAGACACAGGAGCAGGCAATTCCAAAATGTCGGAAGTCAAGCAGGTGAGGCGGTAGGCCAGCTTGGCTGAACAGGAATCTTCTCTAGGAAATAAGGCAAAAAAGGAAGGTGTATGCCCAGTGGAAGCAAGGTCAGGTGACATGGATGCCTGATTCTGCACCTGGGATGGGACAACCCTGGGTGTACAGCCTGAGGAATGAGAGGCTGGAAAGCAGCACAATGGAAAGGGACCTGGGGGTCCTTGTCGATGGCAAGTTGGACATGAGTCAGCAGTGCCCTGGCAGCCAGGAGGGCCAAGCGTGTCCTGGAGGGCATCAGGCACAGCATTGCCAGCCGGGCAAGGGAGGGGATTGTCCCGCTCTGCTCTGCACTGGGGCGTGTTGAGTATTGGGGGCAGTTCTGGGTGCCACAGTATAAGAAAGATATAAAGCTATTAAAGTGTGTCCAAAGGTGAGCAATGAAGATGATGAAGGGCTGTTGCAGTGCATTACGGCAGTTTCCATAGCCAGCAATAGCATATTGGTCACTGCCATCTCCCCCCTCCTTCCCCCCACATTTGGTTCTTCCCACAGAGGGTCCCAGGACCCCCTGATCCCCTGCTGGCCCACGCTACTTGGCCCCTCCCACGCTTCCCTCCATTGATCTGTACCCCTTGCCCGCCAAGATTCAAAGCTATGTCCCTGTACTATTGGTTGTTTCATGTTTCCCCGCCCCACGCTGTAAGAGGTAAAAGACTTTGACCAACAGCCCCACGGGGCTACTTCTTGGGATCCCCAAGTTAATAAACAAGTTCCTGCCTTCCCAAGAAGCAGCCTCTCTGTGTCATTCCTCCTCCGGCATGCCCTCACCACTGGTGGGCTAGGCAGAACCTTCCTGGACCTCTGCCAGCACACTGCGTGCCTCTGCGAGCCAGCCTCCATCTCCCTCTGAGTGCGGGCGGGTGTCCAGCGCTATGGGCAGCATTGCAACAAAGGGCCTTGAGGGGAAATCTTATGAGGAACAGCTGAGGTCACTTAGTGCATTTAGCCTGGAGGAGACTGAGGTGAGACCTCATTGCAGTCTGCAACTTCCTCATGAGGGGAAGTGAAGAGGCAGCCACTGATCTCTTCTCTGTAGTGACAGGACCCAAGGGAATGGCACGAAGTTGAGTCAGGGGAGGTTTAGGGTGGATATTAGGAAAATGTTCTTCACCCAGAGGGTGGTTGGGCACTGGAACAGGCTCCCCAGGGAAATGGTCACAGCACCAAGCCTGACAGAGTTTAAGAAGCATTTGGACAGTGCCCTCAGGCACTTGGTGTGACTCTTGGGGATGGTCCTTTTCAGGGCAAGGAATTGGACTTGATGATCCAACTCAGCTTATTCTGTGAGTCTGTGATTCTGTGACTCCACACCTTAGAGCTTCACTGGTGTACATATTTTAGCTGGTCTTTGATTACTCACAGAGTGTATATAAATGTGTAGAGAGGCATCTATTTCAATAAATTCTCCAAATTTGTGTGTTCAATTAAATTTCATATCTTAGGCTCTCTACATAGTGGATAGGTAATGAGAAATTCCACCACATGGCAAAATGCCCTGGACACCTCCTTCTTTCTCCAGTAATTGTATAGAGAGATGATGAACACCATCCACCACTGTTTTCTGAAGCAAAAGGAGCTTCTTACAAAGTTGATATGCACAATAAAGCAAAAATAAATCTGTCACCACTGTGAGGTATGCATAATATCAGACTTATTAAACCTGTGAAATGATACCTCTTGGGTGTTCTCATCTCTTCTGAAACGCTGAAGTATCTGTTACTTGGTTGGAAAAGGCAGGAATAATTTAGCTATTCATCTTTTATTTTCAGTTAAAAAGTCAGCATAGCAAGTGGAAACTTCTGGTATGAGTCTTGTCCTCTCTCCTTTCTGTTTCCCACCAATAAGGCAAAATTCTTCAGAGCAGAAGTGTCCCCTCTGAGAAAAACTTTTTTCCAGGCTCAACACATCCAAACACTTTAAATTAAGTCCATGGACAAGCTAAAAGTCTGTGTTTCAGACTTTTTTAGCTGGAACTGATCCTGCTACTTATCTGAAGTCTTTAAATCATTACAGAACTGTTTACATGGTTTGTCTGAAACACTGCTGATTTCAGCACCAGTGACTGTTGCCAAGGAATTTGTTCCATTGTTAACAAGTAAAAAGATCTGGGAAACCTAGATTTGAATAGTTTTAATTATTTCCCCCTTGACTTCACTTGCAAATAATTTCTACAGCACTTCCAAGAAAGACGTCCAGCTTCCTACAGGACTCAATATTACTTCAGGTTTCATTAATGTAGCAGTAAGGTGTCCAGCATTATAAGGGTAAAGAGAGACAGATCTTACTATTTGTTCAATGATCAAAGATATGAAAAGGGTCGAAGGCCACTGGCTTCTCTATTGTACCTATTAAGGAGATAAATAATGTAATTATTACTAGGATCATTTTGCACCTTCTCAGATTAAGGCACTTAATGCAGTTTTTAAGGAATTATCTGGAAAACTGAAAAGGTAACAAGTCCTTCATTGTTCTAAATTAGAGACAGAAATGTGGAAGAGATTAAGCTTGTGAGGAATTATCTGAAATGTAGTGAAAGCAAGTGCTTCTTTAAAATGACATGAGGAAAACACTGCAGAGGCAGAATGCATCTGTAGGTGCTCGTATGTGTGCCCAATGTCTTTCCAATAGTTGCATGTTCATATTAGAAAACTTGGAATGTGCATTACAGAAAGGAGTTGATGCTCACGTCAGTACCACTGTTCCTCTGGAATAAACCACACAAAGTGTGTACATTTGGCACATTCTGTTTTCTCCTGTTTGGTTTTATTAACTATTTGGTGAAAAATCAGCAATGTCATTCAGGAGGGATCTCTGGGAGGAGGATGGATCGCTATCCTAACGAGTAAGAGAATAACAGAGCAGGAAAAAAACCCCCAAAACAAAGAAAGAAATAGAGCACAAAGACTACTAAATTAATCCTAATCAGGTAGGTGGAATTAGTTGTAAGTGGTCCCCTTATTGTGCACTTTGGGTCACTCTGTCATTTAACTGTATTCTCTTATTCTAGTCCTGCTTCAATGAAAGACTGTCATGGGTACCAAAGATGGCTTAAATCTTTTAGTCAGTCATCTGTTAGAACATTTTGCTTTTTTCCCCTACTTGACCAAGGGAAACCATTACTGGTTCTCAAATTATCCTGTTTTCTGCCAAAAAATATGTTTGACTTACTGATAATAGTTTCTTGTGCACAACATGTATATTTTCCGTTCGGGTTTGTCAGAAGGGCTTCTTTCTAAGAAGTTACTGTGATCAGCAAAGAAAGTAGAGAAAGAAAATTAGTCTATCCATCTTCTGCATTTATTTTAATTAACACGATGGTAAAATAAAGATCAGAAGGCCCAATCCTACAAGACAAGGAGTACATGAAGCACCTGGTCCAGGTAATAGGTGCATACCACTTCTTTGTGCAGAGCAGGGTCTTCTAGTGCAGGCTGCCCAGGGCTATATCCAGCTAGGTTTTGAAAAAGTCCAAGGATGAAGGCTTCACACAACATCTCTGGACACCTTTCCTATTGTATGGCTACCTTCACAGTAAAATAGGATTTGTTTGCTTTTTTGGTTTTTTTGTTTATTTTTTTTTCCTTGTACAATTCCTGCTAAAGTAAAGACTTAATACTCCAATTTAGTATTGACCTTCAGAGCAAAATTGTATGAGGATATGATTTAGGAGAAAAATCTTTTTTTTCTCTGTGTATGTGCACCCGCTGCCTGTATTTATGGCACCAGATATAAACAGTTCTTTCCAGGAGTACAGAAACAGTACATAACAAGCTGGGGTTCCAGGAGTGCCCTATCAGTAGTTGTCCTCTTCTCCCTTCCTCCCATAACATAATTTTCATGGAAAGGAAAACTCAGGCATATAGGTCACACAGGTGTTTATCAAATCTTGTACCTCTATGCTTTGGGAGAGAAAAAAAGTGTCCAGCCTACAGCTGCAGGTCAGTTTGGAAGTGGCCAAAGGAAGCACTGACTGAGAGGACTGCAGGTGCTGGCTTGTCCTTGATGTGTTGAGTGTTCTGGTGCTGACTAAGACTCCAGAGGTCACCTACAGTTTCCCCTCAAAATATGAACTGGTAGAAAATTGTTTCACCTGCAAGCCTTTTTCAGAAAGATTTATGCTCTAAATCAACTCTCTTAGAGCATGGTTTCTTTTGTTAGGAAAGCTTAAAGCATTAAAAGTACATTTTGTGTCTCAGATTTTACACAAAGAAAACCTTCTTGTTTTACAATGCAGCCCTTTTTGCCCTGATTTGGTTTTGGGTTTGAGTTTGGTCTTGTTTATTTGTTTAGGATTTTTTGGCTGGTTTCAACATTAGCACAAAAACAAACAAACAAAATTGGAGTGGAAAGAAACAATTGTTCCAGGATTCTTCTTTTTCACCTCAACAGTTCTGTAGAATCCATACCTGAATATATGCTTATGCACATATAGATGAACCAAGTTCTCGACTTGCAGATTTATTCTGAGATTTCATTTTTCATGAAAACTGTGTGAAGTCTGTGGGTCATTCCACTTCACTCTACTCAAGGTTTTGACATTTCAGAATTTTCCAGGGGATGGAAAACCTTTACCTACTCTTTTCTAACTTGATAACATAGTGTCAGATGTTCTTTAGCACCCCCAACATTCACAGAACATGTGAAATTTTCGCATTTCTATGTGCCAAGCGAATAAGAGCAGAGACATTAATTAAGATAGGTTCTGATTTATTTTGTTGAAAAGACAACATTGCATACACAAAATATCTCAAAATGTGTATCAATAAAAAGGAGATCGCAGGTAAGTGGATCAGTCTGAGAGCCAAACCAGGAGTCTGTGGGTCTTCTAGTTTGAAGGAAGGCCAGATAAAAAATGTTTCTAAACCCTAATTGTTGCACAAAACATTAGTCTAGGACTATTCTCAGTGAACTTACTTGTTTTTCAACCAGCCAAATATAATCAGTAATGTTTGATTTATTTATCAACCTGAGTTTAAAATCAGCTATTAAATAATATTTGCTCGTTTCAGTCCCCAGTTAGTGCAGAATTTGAGGTTCTGTCATATAGTCAAGAAGGGACGAAGACAAAGATGCAGGGCAGAGGTGGAACCAGATGCATTATGACTTGGAGAATACTTGGAACTAGAAATTTGATACTATAAACTTGATGCAATGGTCCAAAACAGAGAATCCAGAGAATTGCAGTCATGGTATTTTAATTTACCTGAGAAAATGGCACCATGACACACAAAAAAAAAAAATTAGAAAAAACCCTCACATTTTCTTATGAAATAACCATATTTAAAGTATGAGATTTCTTGGAAAATGATCAAGATTTCCTTCCTTTCTCCCTGTGTTTCTCTCTCAGACTGATAATGGCCATAAAGAAGTTCTCAGACAAAGCTGAACATAACAGGCAAAAAGCAGCTATTTAAAATATTCAGAATCTGGAAATTTGCTCTCTTTCCCAGCTTAATGTGGAAGCTAGCCTTAGGAGACACTTGGGAAACAGGCCTGCAGTTTTTCATGGTATTTTTTTCTGCAGTGGAACATTTTTATCAGATGGAGATATCCTTTCCCTATGAGTAGTTTTCAAAGCCATGATGTCACCTGCACCTATCAGTGAAATGTGCAATGTGAGGTCTTAAGGGTCTGTGCTCAAGGATACAGGCATGGCTGTTCTCAACATATGCTGTATATCCGAAGGACATCTGTGATTAATATCTCCCAGGTGATAATTGTACAGAGGACCCTCTGTTCTGAAAGGAACAGCTCCATCACTAAAGCTAAAGAATATTAAACGTTAATAATGATACTTTATGCTGACATAGCGCCTTTGTTCTAAAGGCATTTTATTACTGTCAGTGAGCTTCTCCAAGCATCCTTTCCTTGGAAAACTTGGAATCAGTCAAAACCCTAAACAGAGGTTTAGGAGGATCCCTCTAGCTGTCAAAATGCCCAGCAGGTTTTGCATCCTTGCAGAATGGACAGGGGCTTTTGTTAACAGGTTTTGGACTATGTCTCTGATTTTGGCTTTCTAAAATTTTGCTTTGCAGGATCTGACAATGCCCATGCTTTCTACTCTAGAAGACATAAGATTATATCCAGAGGAAAGTATATACTGAGAAAGAACAGTGGAGCTTTAGACAGAATCTTCACATGCTGCCTGAATGAAGAAATAGTGTACTAGGCCTAAGCCTGCATCCAACACACCACTGGAAACGCTCCAGGGGATGACAGAAAATTAAAGTGAGTTTGAAAAGAATGATATGACGTGGACATTGCTGACCACTTCACTTGCTCACAGGACTGGCTGTCACAAAGAAACATATGTCCCTTTTTTCAGAATGATGGATTTATTCTGTAAATTCTGTCCTGTCCCCAGTCTTATTACAAATTTTGTAATGATTTCTTTCTCTTGATACTGTTCATATAATTGTATACTTTCTTAAAATTATCAGCTTTCTTAAAAAAAAGATGATAATGGCTCAAATGTGTATTGTAATCTCAGTATAAAAATCCAGTTTATATTACCATCTTAGTTTCTAACCTCTTTATTTTTTGGGGAAGATGTTGGCTTTAAGTGATGAAAATAGCTTTGCCACAGAGATATGTGGAGAGTAAATGAGACCTTTGAAGATACAATCTAATCTGCTATTGCCTTTCTACAAAGCATTTAGAATTGTTTTTTTTCTAATAGGATGTTGGATTGATCCTCGATCTGGTATGTAAATGCCACGTCCCTGCAGTGTTGCTGCACAAAGGACTCCACTAAGGTCCCAGGAAAGACAGATGAAGATTTTCTTCCTTCCTGCTTTCGTTCCTTCCTTCCTCCCTCCCTCCCACTCTATCCCACCCTCTTCCATTTCCAGAGAGTGCCCTAAATTGATTGCTAGAGTGAAAGTTTAGCAAGATATTTGGGTTTTGTTTCACAATTGCTACCTCATGCTCAGCTCTGGCTCTGTCCCATTCCACTCCTCAGCCCACTCCTGCTTCTTGCAGCTCTCTGCTGTTCCCTTCCCTCTGCAGCTGTGCCACAGCTGGGACCAAAGCTCCATTTCCAACCCAGCACAAACCGGCTGTGCCTAAACAGAGCAGTACCACCTAAAGTGTGCCTGTAACTGAGGTTTTCTGTATCTATGATTTCTACCCATTGTAATTACCTTAAGCAGTTAAGCTTAATTTTTTCCTGACTTATGACTTCCTTTTTTCCAGTGGGTGCTTGGGGCTTTCTGGAGTTCCTTTATTCACCCTCTTGGCAGAGAAGTGGCTTTGCTTTATGTTTGAAAAATGAAATTAAAAAAACCAAACAAACCCACCACTACTCTCAAACCCAACCAATCTTTTACAATATTTTCAGACTTGAAGACTTAGAATGTGTAGAGACTGGAGTTTTTCAACTTTTTTTGAGAAAGACAAGCTGGCCTTACAATTGCAGGCATCTGTGTGCTTGAGCTATGAAGCTAGGGCGTGGAAACCTCTTGTTTGAGTCCTTTTCTGTTCTGAAGTAAGCCACACATCTCCCATGTCACAGGTGATTCTGGGATCATAGGACAGTGTTGTCCTCCTTCTCTCCTCCTCACCTGTCTGCAATTCTCTATCTTCCCCCTGCCCTGCACATTACCAACTGCACAATGCCCAAATATCTTCTGTCTATAGTGATTTCAGATGAAGGGAAAAACATACCATACCTAGTTCTCATATAGTTTTTTTTTTATACCTTACTCATGTGGTCACTGCATGGTAAAGTGGATTGTATGCCAAAGTTGCTGAGAATTTACCATTTTCTGGTTTTGTATTGTTTGGTGGTTTTTTACTGTTAGGCAATATTGAAGAAGCTCACAGATCATTTCTGTGAATTCTTCATCATAATTTTTATAGAAGTTTTCCTCTGCTTATTTTAGGATTGAAAGATTTAACTGCTCAACAGATTATAATTTTTGGACCTTTGTTTTATCTTCCAGACTGAGTATCCTTGATACATACTGGAGTTTTGAGGTTTACTATAAACTGCATTATTTTTCTCCTTGCAGTATTTCAACCTTGGCAGTTCTCAGACACAGCCTTTCAAGACAGAAAAAGAAGCTCATTCAGTGTTTAAAATATAAATAAAATAACAGACATTTCCTACAAAGCCTGTTAAAGAAAACAACTATTAAATTATCCTGTGACTATTAAGCTATTCTATATAGATCTTCCAAGGCTTCTGTTAAACTGTCATACTCTCTTTAGGCTTTCTATCATCCTTTTTCAACTCAATGCTCTTTGTGTGAGAAAGGAAGAGATGATCAACATTTTTGGAAAAAGAAAAGCTTTCTAGAGCACAATGCAGACTTATTTGTGTAATAGCAGGATCTCAAATTGTAATCTTGCCAAAGCCCACTATTTAAAAATCTCATTGACAATGTGAAATTCTGCAGTCTTGGAGATCTCTGGGTAACACCTGCATAGAGCCACATCAAGTATTGCTCCACTTGTGAAACCTTTCTTCCAGGTGCTACCCAGCTCGCAGGAAGGGATGAGACTTGTTCTGCAGTTCATTAAAACTTCTGCACCACCAAGTGTGTTGATGCTCTAAGTTTGTTACACAGGTTTTTTAACAAATCAGTTCTTCTCTGCAATCCTTATATATCTCTCTCTTGCTCTGCTGAAATTGGCTCATGTTCTTTCCAGGTACTGCAGAGAGGTAGCTGGAGCTGAAATTCCATAATTCAGGAGAAATGGGGCAAAGGAGAAAATGCTAATGGGAGCTGGGACCTGCAAAGGGAGAGTCCAGAATACCACCTGATCTGAGGTGGCTACTGTAACTTTTGTTTTTTCAGGGCGCAAAATCTACTTCATCTGGGAGTCTAGCTTTCAGTTTTTAAACAGTAAAATGGATGCTTTTGAGAATATTATTAAAATCAAAGTACTATGGGGGTAAATATATTTATAATTCCATTCCAAATATTAATCATAGAGTATATTTAGTAAAGTTTTAGTGTAAAAACACACTAAGGCAAGCGGCAAGAGAAGCAGAAGGAGAATTTCAAGTTGGTTAAGGAAAACTTTTGCATCCTGGTAAATTAAGAGAAGAGTTTTATAGCTGAAGAAAAACTCCAGCAAAAATCAGTGATTTGTCAACAACAACAGCATTACAAATATGTCTGTTTACAGGACTGATTAAATTAGGGGGAAGAAACCACCAAAAACTTGAAAAAGTAAAAAAGTTGCAAAATATAAAAGAGATTGATAGGTTTTTTTCCTTCCATTTTTATAAAAAGCAAAAAAGTATTTGGAAAAATTGAATATTTTGTTTTGGTTTGACCTGAATGATTTACTTGTTCAAGGCACGTTTTTATGGCCCTGCCTGTGCAGAGCATAGGGCATCATTCCCAGCCCAATACTGTGGATTGTACTTAAAACAGTGCTACACTGAGATGTCACAAGATGTGCTCAAAAAATGCACACCAGTTTGAGAAGGACATTTTAAAAAACAGCACAGCAATTGGCAGGATGACCTTGGGGTCATGCAGTTCATTTTCTGTCAGCAATTCAGATACTCAGGATATCTTGTTCAGGATAACAAGGTACAGCACAAAAACTGTGAACCCTGCTTAAACCCCAATAGGTGGTTTAGCAGATGAGTACTACAGTAATATTTTTTTTAGACAAAAAGATATGAAAATTAACTTTTCAGTGTTTTATGATTTGTATTATTTTTTTCTCCTGCAAGTGCTATTCATGTGTTTATTCACACAAATCTGAACAGGCTGAACTTGACATGAGAGGGAATTCTCTTGTACCATGTTAAGCACGTAGGCCACTGTTTACAACATGAGGGTATTATCAGCTGCATTCCTGGAAGATACTAACCAAAATTAATCAGAGTTCACAACTGGAAACTGAAAACTCAGTCCCAGCACTGGAGCTGACTTCTGATTAGAAGTAGTTGGGATTTCTCTGTGTTCAGTCTCGGGTCTACCTCAGACATATTCCTGAGCTTCCCAGAACCAGAAAAAGAAGTAGAAAAAGAAGCCAAGTAAGCAGGCAATCAGAAAACTGCTGCCAAATCAACATTAATTTTATTAATAGGATCATTCCTTTACTACCAAATATTGAATTACAGAAAAATCAAAGCTTAAAAGCACTTTTCTTGTGAAAGTTTCATATTTCTGTGTCAGTAAGTTTAACATGGAATTAGATTTTTAACAGATTATTTTTATTAGAGCTATTTATTTTTATGTTGAAATTACCTTGTAGGTACCTTACAAAATTTAAAGGCAGCTAGAGCCATATAAAAATTAAACTTTATTAACCCTATGCTGCCTATGAAGCTGCCCTCATCAAGCTGCCTATTGAATAACAATTTGTCATGCAGCAGTACTGTGCCGACATATTTTCTCCTTTTCTAGAAGGCCTGGATAATTTGTTTCTGTCTTTCAAGTTTTATCAGCTATAAAGGAAGCCAGCATTTGGCATTTTTCAGGCTACTCCTAATGCACCATGTCTTTCTTTCATAATGAGTCAGTCTAAAGCTTTGTCCCACTGAAATTACTTAACAGACCTCAAAACTAAAGCTCAAATGCAGTTATGAATTTGCTGACCTTTCAACACATTCAGCAACTGCAGGCAGACTATTCAGATCAAGCACTTTAATCCTGTCACATCTAATGTGTCCTCATTAAGAAATTAAAAGCAAATGCCTCTTGTTCTAGACAGAAACATATTTTAGTATTAAATATGAATGTAGATACACTATATATATTATATAGATTTGTATGTATGTATGCATATATATACACACACATATAAGAAAGGGAAAACCAAGAACTTGGAAATGTGAAGTATATCACATAAATACAATCAAAACACAATTCATTAACCGCTGACATTCAGGCTTAGGAAATAAAATCAAAAAAATATAATAGCTGTTATGTCTTTCTTTCACTTTCTCTTTTTTAAAGCTCTCTGAAAGATAAGTGGTTACTGTTGTGTTGATTGCTATTCTCCCTTCAGTTGCCCATTTAAATTCAGTAATATTATACCTGTCTGTACTTGATACTTGAAATAAGAACATCTTTATTCTGCTTTGCCTGTTATTGCTTTCCAGTATTCTTCTAGAGCTGAGAATTCTCAGCTGACAAGTCCCTTTGTGCTCAGTTCCACGTAAGCCTCCAGTAAGACACATCTCTCCCCCCACAGAAGTTCATAGACTAAATGACAAACTGAGTAAAAAAAAAAAAAGTTTGAATAAAGTAAAGTATCATCAGTGTTTTATGGGTAAGGAGAAACATTAACAGAAGGAAATGAGACTTGCTCTTCAGTGCACACACAGCGAAATCAAGAACTGACTTTAGATCTCCTGTTTTCCCAGTGCCAGCACTACAAGACCCTCAATCCTATCTTTGATTTAACTTTCTTTTATACTTTCCCCCTGCACCTGCTGTTCAATATCAGGGGTTCAGATTCTACAGAATGACAAGGTGAGCATACAAATGTGCAAGGTTGTAGATGTAACCAAGATAATTAACATGGAGAGGCATGCTCAGCATATTTTTACTTTTTCTCTTCACAGATAACGACTTTCTTGCCTTTGAATTTAAGAACAGGGACTGTATAGTATTCCTACTGCAGTTAATTGATGAATAAATTTTCCCCCTTGAGTTTCTTCTTTGCCCAGAAACCTGCCACTATGCAACCTAAATATGTATATTCAAAATAAGGAAAAGAATAAAGAGAAAGATAGAAGGGGGGGGGGGGGGG
>VXAZ01003270.1:861451-957130 GCA_013399875.1 Gymnorhina tibicen
CAACACTGATCATTTCAGATCTTGTGTCAAGTCTAGTTCCATGTACTAAATGATTCAGTTATTTTTATTGTTCAAGATATGTGCATTTTGAACCTCTCTTCAAGTCAATAACATCCTCATGAAACCCTCCAGGAATTATTCAAAGTAATTTCCACTAGGCATAAAGTTAAGGGGTCTAAGAATCACTATTAACCTGTATGTAGCAATCATTTTATTAAGGTGATGTTTTCCAGATGATGCATGCTTTGACACTTCCTACTGGATAATGGTTTTAGCAAACTGAGGGAGATTTCTAATTTTGTATGAATGAAAATCAATACATGTTTCTTTGGATTTACTATGTATAACTGTTATAAATCTCACAGCGTTTTGTCACCTACTGCTGTGGGTCAATCTGAATGAATTTCTAATGTAAGACAAGCACTGTACTACTCCCTGGGGAAACTGAGGTAGAATTTTCCTTTTCAGTGTGATTAGGCCAATGAAAGTCCTGTTTGTTTATTTTCCTTGTATATGACATGCATGGCAGTCCAGAATCAGCAGCAACAGCTATTAGGATCAGGCCACAAACACCCTTCTGTCCTGCACTGTGTCAAGAGGCTCTGATGCTGAAGCGTGGCAGTTTTGGGAGATGGGGACTGATGTGATTCACAGCAGCATCAGGTCTGTTCGGTCCAGTTGCCAAAGGCTCTGTAGTCCAAGTGTACACGTGCAAGCACATTATCCACACCTCCATCTCTGGACCATAGTGAAGATGTTCATGTGATAACAACAGCAGACCTAGATAGTCTTTTACTGTCACTTTAGATGGCAGCAATATCTGTGACTAAACCATCTCAGTGAGTCATTTAAACATTCCTTTTATAAAACCTGAGGTTTAATGCTACAGTGTACCTGCTGCTGCTCCAGGCACAATTACTAGTCAATCAGAATAATCAGATCTGCGATATAATTTTAAGTGATTGGCTACTGAAAACAGGATCAGCCCAAGATGCTGTGGGACTCTTCTCATTTGCTGAATGTCTTTCACAAGGACAGGCAGAAAAACTGAGCTTCAAGAGATTTTTGTCTCTTGATATTTCATTTGCATTTTTTTGTAGTCTCTGTCTTCACTGGTTTGAACACTTCTGGAGCTCTCTCATTTGCCACAATGCTTCTGCTTGCCTCCATCTTACTGAAGCTATAGCTTTGGTGCAGAAGAGTTTTAATAGTCTGGGTGTAAGAATTCTAGATTGCAGGGATGGGACACATTATAAAGTCAAAAAAAGAAAAAAAAAAAGAAAAAAATTTTTAAAGAGTAGACAAGCTCTGAGTCTCAGAATCCCATTATCATCTTGAAGCTGCTGCCTACATTTCTCTGTATCTGATACAAACTCATCTTAAGTATTCTGCCTCACCTAAGTACAATCTGGGCTGCTGGCACAAGGCTTCATCAGCCATGTACCTCATTTAAAACACCTTATGTCCTTCCTGGTTCAGCTCAGTACTCAAGACATATTTTATACTTCCATTTTATCAGCTCTTGGAGTTTTTCACTCCAACTGCTCTGAGACTGATGGGGATGTGCTAGGCACATTTACATAGGTGTAGCATTACAGACAAACAACTAACTATGCATCCTCAAAATTTTTAGCTATGTATCTGCAACCTTTTTTTTTTTAGAACAAAAATATCTACATTCGCTTGTTTACACAGCAGAGAAGTGGTTAGCATTCTCGTGTGGTAAAAAAAGCTTTGTATTATGCCAAACCACTTGAATTAACAAATAAAACACTGATGATAAAGTCTCACTCCTTGAAATCACCTTTTATATGATTATTTTGCAAATAACTTACCAAATCTGGTGATGCAGCTGTAAATACTAGATCAGATTAATTGCACTGTTGTCCTTATTGTCCAAAGATTAATTCTTTAGTTCCCCATATTGGGAAACAGATTTTGAACTCCCTGGAGACAGACCTAGAATGATTTTTCTGAGATATCATTCGCCTTAGTCTAAAAAGGAAGGAGAAACTGAAGCAGAGTAGATTCACTATTTCCTTAACACAAGAGAGCATAGTGGAGTGTGGTTATTTTTCAGCAGGGAAACCTTACGAAAATTATTTCAGGGTCATACTATTTTATGGATGTAAAGGGAATGCTGAGAAGTGAAATCCTCGTCATTCTTAACAGATAACAGACTATGAAAATCACATTATACATCCACTTGTTATCTTTAATTGAGAATCTGTTTTACCAAAGGTATTGAAAAGCAGAAGCAAAACTCAACAATATAAAAACACGCTAATCCCTCAGGTGATGCAATTAAATGTTTTGGAAAACAAAAACACCATCAGGAAACAGGAAACTCATTGACGTTAAGGAATGATTTGTGTTGTATGTTGAGTTTTGATGACTTTGTCTGCAAGCAATATCTTCCTCATGACCCAGAATGCCTTGACTATTTGAGTATTCTTCTTTCTGCCAATTTGGACATGAGCTGAGAAGTGCCTTGCTTATTCTGGTTCTTTGTTCTGTGCGAAGTCTTCTCTAGCTTACTTGCACATTTCATTTTTTATGCATGAGGAAAAGCCAGAACATAAACATTGCACTGGCAGTTGTACATTATGTCAACATTTTTATATATTTTTCTATGATACCATGAATATGCATTTGTTTATGTAAATGTATATAGTATCTCTTGAAAGCTTTAGGAGATATACAGCAACTACAAATCAGAATATAAATATATATGGAAAAGAACCCTAGAAAATAACTACTTTTTCAGGTCATACATTTGTAGCAATCACTCTGAGAAAATCATAAAAATAACTCTTCTCAGTACTTTTAGGCTAAAAGCATCCCCCTACACTTAAATTGAAACAAGAGACTCCAAATATTTCCTTCAGAGTGTGTATTACAGTACCAATGTAATCGAATGCCACAGTTCTGACCTGAGCAATCTTCTGGAAGTGCTCAGAGGATTTTCAGGGTCATACCACACCCACACAGATGTTTTGATCCCTCATCAGTGTGTCCCTAGTCAGGAATGATGCCAGCAGGTTAGGATTTCCATAGCTTTAAAAAGAGCAAGAAACAACCCAGGAGCAGACACTGAAGAGCGACTGAATATAGGTACATTTCTTCTCTCCACATCACTGCCCAAGTAGCTGGCTTGTTTTCTTTCTCTCTTCTTCTTGGCTCCTCTCCCCGGAATTACAAAATTGCCCTTTGGCATGTGAGCAGACACACCAGAGTGATCTTCATCTTCATGTTCTGACACAGACATAGTTTTTAGAAAAGTGTTCAGTGGCTGTGTCACCACTGGAAACTGTGTTTGGTACCAAGGCTGCAACACACTCTGCAAATTAGACAGTGAAATTATCCTGGGTTGCTAAAATATCCTCCCTTTAGAAAATAAAACTTGAAAATGTTAGTGTTCCCTATATTCTAATGCATGACAATTAACCTATACATGGGGTGTACTTCCAGTTGTCAGGTAATGTAACATTCCTTCAAAGAGGTGTCAAAAACAATCATAGGCTAATGAGATTTTACAAGAACCACCTGCTGGTTGCTTTCAATTAGATAAAATGCCCTGGCTGGAAGTGAGGAAACCCATTTTCATTATTTTCAAAAGAGTTGCACAACAAAAAGTGATAAGAGGAAAAGAAATGAGGAACTAATAAAACAGTCTGAGCTTTCCAGCTCCACTTCCCTCCACCTCATTTCTCTTTGGGGAAAAACAAACAAACGAATCCAACAAACAAAAACAATGATGGCAATACCGAGTGTCCAAAGACACTGAGGAAAAACATAGAGAAAGCTTCATGAATACCTGATACTGTTAGTTCACTGACACCGCAAGACAAATTTTAAAACCAATTTCTTTTAGTCAGATGAAGCATTTTATTCATTTCTAGAGGAAATGTTTTCCTTTGCATTTCTGTTGTCATTATTTAGATGAAAAATAAAAATATATTTTTTAAGAAGCAAAAGTCTATTTTTAATAATGTAGTTACTGCATTTCAAACTTTTTACTGAATTCAGATTCCATACTATCTATTGGGAGGAAGGATGTGATCAGGATGAACAGTTTGACAAAACCTGACATAATAGTCAGATATACTTTTTAAACATTTGTTTACTCAGGAAACCATGGGCCAAAATGTACTCTGCTGTCCACTGAGACCTGGGCTTTCTATTATAAGGTCAGAAATTACTTTGGATGCTTCTATATTTAGAAAATTGATATAAATCAGAAGGCAAAACACCCAATACAGCCCCCTATGAATGGTGGAAGAGCACAGGGCAGACAGATTCTTTCTCTTTTATGTTTATTTTCTAGGACTTTCATACTTGCAAGCTCTAGAGAAAAAATGAAAGAGCACAGAACTAAAGAGCCTACATTCTTTGTATTTCCTCCCATCTCATATCAGGGTGTAAAGTACATTGACAGCAGAATCTGTTAGACTAAGAGGTTATTTGTAGGGATGTAAAGCCTCCAGCTTGGCAAAAAACCTTTAAGTTAGATTCTCTTTTCTCATGTAAACGTTTCATTTCTAGTTTTACACCGCTGAATTTTTTGAAGCATTGTGGAGGTTTTAAAGACCGGTGTGCAGCACCATGGAAGACGACTCCTGAAAACTGCTTTGGAAGCCTTTACTGTGGTTTTCCATGGGGTTTGAGTATTTATATAGTTCTATCAGCTCTGTTAGTAACAGAATTTTCAGAGAATGTGTCTCTTAAAAAGACTTCCTGCACATTCCACGTGACATCTAAATGCTGATCTTTATTTTGTTCACCATTTTTGCACAGTTGAAAAAATAAAGTATTTCACATGATTCTTGTTCTACATGAACAAATGATCTTTTAATAAATTAAAAAATTTATCAGTGGATGCTACCCAGTTCTACAAAAGAGGAAGATTCCTTTCAGAGGAAGACAGAATACCTAAATTAAACAACTTCCCCACTGTCTGGCATTTGGGATGGGAAAAAGAAAACTAAGGTATAAGGAAAAGAGCAAATCCCTTAACAATGAATGACCTGCCTTTCAGTGAATAAATAAAAGAATTCTAATTTTTTTTTTAAAAAGACAAGAAAAACAAATTGAGCACCTTTGCCTCCCTAGGTGTTTGTGATGATTTACCTTAGCTGAAGCAAGGTTTTAAGGGCCTCTGGTTCCAACCAAAAGCCAAAGAACCTTGCGGGGGGAAGAAGCTTTGTCCCTGTGAGAAGTGGAAAAGTGCTTACAAAAGGATTCTTACTTCAGTCAACCGAAAAAAGGTCAGATCCATTGGTGATTGATAGAAGCTGAATGCACTGTCACACTTCTTGCAGTTTCAACAGCTGTATACCCTGAAGATATTGTTCAAAAAGATGCATTTCAAACCTGAGTCACAGGCAGAATACAATTTAAAAATCTGCTGTGGCATTAAAAAAATAAAAGCTCACGCTTTAGAGGGTACATCGTCCAGAACCATGGCTTTAATACAGACAGCTGTGGCAACCAGTCCTTGCCTGCAGAGGAGAAAGAGAGAGAGAGATAATGTATAATCTAGAGGCTGACACACTGCACAGATTTCCAAGTTAATTCAAAGAACCCAAGCTGATCACCAAATAAAAATAAAATAAAAAGTGTTTATGCAAAGGCAGGCTGAAAACCAAAAGGTGAATAATCTTGGTTTTTCATAATGTGTCATATGCAAATGAATTTAAAAGTTAAGGAAATTGAGCTATGGGTGAGTTTTGTTTTTCAACATTTAAAAGCAAGAAAGGATTAGTTTTAAATATAAGTCAGTAAAAGATCTTATTTATCATCATTTGTGATTCATTAGTCAGAAAAGGTCAGATTATGTTCCAAAGGCACAAATTTACTCATGGTCACGCTAGTCTCAGATCAATCCATGGAGAGGACTGGGTGCATTAAAGCTCACTTACCCCTGCTTTGTAGGATGATAATTTTCTTCTGACTCAGCTCAGCCGCACATAACTGACCTTTCCCTCCATATCCCTTAGCTTCCCAGCCTGGCAAGAGGGCTTGGTCAGCAGTGCTCCTTGGGCTGTGTTTCCCTCTTACTGGTGAGTCTCCTCCACAGCTGCAGCTTTTGAAAAATACCATATATATATGAAAAAAAATATATATATACATATATAAGGCGCCTCCTTCTGAACAAGTGGTTTGCTTCAGGCATAGTTTTTGCAAAACAATCCTTTATGTTCACATTAAACATAGATTATTTTTAAAACAGAGTGTTTTCTGGGGAGGGAGAAAACTGCAGTTTCTCCCCCTTGCCCATTTTGCCCATTCACACCCACAATATTCAGAAAGTAAAATCAAATTTTATTTCCATTTACACTATTGCAGAAACGCTTAATCCAAGCTAGAGTCTAGCCCTAAAGAAATAAGAACAGTATTTTATTTGTGACAAGGCTGGCCAACGTGTCTGGCTTTTAGATATCATATTTAAGCTATTCCTACATGAAGTTTTCCTAATGAATCCTGTTATTGCTGTGTTACCTTCCAGCAGTGCCTACCAAGAGAGGAGCAGGTAGCGTATCCAGAGCTGCTACAGCAGACTGATTGAGAATCATTAGCGAGACGAAAGGGCAGATGACAGACATTAATATGAGGGAAGGAAAAATTACCTCATGCCATGCCCAGGAAGAGTTATAATTGAGTTGTTTGTAAATGGGAAAAGAAACCACTTGCAGAAGGGAAGCCTGCTGGTACCATTCATTGACTGCCAAGGGAAGTGGAACATCATCGTGCATTGCAGCTCCTACTGCCAAGTAGCCTTGTTACTTTGCCTCTGGAAGACCATGACTTTGTCATGACTGGTCTGCAGGGCCACCACAACACCTGCAGAGAGTCAGTCCTTACCCTCTAATGTTTATTCTTGGCTACATGGACTACCGGTGGATGAAGAACAGCTTGTTGGGAGTCACCTTGCTCCACAGGCTCTAAATGGATCTGTGCCCTCTACAACTTTTAAACTCCTTGCTCGTACATGTGTATAAACTTACTGTGTCCCTGGGATGTGAATGGAAGGTCCTTGCAACACTCTCTGCCCCTATGCGAGGGACAACAGCTACCTCAAGGAGAAACAGCTTTGGAGAGAGAGTGTGAGAGAAGAGGTTCCTCTGTCCTATCAAAGTTGCAAATAGCTTGGAAAACAGTCCCTGTCTACTGACATCCCTGAGGTCTTCTCACACCTGTTTTGTCATCTATGAACACACCTGCAACACAAAGGGGCAACACTTTGTTACAACTCTATGCAGCAACCTCACCTCAAAAATGCTGTGCAGACTGGAGAACATCCATGGCACCGTCTCTGCTCCCAGATGTTTTTGGACAAGGAGACACACCAGGACTGTAAGGCATGTTCTTGCTTTGCAGCCATGGCAGAGCAGAGCAACCTCAATGCTGTCATGAGAAGCTGGGGAGAAAGGAAATTCTTTCATCCTGCTGGTGACAGCGCCTACAATCCTGTGCTGCCTTATTGAGGATAAGCCTACTATTTATTCTATTGATACAAGAAGAATTTGGCTTGCTACTCTTCAAAACTTATTCTTTGTAAGATATGATGCTTGGCTTTGTACACGAAAGGTTAATGCTGTTGATCAGGATTCACACGGCTTTTTATTTTTTTTGAATGAGAGCTTATGAAAAGGTGTGTGTCACTAGGTACTGTCTTGAGGTATTTTTTCTACATATTTCTAATACATCAGCTATTTATTTTACCCTGGTAGATCTTGATTCTTTCATTCCTCGTATCATCTGTGTTTTGCTTTCTTCTGCCATATTGTATACTCAGAGTTGTCAGAAGATGCATGTCAATCCTCAAATCTAGGCCCAGGTGGTGTATATACAGATCAACTCAAAAGATGCCAAACATACATACCCAAATGAATTCACTCTTTTTCTTTCTTTTTTTTTTTTGTTATGTTTTGTTTATTTTGGTTTGGTTTGGGTTTTTTTCTGGACAGAATCATTAATATAAAAAGGTTTCAAAAATGTTGTCCTTGGATCTCTTTCCTATTTCATACTACAGACAACTTAATTGTGTAATATAGACATGTATTATTTTACAATTAATGTTATATATAATGTTATATACTCTTTTCCTGTGATGTTACAATTATTTCATCTGAAAGTATGTTGTACTGCATAATACAGACAGTGTAAAGTAGAAAATGTGGGTGGTCTTCTCTATTCAAACAGGAGGTTACCATGGTTGCCAAGCAAGGGTCACTCGTTCATCCTGAAAACATTTTCTGAGCAGTCAATTAAGCAAAAGTGGCAAAAGCTTCAGTGGTAAGTGAAGGAATGAGCAAGCTCACAATGTTGGTTCAGAGTATGTAAACTTCTTGTTTGTACTTCGGCTGCAGCAATGAGAAGCAGTAATCCAAAATATAATTTTCCACTTGGATCCAAGGATGTCAACTGCTTTATACAACAAGCTACACAACTGTATTAGTTCATAATGTAAGCTATAACTCTGCATAGTCAAGTCAAGCACCTGAAAGGGCAAAATCTAGGAAAAAATATCCTTCTTTAACAATTTAGTGGAGTCTATTTCATCTGTATTCAGCACAGTACAACTTGGAGTGAACTCACCACTCTTACACTCCTGCTCTTATTACAAGAGTCTGTGTACATCAGACCTGTATTGTCAGGATCATTTCATGTGTCACTGAAATGCAGACCCTGCTGAAGAAAAGCAAACCCTTAACAAAGCAATATATTAGCTGTAAACAGGCGAGTATGAGACTTCAGGGAGAAAAAAGCAAAAGGTGAGACCATGACCCTGAAGCTCTGCTTAAATGGATTCACAGTAAATTGCCTCATTTCTCCCTTTTTTCCACAGCATGAATGCTGCAAGCTGCAGTTTTTCCCACAGTTCACTTCCCCCATTTGAATATATAGACAGACAGCTTACACACCCAGGCTGGAGTCAGCATACCTGATCTGTCCATGCTCCAGGGAAAAACACATGGATTGAATACTGGGGCAGAAACTCAGCATGATAAGTCACTTAGTTCAAGCCAGACAGTTCTCAAAAAAAGGACCCTCCCTGTAGTTTCCCGTAAGATTGCACCTCAGCTGAACCTTTTGTGAGTAGTGAATGCTCTAGAAGCAGGAAGCCGCCCTTTGCTCCACAGCTTGAGCCAGGTGGTGCTGAGTTATCCACAGAGCGGATCCCATTTTGTCAGAGGATGGTCATCCCATTGTCCTCTCCATTAAGGCTACAAATAGCACTAATCCATAGTGTCAACTCACGACCATGCAAAAGTACTGGTGTCATTCACAGTACTCTTAAATTAGGATTCGTTTTCATAATGCAGTATCTCCCTCATAACCTCTTTTATACCTGTGGTAGATGAGATTTCAGAAACTTGTGTATGTGACAACAACACACCATGGAAAAGAAAAATAATATAAAAAGCCATGCTTAGATTTTAATTCCTTCAAAAACTTTCTGAAGTCTGCAATTTCAGCAACAGGGAAAGAATCTGACAGTCAAAGGTAATCACTTCTCCAATCAGCTATCTTATTTACCAGGCTGCTAGATGTGCAATTATTACATCTGCTCAAATATTTCTTTAACTTGTAATTTGCATATAAGACCATTAAAGATACGAGATTGATATCACTGGAAATGGAAAACCTCTAATTTATGCAAAAAAGGCAAACTGTTTTTACCAGAGGCAAGAGTGATGGAATGCTCCTTCTGATGTGCCTCAGCTTGAGAAACAGGTGCCACTGATAAGTTGAGTAAAATGTAAAATAATAAAAATTAAATACAAGAGGACATGAAAATTTAAGTTTTACAAGTGTCTCTGTGTATTTTTAATTAGATCCCTTTTGAAGCCAACTGTTACTAAGGTAGCCAAATTACTCTGAGAAAACCTCGGTAATTTACCAGTGAAATAGGGCAGAAGTACAAAAAAATAGGATTGCTTTTGTGAATAGTTATTTGATTGAAGAGGATTTGGAGTCCTCATCTTTGCCTGTTTTTGAACAGAATAATATTCTGCGAACAAATAGCTCACATGAACAGCATGAACAGAGATGGACAACATGGAGCAGACACGGGAAGCAAGGCGGACCAACAGTGCACGTCAGATGTGAGAATGGACCCGATGGGAGTTTCCACTTTAGATAAGCAAGGTTTTAAGAAACGTATAGAAAAGTCAAAATAACTGGACTCTGAACAGACCAACTAAAGCCACCTGTCTGCCATGAGAATGGCTGATCAAAAGTGCCAGTCAGGAACATATGCAGCCTGTCTGTAATATGTTCCTCAATTCCCTGTAGCACCTCCTGGGACTCCTAGTCCTTGGCACAGAGAAAGAAATTAATATGACTTGCTTCTAAGTCATATTCATGTATTTTCAGACTAGAGAGTACTCTTTTCCTGCATGCATTCCTTCCGCAACCCCTTAATCTTTCCTGCATATTGTTAATCGATTTAGGGTAACACTTCAGATTTAAAATAGGACTAGAGAAACACTTTTTTTCTGAACCTTGACCTTTTCCAACATACAAAATTCTCCAGCAGAATGGCGCATGGGACTCCAAGGAATCCCAAAAATGTCTTTTCATTGCGGCATTGCAAATAGTAGCAGTAAATGTAGCTTTGTGAAGTCACATTATCTATGAATTTGTTAATAGGGAATCACTTGCAAGGAAAAGAAGAAAGAAAAGAAACAAAAGTCTACTCATAAAAAAGCAGGTACTAGCTGTGAGAGATGATGGTAAATAGATAAAAACTAATAGTGGGCAGTATTTGGATGAAAGCAAAGGCAGTTTACACCTACCAGCTTAAATTTATCTCCAGAGGCTCTTTGAAACAAACAGAAACAGCAGAGACATAACTGCTTTCCCCTTCTTTTCCTCTGCAAGGCAAAGGTGAACTTAATGTCTTTGGGAATTTGTGATATTAAGACAGTTGCTTAGACCATCAGATGAGTGGGGAGAGGACACAGTGCGTGGCAATCTACCACATGTTTAGGAAGCTTTAGACAAAAAAAAATGGGTGCAGATTTTGAGAGGCACAATGAACACAGTAGTTCACTTGCACAGCAATGTTGGTTTATTGGCAAGAAGGAGGATTTTATGCAGTTTTTTGTGGCTGTATATCATCCAATAAAATATTGTAATCCAGGGTTGATAATTCTTCTAAATGCTAATATCCAAGCTCCATACTAGCTTCATACCAAAGCCTCAGCAGAAACTTTCAAAAACAGAATCAGGAAGATAGATTCCAAACTTTGCAGTTAGGAAGGGTGTGCAAAAACTTGATTTCCAAAATTCTGATAGCACAATTGCCTCCAGAAATGTTTGCGAACATAGTTAGCAGAGTCATCCTTTCCTATCAGGTTTTAAGCACCTTTTGATTTATTTGTATTTTCCCTCAGCATGTCACCATATGTTCGTTTTGTTGTCTCTAACCTTAAGTGATTTTGACAAAGCTGCATTTGACCATAAGATGTCCTAAGACCCCTTGTGCAATTAGCACAGTAGTTATGAAGCTAGACCAAAAATCCACCAGTATAACTCATGAACTCTTAAAACAATTAATATAATTCACTGTCCAGTGAGAATCAAATAAAGACAAGACACAAAGGATTTCTATAATCTTAGATTGTGTTAAGTCTGGGAGGAAGTCAGTGCCAATGACAGAATGAAAACCTCTTTCCAGTGAATGAAGACCAGAATCCTCTTGGATTCCTCATACAGTTCCCATTCCTAACATGAGATGATGTAATAAATCCTACCCAAGCAAACAAGGGAAAAAAATAAACCCAAGGAGCTTCTTTCTTTATAGCAGGATAAATCAGCACCAGGAGGTACCCAGGTTTGTGTCCAGAAGGCAAACACAGTTTTTGTAATTGGATCCTTTTTCTTGGGGCAAGTGTGTCATCCAGCTGGGCTCGCCATTCTGCAGCAATCACAGAGGAATACTCTGCTTTCATTCAGTATGACATTTCCTCTGTGTATGACTTATTAGTGTGAAGTTTCAGCCTAGAGCTAAAAATAGAAGCTTAGCCTCTACTAAGCAACATCTTCCAGCTAAGCAGGAGTACTTTAGAGCCTTTTAGCTACAAGTAGATCTGATTTTACTAAAGAACGAGAGTACAAGAGTATCAAATCTACTTGCAGTAGACTGGGTGACATTACTTGAATCCTTTTTTCCCCAGTACATTTCAGTAACGTATTAAGCATTTGCAGAATCCTGTCAAAATTAAAACAAATCAGCAGTGGAAAGAGAGCTGGCTTCTAGAAAAAAAATTTAGTCAGTTTTTAATTGGGATTTCAATTCTGTCCAAAGCTTCTTTCCAGATGTTTCACAGACGTTGGTATAGCTAAAATAAATGGCATAAAAATGTAATCTAGGAACTTCAGGAAAAAAACCACCAAATTGTTCATCTTTCAAAATGAAAAGGACAAAACAATGCATTCAAAAATATTAGTTCCAGGGAATTGTAAAATCAACCACATGAAAAGAACTCCATCAAAAAAATAGCTAATAAAATTGCTGTGATATATTAACTTATAAAGGAGGATATTTTTATCATTTTCTAAGATGCTATTAATAAATTGTACAGAAATACAGTGAAAGAATTGTTGTGATTGTAAAAACTACAGTAAAGAGAAACAGAGTGTCAGGGACACAAACATTTTACTTACTTGTAATGTTAAAAAATTGGAAGTAGCTGCATTGTTGCTTGTGCCCTCCAAATGAGTTAAATGAGGTGGAGATGTAAAGGGAGCTGACCTCTCGTGGCTGGCCATTTCAGTGGTCACGTGCTGTAACCAGATGGTGTTTCTCACTGTATAAAATAAAAACCCATGGACCTGCTGGGTACAGGTGCCGTGCTGCCAGGCTGTAGTAGTGTCATCCCAGGACACATGGGACTCATTGCCCAGACTCAGAACTTCTCTGCCAAGACAGCATGGCAGAGGCAGCTGGGAGCTTGAGCCAACTCCATCAGGTCCTGCCGGTTTCTCACTGAAAAGTGCTCATGTTATTCCATGCTATTTTTCTGTCAGTTCACCGAGTCACCACTTTCAAACAGATCTTTGCTGTGCCTTTCCATGCCACATCTTGACAAGAGGGATTCCGGTGTGGGGATGATTCTTGCTTGGCCCACAGTGATCCCTTAGGCAAAAATGTTGCCTCGCCACACTCCTTCATACAGTTTGAAGGATGCTTTCATTCTAAACAGGGTCTACACATTCTTTTGTGTCTCTATAGGAGATCTTTTGAGGTATTTATATCCCTGTACTTCCCACATGACTTTCCCTTTTGTTCATGATATATTTCCATGAGAAGTAATTCCAGCTCTTTTTGTTTGTTTTCAGATTTGCAAAAGATGCCTTCTAAAATCACTCTAGTGATCTTTCAATCGATGAAATTTTTCAACTCACAATTTGTGTTCTCAGCACCTGGTACAGTTCAAATTTCAGCATGTTACATATTGCCATCTTTATTTTTACACTTATGTTGCCAAATACCCAGATTTTACTAAACCTGAAAAATGTTGCTATTAACTCTATGAGCTGTTAATCCACACAACAGCTTCTCAACTCTATCACAGAAAGTATGGCTTCTAAATTATATATTTTTCACTTGTTTCAAGTCCATATTTGCATCTTCTCACCTGCCTTCAATAAACACGAGGAGCACTCGACTCCCCAGCCTTCTCTATCTTCTTCTTTAGATACCTGTCTTTTCAGCAGGTGCAAACTTCACCAGCCAAATCTGGGTGATGCAGCCTATGTGATATATCCCTTTTCTGCTTATTTCTATTCTGCTACATCTAAACAGGTAATGCACTATACAGTTTCACGTCTAATTGGAAAAACAAAAATGAGAAGATAATTTCCTCTTTCTGCCTTCCTCTAGTAATCCACGCTGAGTATTTGTTGCTGATGTAAATATGATACCCTAGCTATTCATTTACATTTTAGCAAACACGTAACTTCATTGTATATTCTCAGGCACAGGCTCCTTGCTCTTCAAAATCAATACTTTACAGAACTGATGAAATAAGCTTCTATTAGCCTTTGATATTCCAATCATTTTGCTATCATTTCCTTTAGTATGAATTAAATTAAACCACACCCATCCACATGACCTATCTCCTCTGCTTCTTTGACCCCTATTGATATTGCTATTGAAACTGCCTCATCTGATATTCAACAGAAAGAAATGGCCCTAAAATCCTCACTTTCTCTAGTATCACTCTTCAGGGGAAATAATGCATCTACCTTTGAATGTTTTTGAGGCAGAATTTTCCAAAGGATAATAAGATGAGGTCAGACACTGCAGTGTGTGCTCACCACTTCAGCACTTCTACAGGGACATGATCAAATCTGGGGGAGACGTCAGTCCTTATTTTCAATATGGCCCTGTCTTTATTTTCAGTTACCTGAAATCATCTAAAAATTCTAAGGTTACATTCCTAACAATTTTATTATTACCATCAGTTTTGGTGCAGCTACCAGAAGTGGGCATCTCAGTGATTCACCTTTTTCACTAAGATGTTTTATCCCAAATTTCAATACAATTTTCAACAAAACATGTTTCCTCTAGAATTTCATGCGCTTTATGCACACCATTGCTTCTACTGAATTCCTTAAATTCTGAGACAAGAGCTCCCTTCTCTTGCAGCTGGTCTGTATCCAGTTGAGACAAAAAACATTGCAGAAAAGTAGAATGACTGAAGAGAAAACAGTACAAGGTAGATTTCTCCTATTTTTCTTTTTAAGAATGGTTTGTCTTCAACAATTTTCCTTAAGCCCAGAAGGGCTCCATCTTCCTGAAGAAGATATCCTTAAATTTTAGTAGCACCACAGCATTCACCTTTTTGAACTTAAGTTTGTGGTTTCTAGAAGCTTGGACCACCACATGAAGTTTGACAGGTTTCAGGAAATTCTAGTTACAGTAGACAGGAGGATTGAAACGGTTTCATCTCAGGTGAAAAATGAGGAAGTTTAAGTCATAGCTTTGAAAGTACTGCATGGGGAAATCTCCAGATATACTTGATTTGACATCTCAATAAAAGAGAACAAGGCATTGCAATGTAAAATGAAGCACATGAAAGAAGGTCAGCACTGCTACCTTTCAATTAAACTCGTGCTTCAGAAGGGTTGAGGTGAAGGACCTCAAGGCCCCTCACATCTACTTTTGATGCTGAACTCAGTGTCCATATTGAAGTTTGATCTTAGAAAAGAAATAACTGGACATTGTCTTGTAACACATGACTGATACCACAGATTAAAAAATAATAAAGGGTCTGATTCACTATTGATTTTTCGCCTTTTTGGCTATATTCTGAGCTGGTGCAAATCAGCTTAGCCTATTGATGTCAGTGGAGCTATGCCTTCTTTGACCTGCTGCAAGGTCCACGCTGAGCAGTGACTTACATTTATGAAGAAAAATTAATAGAAATTAAAGCAAGTGAAACTTCAGCACCTCTCATTCCACTAAAACCAGAAGGAAACATTCTTTTGTCTGGAGCAAGAAAAGGCTCCCCACCTTCACTGATGGGTGGAGCAAGGATTCCATTTCTGCCACAGACTAAATTAGCAATGAATCAAACACTCATTTAAAGAGATTTTCCACAGCTATTTTGATTCGGAAGATTTGCCATGGGAGGATATAAGGGCTGTAATAGCTTTTTTAGCAGTGCTCAGTGCAGCAAATACTCTGCAGCAGAAGGTGCTGAACCCCAAGTGGTTTCCCTCGCTTTCCATGAATATCACAGCCTTACTCATCCCTGTCTGTGACTACAACACAAGCAAATTGGTTCAAAACTTGGCTTCCTAATTCATCACACTCCAGAAATCTGTGCATAAAATTCAAGTTTTTAATTAACTGCTTGGAAAAATAAAGAAGGGGGGAATGCATATGTAAATACTGCACTGATATAAATAGATATTTTCAAAATTTGCTTACATTTATTTGATATCTGACTTTCAGAGCATGCCAGTTGGCTTTTCATTCACACATGAACACAGACATGAACACATATTTGCACACACATGCACAGCCCACATACACAAACATAAATCCCTCAGACTCATTTAATGTGATTTATAAATATTTCACTGTAAATTTTTTAGCCAATATGCTGAAAATCAGAAGAGGAAATGCCTGTTATGCAAGAAGTACATGAAAAAATTGGTGAACTGTAGGTAAAAAGTAAAAGCTCTTTGACATATGAGAATATATGAGAGAAATAGTAAATTTCAGATGGATGGTATGTCTCTGCTTGAGGGGAACACATGACTACAGAAAGCAAGATTATGGAACACTGTGGAAATGAAATCACATTTTTAGTAAAAGGAGATTATTTCATTTATAGGTGCTGTTGATTACATTTTTTCCATGGAATAATATTATAATGAAAAATTGTGTATTCAAAAAACTTCCTTTGTATAATATTACATAATATAAATTAATATGCTATATAATATATTGATACACAATAATATAATTAAGTGTTTCTTTAGATAATATTGCTTCTCTTGTTGGAGATTGAAAACGCCAGTTTAAGCATTTAATTTCAGACAAAAACATGGTGTATTTTTGAGCTACAGCAGTTTTAAAAGCAAAAGGTTGGTTCTGATGTTTTGACAAGAAAGGTCTTCCTTTTCTGCTGACAAAAAGTCCCTGTTTTCAGCACAGTTTTCCATGGAGAAAGTCAGATCTAGGAAAAGACATATCTGAGACTGGCATTTCATGTCCTAGTTCACCACAGGTAATCATGAGTATTTGTTGCAATCAGAGATATCACCATCATGACATGACACATCATGACCTACAATGTAATACCTTATAACAGGATGTTGAGGAAGCTTGATTTGATAGACATTTTTCATCTGTTAATGACAAATTAGGGGCACTTCTGAATTATTCATCTACAATTCCTGCATATGCTTAACTCAAATCGACTTTGATGACATGCAAGTTTCAAACTTACTACAAGTGAGCTTTTTCCTTTTGTCTGTAACTAACATCAGAGAAGTGAAGTAATAAAAATCTACTGAAATCAAGAAAAGTTTGAATTTCATGACTGTTTGCAATGCTTGCTAAGCAGACCAGATTGAGAGCAGACAATGACTTCCCAGATTTCCTTAAAGAAAGTTAAAAAAAAGAGAAAAACAGAGCAACATTTCACAGTTGTTTGTTTACTCTGCTAACTTGCATGTAATTAAATTATGTATAGATGCTCCAATGAAAATATATGACTTCCAATGAAGTTGTACAGGTTGCTATTTACTGTATTCATTCACGCTGATAGATGCAGAAGATATAATGGATTTAAGGGAAGACAAATGCCTGTTTAATAAAACAAAGTGATTACCACAGAAGTCAATGTATTTTCATATTGATGAGTTCATTAGCAGAGCAACATTCTATTTAAAAACCAGTCAACGTACCTTCATACCGGGATTAAAAATCAGCTTTGTTAGAGCAGCTCAGCAATAGGAATCAATACAGCCTCTGGTTCTGTAAATCTTCGACGACAGCCAGACCTTCCCTCCTCTCAAGACTGCCTGAATGGTGCAGTCATCCGCACCTGTTCAGCCAAAGGGGTTTCTGAGTGCTCTGAGCCATTACCCTCTGTAAGGGTGAGATTCATCACCACCTAGCCAAAAAAATTATCTGATGAAAATCTATATCCAGACTAATGAAGTCTAGGCTCTGTTAACAGTGGAGATGGACAGAATTGTCCAGAGAGTGCCCTGTTCCTCCTACAGTTGATACAGCTTAGAAGAATCTAAACTACCCTCTTAGAGCTTCTGCCTTTGTCCAGTGTTATGGCCTGCCCTAAATGTCCAGTGTCTCCTTTTTGGGGGGCACTGGACATAGTGTTTCCTGTTCAACGTGCTGGTTACATCACTGTGGAGATGAGTTTTGGGAACATGAGTTGAAAAGAGCTCAGAAAGAAAGGACTTTTTGCCTACGAATATACTCAAAAAGTGGAAGAGCTTGCCAAGAGATGTTATGTAGTCTTCAACACTAGGTGTTTTCAAGGCCTGACTCTATAATCCCCAGAGTAGCCTAACCTGACCTAATAGCTGACCCTGCTGTGGTAGGCAGTTGATGCAGAGACTTTCTGAGGTCCCTTCCAACAGGAATTTTCCCTTGGTTCTATGGTATTTATCTATTACTGTCTTTTTACTGAGCTGACTCCCCTGATAGCACTTTAGGAAGCTCAGAGTGAACATGAAGTTCAGTCAACTCAGTTGGAGTTATGCCTTTAATTGCAGTTCAGAAGTGTCAAAAATTTCATACCAGTGCCTGCTGAGCGCCTGCTGAGGGAGGACCTCAGGCTGTGGTGACCTTTTGGGGACTTCAGGCTTATTAACAAAACAGAGATTAACCACAACCATTGGATTTAACTCACTTTCTTGCTCAGTCCATCTTTAAGAAGTACCCTCGACTTCAGAAGCCTGGAGATGTTCTGTGATGAGCCCCGCAAGAAAATACAGAACTATGAAATCAAATTACAATTTCTTCAATGGCTGACAGTTTTTGGACAATTCTTTACTTTGCTTATTTTATCCTAAATTCTAGATTCTGCTTGACTGCCAACAGCCAGGAGAGTGGAGAAAACTCATTTAATATCTCTTCTCTTTCAGTTCAGTGGTCAGAGGAAACAGAAGCCCCTATGTTGCCTGAATGTGTGTTAGGTCCTGGACACGTGGAAGAGAGAGGGCTGAATGTGGGACCTGGATGCACTGGAAAGATAACGCAGCAGGTTTTTAGGTATGGGAACAGTGCTGTACCCTCTCTAGGAGTTTCAGTGCCAGCACCACTAGCAGCAATGGCTCTGGGGAGGGTGACAGCTTGTGACATGGCACAGCAGCTCTCTGGGAAGTGGGGTGCCCAAGCCAGTGGCTGCTGCAGGCCCCGGGAATACACCAGCAAATCTGCATGCTTTAAAAGGCAGAGCAACTTGAAAGAGCATAAGGATCTAAGAGGAAAAATCAGTTTAGCCAGATTAAAAAACGATAAGGCATTTATATGAATAAGAACACGCCTTATAATTACACTAACTAGGCTAAAAATTATAGGGCCAAAAGTCTTTATTTCAGACATAAGATGATCACCAGCTGGGGACAGACAGAAATTGCATCTCATGGTAAAATATTGCACAATCAGGTGCATTGTGTGGGTATTTTACCTTCCTGTGAAACATCTGGTGTGAGCCACTGTCAGAGATGGGATGTCAGACTAGCTGGACTATTTATCTGTTCTGGTGTATAATTCTTATGCTTCTTTAGCTTACAGGCATTGAGAACATTTATGAAATTGTAGGGCAGGGAAGAGAGATGTTATTTCTAATTGAAGGACTTGCTATGTCTCACCACCTGTTGTTTGTACATAAGATGATAGGGTTCCAATCACAAGATTGATGCACAATTTAGACTGGAAAAATATCAGCAAATCTGTCTGATTCTCCTATTTTAAACCCTTTCATGATCTTCAGAAATATTTCACAGTGCCAAGAACAATTTCAAAAATAAACCATAGGATTTCATAAAAAACCTTCAAAAAGCTGCATCTGTCATTTGCATATGAAAAACTTTTGCTGCAGATTCATGAATAAGATTGGTTATGTAATTTCTGTAAAATTTATAAGTTATTTTATTATTTTGTCGACATCTAACAGTATGTTGAATACTTAATGGCCATCACATTGTAGGAAAATGACAGCAGAATATTTTATTAGACTTTATCTTTTGTATAAATTTTGACAAGATACCAATTTTCCAGGTACAAAAATGATCCCATTTTTATTACGATTTTATATAATTGATTTAAAATTATGTCTTACCACTTCTTTTTCTACTTTAAGGATGGTTTCAGCCTTATGACAGCATTTTTTTTCCTCCGAATGAATTAAATAAAATGGAGAGAAGTTCATCACAAGCTTACTATTTTCTATAACCAGCACATAACCAGCATATAACTTGAAGAATAAGTAATTTTGGATCTTTGACTCTGAAGAAGAATAAAAACTGATCTTCACAAACATTTACTAGTTTAACAGACAATTCATGAGGGACAATCAAAAAGATTTGAAGACTGAACCAAAAAAATAGTGAGCCATGGGTAGTTTTCTAAGTTTCTTTCAAAAATAATTCACACAACATAGTTTAAATAAATAAATACCTGTATAATGCCCTGTCCTGGTGTTAATAACACTTTCAGACAGACACTTTTGGGAAGAAAATACTCTTTTCTTAGTTTACAAACACCCAAAAGTTGATATTTTAAGCTAAATGAAAATCTTCTTCTAGTTCATAAAATAATAATTCAAAATAGATTTTCTAAGTTCAGGGCACAAATTTTTTCATTACTACATTTTCTCTTTTTCAGTCAGTTATCTGAGCAAATCAAAAGCTGTACCCGTGAAAAAGAGGTCTCTAAATCAACCTTTGAGGGCAAATGAATAAAACACCGAGTAGAAGAGCTACCGTTTTGGAGAGGGATAAGAAATACTTCATATCTCACAGTTGAAAAATAATTTCTGGTTTTGCTTGATAAAGAATTCAAGAACACAATTTTTTACATTAAAAATCATCTTGTTTCATTTTCTTTTTCAGCAAGTCAAAGAAAGGCTCTTGGGTTTTGGCTAGTGTTGGAAGAATGCATAGCAAAATGGTAAAAACCTCATGTTTAACATTCAAAAGAAGAAAAAAATCTATTGCCAACCTGCAAAAGTTTGTAAAAACGCTTAAAGAAACATACCCTGAAGCGGCATAAAATATTGAAGCCAACAGAATGGCTGATTTCACATAACTGAGCCCAGAAATGAAGAAAAATGTGTTACCCCAAAGCCAGCAAAATCCTGCTAAATAGTTCTTGTTTGGAGTCTTAGCAATCCAAAAGCCTATGTAAGCTCTCTGCATACAATCTAGCATACTTTCCTTTAAAAGACCTATGAAAATGCACCGATTCAGATATATTCAAAATGTTACCTTTATTCACGCCCATTCATGTATAAATGCATATAAGCAAGCATTCAAAAATAAAAACTAGGAATTTTGTATGCATCCCTGCATTATTTATATGTTGGAAACATTTTTCCTAGCATTTGTTTCCTGGCTTTTATTTATGATGTTTGCAGAGATTACTCTTCACCACAAAATCAGCTGTAATACTGTTGAAGGCCATTGACAATGCAAAAAATCCAATACAATGTTCTTTAAAAACACATGTATTCAAATTCCTGTTTGTTTACCATTTAACCAGGGAGTTCATCAAAAAATCATTTCTAACCCTTGCTATTCCTGAGAAAGATGAATATCTTCTGATTTCCATAAGTGCATTATACATTCTGGAGTTGAAAGCTCTGTACATTTAGCATCAGCAAGTTTATCTAAGTGCCTAAGTGAGGACTTCAGATTTTGCCTGTTACATAATGGTCAGAATGTGCCCAGCTTTCTGCTGAGATCCTGGAACTGCAGCCTGTGCAGATGAGGCAGCCCTAAAGGCAACTGTTTTTGCATTTGGGATATTCAGATACAGCCTGGCCATTTTCTTCATTATCCTTTTCTTTCAGAGAGTGCTTGAGATTGGAAGAGACCTCTGTAAGTCATCTGGTCCGTGCTGCTTCCCTGCCCTGCTGGCAACCCAGTACGGGCCCACACAATAGTCCAGCTACTCTCAGTTTGAAGAAAAAGTTAATGAGTCAAGAGTCGCAGTCAAATTACCATACCATCCCCACAGGCTGCTGGGTGGCCTGGGGCTGTTTTCTGTCTGATGGCATGCCAGGCTGGCAGGGTCAGCACCCAGGGAATCCCGCATGTGATGCTGCAGGACTAATCAGGTCAAGTTCACCTCTGTATTGCTCCAGTAACTTTGCTGCCTTCAAAATACACAACTTCCAACACATTCCCCAAAGACACTCTTCTCTTCAGCCCAAATGGGGCAGAACACAGATGAAACTGTTGCATCATTTAAAGGCAACTTAGGAAGATCCATCAAAGAGCAGTGACTTTCTTCCATTACCAACTCTGATTTGAACGAAGGAACTAACATAGAAAGGGTCTAGTTCTCGCTGTCAGACATTCAGGCTTAAGCAATCATTCTTTTAAAATTCTTTGGGATAACTGGGATCTCCACCAAGTGCACATGAGCAGCAACTCTGCTGAAGCCCCCAGACATGCTGGTGCAGAACCAGGATGGGAATGAGAGCAGGCTGGCACACACTGTCACCGTTTGCCAGCCTGAGCAGTGATCAGCCAGATAATACAAACACATGAACTACTGGGAGCTTGTAGAGCTTGTATGCTTCTAGTGATTTAACCTGCAGTTAAACAACCCTTGCAATGCTGTGTGCCTTTAGGGACAGATGATGTGCCAGGAGAATTCGTGTCAGCTCGGGCAATAACACACATTCATGGCATAATCACGGGGGCAAAATTGTTCACTGCCAGGGGTAGCTGCTCAAATATATGTGCTCTCTGCTGTGTTTGACTTACAGGAATATTGACTAATAAGTATGCTTCATTTTCTTCCCTGGAAAGCCAAAGATTAGCTGCAGCATAGGTGAGTGTTACCCGCATTAAAAAATTCTTCCCAATCTTTCAGTCTTCTGAAGAAGCAAATCAATTGTTTCATTGCTTTTCCCATCAGGGACTGCTGATAGCAAACACTGTGCTCTCTTTTGCAACACAACAATGTGGAACCTGCCACACAGTTTAAACAGCATTGAAGAAACTCGAAGTGGAAAAAAAATTAGGTGTTTCTGCCTCAAAAAGCAGGCAGGCAAATATGGGAATTTCTTACTGAACAATTCTACTTACTGAGTAAATTTGGCATCATCTGCTTACTGCAGTAAGTAAAATTCTTTTTAGTGCTTTTTCTTCCTGTTATCCTGCTGCTCCAATGCAGTTAAGAGATAAGACTCTGAATACTGCTCCATTTTGTGCAACATAAACAGAATTTATGCTGCAATTATGAAGTCAGATTCTGCCTCCAGTTATTCCTTGTAACTCCGATGAAGGAAGAAAGTTGAATACAGCTGAACCCAGAGTGTGGCCTCTGGAATCTTTACTGACAACAGCAGAACAAGACTTAAGGAGAATCCAGCTTGACTTCTACGCACGCCATTGGGTTTATCTTGGTAGCACTGCCAGAGCCTAGTGGTGAATGCTTTATTATAAAGAGCAAAGGCAGGTGTATCAGTGGGGATGGCATTGCATGCAGCTTTGTAGGGTAGGAACTTACTGCAGCAGAGAAGGGTTCAAACTCTCCAAAAAGAGTTTTCCAAGAAGCGTATATATATTTTCCCACTGATAAATGGGAGCTTTAAAGATACTTCTATTCTCCATTCTGAAAATATAATGTATATTTCTAACTATTTTTGTTTACCTCTGTCTGTAAGAAAGGCATAACATAGGGCTTTTCAACACAGGGAAGTAGTCCAGAATCTATATTGCAGAATAAACTCTACTAAAACATCTTTGTGAACTTGAAGAGTTTATTTGTTCTCCGACCACCTCCGGATCAAGACCACGTTTCTTTTGCTCTCTGGCAAGTCACTTTCAAAATGTTTACAACAGTCCTAAAGGAGAGAAAAGCTTTCATTTATTATAAGATATGTCCTTATATCAGTTATCTAATAATTAGTAATGGTTGGCTTATCAGACACTTAATATGAAGAGAGAAAAAGCATAAACCCAATACAAAACTCTCTCTGGAAAAGACTATTTTTCTATTATCTGTAGAGAGCACTTCTAGCATAAGTGCCTCAGTAAGGCCTAAAGTTAGACATGATGAAAATGGGTTAGAGCATTCCCGGGAGCAACTGCCCTGGAAGGGTTTGTTCCACAACACCTGGCATCCCTCAGGGACAAAGTCATTGTCCACAGGTGTGGTTCAGACCTGTCCATAATTTCATGCTACTCAATGGACACACCATGCTCCCTCTTATGCCTGAAATTCAACACAGGTGACCATGAGACCAGCTGATGGCTCAGGAGCTGATCTGTGTGAAGAGTAACCCGCAGAGAAAAAGAAAAAAGCAGCTAATTTTCATTTTTTCATTTGTGTCAGATGCTATACAGAGTAACCGTGACAAACCAGAAGTGGGGCTGGCACAAAGAAGTAGGTAGGAAGGATCACACTGTCATATGTGGAGGGCAAGATTATCTTTCTGGATGCCAGCCAGACTTGGATCTGCTTAAGGCAATAGTGAAACTGCCTTCAGAAACTCTGGAAGAGGGCCAGGCCAAAAAGCCCAGCTTATGAGAACATTCAATGTGTCATTTTAAATTCTTCCTAGTTCCTTCTTTACTTATAAAGCCTTTCACTCCAATAATCTTTTTCTTTTCTTCTGATGAAAAAAGCCGTGGAACAAAACATTATGAAGAGGGGAGGACAAGAATTTTAAAAGCCTGAGATGACTCCTACTCAGCAAACTCTAGCCTGGTGGACCATCCAAGGAGTAAAAAGCAACACATGAAATAGGTTCAAAAATATAAGAACCCATGAGCAAACTGCATTGTGTCTCCAATGCACGTGGGGTTTTTATTGCCTTGGGTCCAGCACATAACTGCAGGGCTGTGCAACCCACACTGCTGCCTCCTCCCCACTGTGCTAACACTGGATTGCAGGGATTCTGTGTATGAGGAAATGATTCAGTGGAAAACAGAAGCATTAACAGCCTGAGCTTTCTCACCAAAGTCTACACCGCCAAAAGAGGCACCATATCCAACAATGTGGTGTTTGGCCGGTCGTGGGTGTGTGCAAATCACTGTGGAAGACAGAAGTAGGATCAAAATTCCTGCTAATGGGGTCCATGCACATCCAACAAAATTAGCTGATTCAGGAACTAGCACTTCTATGAGCCACCAGAGGTCTGAATGACCCCACAGTTCACCCCAGTCTGCAGCAGTGTTCACACAAGCTGACACTGGAAAAGTCAGAGTTCCTCCATATGACTCCTTCAAGGACAGCTGTTGGGCTGGATCCATGGGGGTGGTTTGTCCATCTTTCTGAAGCAGTTCCAGAACTTTTAAAATCATAATGAAAAATAAAGAAATAAGTGATAATTAAATGCATACTTGATATATTCATTATTATTAGAGGGCTTTAAACAAATTAGGAAGAAAAAGACATTTAATGACTGATGTGGTGATGGCTTCATATCTCACAGCACAGGATGAGGGTTTGCAGAGGCTCTCCTAACTTGGAAAGTATTAGGTGATTTTTTCAGAAACCTAGAAATCTTTATGAAAGAGTTCATCATAATGGATTTGTCTGTTATACCTCCCAGAACCTAAAGATTTGGATCAATATAGCCTCTCTCTAAAGGGACTTTGGAAAGATTTCAGTCTTCTGTTGCAGTCAACTTTCAAAACGCTCCAGCACTTCTAGAACTAATTTTTTGTTCTCTTGTTCTCTTTCCTCCCATATTTTGCCTGCATCTTTAATTTTCTTTTTTTTCCCCCAGTCTGTCGCAGGTTTCCAGTTTCGATGACAATTTTTTCTATTTAGACTTCTGGAGTGTTCCCATTTCCCCTTGATTCCACTTCAGAAACTGAGGATCTGTTCATCCCTAAAGCACACAACATAAATTTCCCCCAACACTTTCATCTCAACACTTTTCAGCCTAAACATCCTCTAGCCAAGGCATTTGGCTCATTCCCCTCTCAGTCTTCCACTTTCCTAAAGCTCCTCCAGTTTTCTCCTTTCCTCTATTTCTCACTCATTTCTACATCATTACAATTACTATGGAATTTGTGCTGCTGCCAAGGTCCATCACAAAAGCAAGAGGTATGTCAAGGAGGTCAGACATCCACAGCTCAACATTATTCTTCATTTCCTGACTCTCTCCACGATGGCATCTGTTAGTCCTCTGTGTTTTCAATATCTCTGTCCCATCCTCAGGTTTTATCCCACGAGCTCTCCGGGCATGTCATGAGGTGCCACTCAGAAAAACCTACATCTGTGATGTTTGCTCTTTGGGGGAAGCTCTCTCTCTGAGTAAGAGACCTGGTGTCAGTGCTTCAGGCCAAGCTGTGCTGACAGTTTTCTTACCTGTGAATTAACACACAGGTCTGCCACGGAGAAGCAGCCGTGTAATTGGTGAGGTCCTGCAGTTTGGCTGTTCAGCAGTGTCAAGGCGCTTGGGGCACGTCTTGTATTTATCACTGCTCCCCGCAGGTAGCACAGAAACATCACTTTAAATTGACAGAACATGACAGTGAACACAAAATCAATGCCAGATATGCCCAGACATTAGTGGACTCCTTACGTGACTTTATAAGGGTGGGGAATAAAAGGTATTTTTTTCTTTTCCTTTAGTTTTGTTCTTTTAAAATGACACAGCCTCATCCATAACTCAAGGTGAAATGATTACGTTACTTTCTGTGCATGCAGAAGAAGGACACTCCAGTTTTCAAAGATTCCAATCTGACATCAACTGTATAACTTTTCCACTTTTGGATTACATGTATGGACCCATTGTCATTGTATTAAAATAAGCATCAGAAAACCTTTACAATACTCTAAAGGTGACAAGAAGTAACTATTTTGTCCTTCTAGAAACAAAACAAGGAGATCTGATGCACAGCAGGAAGTTATCTGCAATGACAAAGGAGATCCAGTAGCAAAAGCCAATTTTTAGATGCCAAACTGGATATTCCATCAAGGGCTCTGCTTTTCAGAAAAGCTCTCAGTCTGTAGGAAAACGGGTTCTGTAACGTGTTGTCACTTAGTCAACAACTGAGACAACTAAGAATTACCAGGGTCTAGTGAAAGTCACCATTGTGTTCCTAAATTCTTCTAAATAAAACAGAGATGTTTTCCCAATAAATAAAATTCATAACCATTATTTTTTTTCTGGCGGGGAAGCAATTTGGCCTTGTATTTCTAAATACATTTCACACTGCCTTCCAAACATTTTGTATCATACGGAATGCAGGAAGACTATTTTTGAAATAGCTTTTTGCACGTGTACTCTGATTGTATTTTGCTTTCTTTGATCATTTTGTTGCTATGCTATTGATTTTTTCATTAAAACAGAGACACAGTTCCCAACAACACACGTTTAAAACTATAGAAATCGTCCCCCTTTTGTAATTGGCTCTACCTTCTCTGGCTCCATTTAATGAAATCTCAAGGGTCAATTGATACATTTCATATTCAGTCAAAACTCCCATTAATCCATATATGTTACCATAATAATTTGTTATGAAATAGCAGTGATATCACGTTATAATTTTCTAACATTATTACATGGAAGAGGAAAGAGAAAGAGATAGGTTGTACAGAAAATAAGCTTTTATTGTAAACCGAAACCATCCCTAATAATTAGCTGTATCTGGGAAACTTTTATGATTACCAAAAGTAAACTGATTAATTTTAATTAATGTCTCTGTTTTACAGTGGCATCATTCAGACTGCAGGAGGGATGTTTTCCCTATTGATTTTCTTCCATGGGACTGTCTCTGTCCCCCTCACTCCCATCCCAACAATTCCAATTTTTACTTGTCAGCTTGACCAAAGTATGGCCTTCACTGAATTTTCATCCTAAGCTCATTCATCTAATAAAAGTGTTGGACTCTTTATTGATAGGCAGTGGCACAAAATATGGGGCTTGGGAAAGATCAGCCACCTCTGACTTTCCCGCCTCAGCTGTCTTAAGAAGTAACAGAGTACTGTTACCCAGTGACAGATGGGCCTTGGTTTTGCGCCCTCAATAAAATGAATCCTGCTGGCAAATAAACCCAAAGATGGCTGTTCTTCTTCTGAAAAGTACTGTCCATCACAGCCCTCCAGAAACCCTCAATGGCCAGTTCAGCTTTCAGCCACGGGCTGCCGATTGCTTTATATGTCAGAATGAAAACTATCAAATACGCAATCTGTGGGATGTCACAGGCCATCGCAATTTATAGCACTGCAAATACAGCTCAGGCTGGGTCTACATCTTCTGCTTCAGACTGAAAAGCTGTCCTGACTCTGGGCAAGGAAAGGCAGCGTCAGCAAATCGAGCAGCACAGACATATATCTCAGTAGAGAGAGGCCCAGCAAGTGCCAGGGTTAGAGGTGGCCAACAGATTCCAGATAACCCTATTATTGATTAGAAAATTCTGGGTTTGATTAAAAAAATATGTCTTTTTTTTTTCACAAGAGTCCACTTTCTGTGGTACATAATATATTCTTTTTTTTGGTTTTTTATATTTGTAAGCATATTCTATAACTCATGTGATAGTGAACTGTAACTACTTAAATAGTGAGACTATGGTCCTTCACAAAAGATGAAGTCAGTGACACCAATTTATCACAGAGACTGGGAGCACAAGGTAATACAGGAGTATTTTATCTAAAAAATATTTTGGTAGAACTGGAGTTTTTTTCAGTGTTCAGCTATTTACTAAGGAAATGAAACTTTCCATAAGAAAACAAACATTTCAAAACCTCAAATTCATGCTAAATTGCAAGTGAGGTGTATTCATTCCACAGACTGGATTGCTGAGCACCAGCCATTCACGGGTGTCTCACATGGCATTAACACTCACAAGTCCAGTAGCAACACTTCAGCCTGTTCAGTGCTGCAACCACATTCTTACAAATCCTTTAAAAACACCGGTGAATGTGGGACAAGTGGCACCACTGGAACACTGCAATCACAGAATCACACCACTGAGGGCTGCAAGCTTTTCAGAAGGGATAGGCTGGAAAGGAGGGGTGGGGTGTTGTGCTCTGTGTTAAGGAATGGAGATTGTGGAAAGATGCTTCTCAGACACAAACAAGTTTAAAGCCTGTGGGTTAAAAGGAAGGACAGGACCGACAAAGGACACCTGTAGTGGGGGTCTGCTACAGTCTGACTGACCAGGGGGAGCCTGCTGATGAGGCTTTCTTGCATCAGCTACAGGCAGCATCACACACATAGGCTCTCATCCTGTTAGGAGATTTCAGCCACCTGGACATCTCTTGGGAAAGTAGCAGAGCTGGCTGTAAGCAATCCAGGAGACTCCCAAAGTGCATAGAAGATTCATCCTGAACTGCATCAAAATAGGAGTGGCCAGCAGGTCAAGGGAAGTGATTCTACCCCTCTACTCTGACTTTGTGAGACCCCACCTCAAGTGCTGCACCCAGCTCTGGGGTCCTTGGCACAGGAAAGATGTGGACCTGTTGGAGCGAATCCACAGGAGGGCTGTGAAGATGATGAGAGGGCTGGAGGCTTTCTCAGATAGCCTGAGAGAGGTGGGACTGCTCAGCTTGACGAAGAGATGGCACCAAGGAGACCTCATTGTGGCCTTCCTTCCAGTACTTAAAGGAGGCTTGGAAAAATGAGGGAGATCAACTTTTTACATGGACAGATAGTGACAGGACAAGGAGAAATGGTTTTAAACAAAGAGAGGAGAGATTTAGATTAGATTTTAAAAAGAAATTCTTTACGGTGAGGGTGCTGAGGCACTGGAACAAGTTGCTCAGAGAAGTTATGGGTGCCCCATCCCTGGAAGAGTTCAAGGCCAAGTTGGATGGGTCTCTGAGCAACGTGGTCTGGTGGAAGGTGTCCCTGCCCATGGCAGGGGGGTTGGAGTTGGATCGTCTTTAAGGTCCCTTCCAACCCAAACCATTCTATGATTCTATGACTCTATGACCCATTTAAGAAACAAAATTGTAGCTGAAGTATTGCTTTCTAGCCAGGTAATGGTTCTGAAGCTTGGGAAAGTTTTAAAGTAGAATAATTTTCATATATCTCTGGAAAGGATAGTGAAAAGGCAGAATCATTATACTAGAGGGATGAGAGAAACACAGTAAAATTGTGTTACAGCTGCATAAGCCATGTCAGGGGATTCCTAATGACTTGGAAGTCTAACACTAATCACAACACTAGTAGAAACAAGGACATCACAAGGAGCAGTATACAACCTCTTGTCTCCAGTCTACACCACAAATGATTGAGCATGAGCAGACATTTAGCTAAACTGGTTTAAATAAGGTGACAGTAGTACAAGCCAGTGCAAGAACAGGTTAATGAAAACTAAGATAAATTAGGTGTATCTGAGTCATCAGGAATTTATGAAATTCACTGTAAACTACTTAAGAATGTAGCCTGTGTGTTCTTTTTGCCATTAATAATTATATCTGAAAATGAAAGAAAAGTGAGGGTGGTCCCAGAGGACTGTAAATTAGCTTTCAGTGTAAACAAGAAAGGAGGGAAAAGATCTAGGGAATTACAAACCAGTTAATCTAACAAAGATTCTCAGAAAAATATTATGTTAACATTATTAAGATTAACCATCAATTTATAAACACTTAGCACATACAAAGCAGATAACATGTGCTGTGAAGAAAAAAATCAGGAACAACCAAGTTAACTTAATTTGGTGGCCCAGTGGAAGGGGGGGAATGGGAGCTGTGAAAAATCTGGAATTAAGTAAACATTAAACATTGTACAATAAAATAATCTTAAGAGCAAATTAACAAAAGAAGCTCTGAATAAGACAGGTACACATGTAGTGGAAAAATACTCATTGAGACACTAGTTCACAACTCAGTTGGAGAGTGAGGACTCTTGGTGAGTCTTCAGGCAAATGGGTCCAAACGTATTAGTAATGGTACTTTAGGTATTTTCACAGGCAACCTGGATGAATATGTTTGCTAGTCCTACAGAGATATAGAGAGCTGTGAGCTGCTGAAAAAAATAGTGTGGAAAAGTACCTTGCCAAATAAAAGCTTCCCAGAAAACATCAAGACTGAAATACATAAACACAATTGCAGAATGATTCAAAGAGAAATATGTAAACACACAGATTAATAACAGAAAAGACTGTTTATGTAGGAAAAACTGGAGGAAGGTATCAGCATAGTGGACTCAAATCAAGTGAGAAAATGCAGTGCTTCTGAAAAAGAGGATAAACTTAATTCTCAGCATTACTAGCAGGAATTTCCAAAGTAAAAAAACAGGAGAGGATTACTGGTTCTGAGTGAAACAAAAGATAAACTGCTTTATTCATTTGGGGACTTACTCTCAAAGAAATGAAGGGAAAACCGAAAAGAATGAAAAGAGATCAGTAAGAATGATGTGGGTTAAAAACCAGCATCAGTGATGAAATTTTGAAGGACCTGAGTTGCAATATGGAAATAATAAAACTGACAGCAGCTTTCAAACATGTTACAAGGATGATAGCAGTCAATAATTAAACCTGCTGTAGAACTAGGCATAATCAGATTAGTTTCTAGGCAGCAGATTAAGGTTAGATTTGAGGAGACAGCTAACTAGATATGTAGGGAAATAAACAGAATTAAGACATTAGAAAGACTTGGAAAAACAAGCAAGATAGATTTTGTCTTAAAGAAGATGCTTTTTCTGGCTCCATTGTGAAGAGGGGAATTTCAAGTAAACCACTTTAAACCTTGTCTAACAAGGTTTACAAACATTTTTCTATTCTTTCACAAGTCTACAGTTTAAATTCTGAAGTAGAGGGTAAGGCACTCATCCTCAACCCTCTTCCCCTTCCACTGCACTGTACAGAGAGCTTTGTTTTGGAAAATGCTTCGTTGCACAGTGCTTTATGTGCAGCAAAGCAAAGGGTAGCACCTTCAGTTCTGCCTCCTGACTTTCCCTCACAGCTCTGAGCCTTTCCCCTGAGCTGCTGTGCCAGGGTTTTTCCCAGGGCACAGGTTTTGCCTTGCTCTTACACTTTTGCTCTCAGGTTGCTGTTTTCACAGTCCTGCATCTGCAAAAACCAGTATTCTTGTTGTATCAGATTTCCAGGGGAAGCAATGCATGAAACTCACCTCTTCTTTCTCTCCCTTTCTTTCCTCTCCTCCTTTGTAGGTTTTAGTTTATATTAGAGGATTACTCCAAATGGAAGTGTGAATCAAAGTGCTAGGGAGAAAATATAGAGAAAATTCACCATGTCATCTTTATCATCATCACCTGCTGCACTGTTACTTTCACTGTTGCAGTTGATGTCTGTCATCAGCCATGGACACCCTAGTAAACTTTTGTGCATGTAACCCTGTCTCATCATCCTTTGTCCAAAATTTTAGATTATAGAAACATAGAAATTGCTTGGTGTAAGAAGAAAGTGCCACCTGAGATGCTGAAATTGTTATTAGTAGAACCCACACCTTTCTTCCTGTAGACAAAACAAGAAAAAACTATAACCACAAATAGATAATCAAAAAGCCAGACATTCTGCTTTTAGTGATGATCCTTACCTATAACTGCTAGAGAAATAAACAGCTACAGCAAAATTTTTGTCAGACCTACTGAAAACCAGCAACATCTGTGAACTTTGATTGTTTCAGACATTACTTGCAGCTCCTTCTTGGTTTATAGCAGTACCACATTCATGGCTGGGCCAAAAATACATAAAGAGAGAAAGAGTGAGTAACAGAAAAGCTATTTTGAGAAGACTCAGCTGAAGGAACCAGTGCTCTCACCTCCAGTGTGGTGTAGGAGATCGTGATGGGTGCCCTTCCTCTCTTTCACTGTCATCAGGATGGTGAACACTTGGTATGAGCACTGTGGCCTGATGTCTCTGAAGACAAGTAGATTAACAGTCACAAAGGTAAATATTGCTTCCTTCAGCCCAGATCTCATGGTATGAGTGTTGTAGCAGAAGCCCCATAAGGGCTTGGTAGGGAAAAAAGCCCCATTCTTTCATTGTATTTGTTAATGACTTAGATCTGATTTCTGGCACAACTATATTCGATCATGATCTTCAGTCCTATCCTCTTATTGTGCAGACATGAATTATACAGAGTCTTTTAAACAACGAAATAGATCTTTATGTCTTGACTAATTCAACATTCGGGAGATTTGGTGAACATATCTACCAGGAGAGAAATAATGTCAAAAATTCAGGAAATGTGACTTTTAAGGAAAAGCTGAAGAAATCAGCCTTAGTTTTGCCAGAAACCCGAAAGTGTAGCAGAAACATGGTAACAGACTTCTTGCTGTGTAAAGCTGTGATGAGGCAGACAGTGAAAATTTGTTCTCTATGTCTGTTGTAGATTTGACAAGAAATAAACCTCTGAATTTCCACATGGTTTTTCAGGTTAGATAATAGAAAAAGCTGTTTGTCCACTCCTCATTGACCAAAGCTTTAAAGAACACACTTCAGAGTCACTTGTCAGGCTTGAGGAATGGGTACTGAGTTCTGTCTCAGCAGGGATGAATTAGGAAACCTGTTGAGGTCTCCTCCTACACCTATACAACTTGTATTATGCAAGCTGGGAGTAGTACCAGAGGCTAACAACCAGAATGTTTCCCTTTCACTCTTGGCTTCACTCTTGTTCCCCTTCTTGCTCTTTTTCTATGCATTTCTCCTGTATAGCATTTAAAATTGAAAAAAAAATATAAATTTATAAAAAAATGTTCAAACCATTCAGCAGAGCACAGGGGAGCCTGAAGGGTCCCTTTCATGTTTCCAGTGTAAGAGCATACTGTACAGTCTTTAAAAGGATGATTGATAGTGTGAAGTTTAACACATTCAGGAAATATCTGCGATTTACAGAACAATAATAACTACATTCTTCTTTTATATTAAAGAATTCTGCATATGCTGCGAGTTGCTCAGATGCTGAGGCAGGGTGACCAGCTTGCAGCTAAGGGGAATCCAAATCTTCTTCTGTGAAGCCAACAGCAAATTTTTTGACAGTAATATGACAGGTTGCTTCATTTAATGTCATTTTTGTGTTCTGCTAAAAGATTTGGACATGTACTGCTAGGATTTTTTAGCTATAAGGTCAGGAATTGATGCAACTTTATGTCTTTGGCAAAGGCTTATTGTCAGTGATTTTCAAGTATTTCTGTACTAAAACTACTTCATATTTGTAGTTGCTTGTAGAGTATGCAACAGTACTTTAAGTCAGGAGCTAAAGAAGAATTTAGTGCCCTATTTATCTGCTTCAAAGCACCATTAGCTTTGTATTAGGGCTGTTACACCAGACAAGCAACACTCTGCTGTCAGGGAATCAATGCTTGTGTTGACAGCCTGAGGGTATACTCACCACTCTCCTTGGCAATGCTGGCTCATTCCCAAATTATATTTATATAGACTTCTGTCACTTACTTGGTGTTTTCCAGATGCCATTTATAGCTAACAGTACTTCATGTGGCACCTGAGGTAATTGTTACTCACTAATCTAATCAGAAACACACTCACTGTGTACAGCTTCACTGTCACATCAATTCTTGATTACAAAAGTGAAATACATCTACAGCAGCTTTAATCTACTTGTTTCAGTCCCCTGTCTTCTGCCTGGATTTTTCAGAGGATGAGTCTGAACTGCGTGTTTAAGGTCATCCACCTAAATGAATTTATGAGTGGTAGAACATAGAATATACCAAGGAAAAAAGACTAAAATGTATTCTTAAGAGGAACTCCATCTTTGAATATTTCTGCGAGGCTGAACTGGTAATCAATATAGACATAGAGCTGAACATGCTGTCCAGTAATTGCAATGGATAGAGTTACAGTTTACGACATCGCACAGCTTTCCGACAGGCAGAAATATGTGGAGAGAAGTTAAAGAACTTCTGTCTCTAATTTCTTTAGGTAGCCAGCTTTTGTAGATGGGGTCAGTGCAAGGCTCTGATGGCCTTAACTAAAGCTAAATTCTACTCTGTAGAAATAGGTCACCTAAATCTGGATTAAGTGACTGAAAGGAAGAGCCATGCCAATGACTTCTGCTGGGTGCCAAGTAAGGATATGTTGCTTAGAGGCTGAATAAAAGCTGAACTGTTTGATTGGTTTTACTCCAAAATAAAGAACATCTTAGCATTCAGGGTCTTCTCAAGACTTTCTTTTACCTGTGGGGCAAATAGTTACAAAACTGTCATTTACAGCTTTTCTTTTAATACTGAATTCTTTAGAAGCTCTGAAAAAATGTCCTCAAATACAGCAGCCTTTCACTGATCCGGTTCTTTGCTCATCTTTTATACTAGAAGAGTCCTGAAAATAAGGAAGACATCTGACAGCTTGGCTAGTTTTGATGAGCAATTCGTAGGCTCTTCTTCAACAGGACCTGTTCACCGGCATGTTTGTGTTCTTGGCAAGCTGTATGGCTATCATGTTTTCATCTACTTGCACCACGCTGCTGGCATCTTGGCTCACAGCGCCCCCAAGCAAACAAGCAATAGAACCTTGATTTTTTTAAAGTTAACATTTTCCATGATGTCTAACTGTTTTATCCTGGCCCTGCTTGCGGATTTTAAGAATAAGATTTATGTGCACTGGTTCAGCCTCCATTCCAGTGTCTTTAGAATATTTCAGTTTTGGTTTACCCAAAATTTTCAGTTTTGATTACCCAGGAGGAAGCCCCATACTTTTTTTTAAACATTCTTTTAAAGTCCTTTTAATTTTCAGTTTCTGCTGATGTCTTCAAAACCTTAAAAAGCCCACTTCAGTTAATCAGATCCTACGAAATTTTGTGATGTTTTCATAAGTATCACACCCTACTCACTGCAGATTCTAGCAAGGCTTAAGCGCTGATGCCCTGCCCTGATAATATGTGTAAGGATATATTGATATGACTTCCCAGTGTGTGTGTGTTTGTTCAGCTGTTTCATCATGCAATATAATACGAAGATCAGACATTTAGCACACGCATCGGAAATTTCTTTCTCTTTTTTTGTTCTTGTATTATAGGCTATTCACTGTCATCCAGAGTTATATATAAGAGCAGTTCTCTCATGTAGCTAATATCAGCCTCATAATTGCTGTGACCACGTTTGAGGTAGCAGTGGAGGAGGGCACTAGGTGGAAGAGATACCCAGGAGTCTGTTAGTAGGGTTCAATTAAAAGCAAGGCTTTCAGATTATCTAAGACAAAATAACTTAGACAGTAGCAGGAGAATAAGACACAAAAAACCAGGTTTTTGTGAGTTTTATCAAAGTTACACTATCCAAAACTATTCTCTTACATTTGATAGAATAACTATCAAGACAAAGAAGCTATCTAAATCCCATCTAACTGAAGCTGAGTAAAGCAATTTCTGTGATGATACACAGAAATTGAACTAAGAGTTAGTACAAAACACTGCAAATAACATTAGAGAAGATACAGAAAAGGAAATAATCACATGTTGGGTTGAAGTGAGTCACTAGTACAGTTCCTCAAGGATAAGTCTTGGAAAACTAATATTGAATTACTTTACTTATTTATAACAAAGAACAGCCACAGAAATCCACTTATATAAAGTATTAAATAATGTTTTCAATAATGAATTTGATAGAGATGTGCTCAGGAAACTTGACGATAGAAAAGTTGGGGTGTGCTGCCAATATAGAATTATGCTACCCATGAAGTAGCACTCTGTGACCTTGCAAACTGGAATAATAGTAATAATAAAAAATCTAATAAGACCAATAGCAAGGTCATTCCCTTATGGACTATTATCTTGAACTTTAGCTTTATAATGAGTTCTCATCAGCTGTAAATGGCAGAGCAAGGCTTTAGTATATCTGTTCATCACAAGATGTCCACATACCAAGGATGTGGTGATCCTGGAAAATACAAATGTGTTAGCTGCATAATTCAGGTGAAGTATTTCTAACAGGCAGTAGTCTCTTGTGCAGCTTCTAAGAGTGCTACGAGGATAGAATCTTGTCTCCATAGCAGTGAGAAATCCCCAGGGGTAGGTTAGTGATGAGTCAGTGAGGAAGTCTCATCTGGAGGAGTATGCAAAATGTTCAATAAAGATAAATTCAAATGGGGCCAGGCTAAGACAGGACTTACCAGTGTGCAGAGAGACCATCTCTTTAGTGAATACTTGAGATGCTTGACATCTTTAGGCTAATGGAACAAGGCCTGAGCAAGAAAATGAGAACTCTTCATAAATATATCAGGGACATAAATACTAGAGAAGAATTATTTAAGTGGAGGCACGATGTTACCATCAAAAAAAAGGTAGCAATGAGCTTTGGAAGACTCAAACCAGGAAAAAAAAATGAGACTCTAGAACACCCCTCAAGGAGGAATAATGGGTGGAAACAGCCTACCTTAATCAGTTTATAAAAGACTGATAAAATGTTTATTTGAAACAGCAGGGGACTGTGCCTAGTCGGTCCCTTTCCATTCTGTGCTCTGATGTAGTCCACTTTTGAAGTGAAAGAGAATAAATCTTTCCTTAATAAATAAGGATCAGAAAAACTAATACAGAGATCAAGATTTCCTTTCAATACTGAGCGATAAAATGGTGTTATTACCCAGTGACAGTACATTTTCTCTAACAGAGTTAATTATTCCATTACCATTGGTTATCATTAACATTAATTATTGATAACCAAAGTATCATCAAGACATTCCAGCCAAAATCAAGGCTCCACTATTCTCAGAGCCTGTGAATATAAAAATAGCAGAAGACAGTCTGGGTTTGTCAGGGGTTTTTTTGAAGAACTGCAGTCTGACTTCCCAGCTGGTTCCTCAGGCTGACCATGGCATGTGTGTGTGATACCCACACTCAGTAAAGGAGCACATTTAATTTAATTTAATAGTGTTGCTCCCACTATGCCAAGTCAGGTGAGGTCTAAGTTCTAGCAGTCAGAAGGGATAGAAAAAAACTGGGAGGTAGAAAACTATTTCTGGATTCCTGTCTCTGAATTTTTTTTCCTATTTATAAAAAAATAATATAGAGACACAAGCTCATGCACAGTAAAACAGACCAGAGTGAATCTGACAGCAGTCAGAAGAAACAAAAGAAATTAGGGAAGAAAGAAACATGAGTCGCTTCCCTGCTCTTGTTTCCCAGGTTCTGTTAATCTGTTGTGAGAGAATTATTAAGTCTAAGACAACCAATAAATCTGAGACTAATAGACTTTATTGAACCATAAATTTGTCCAGTCACTTCTGGAACTCATGTGAGGTTTGACCTTCATAATATTTTGTGGCAATTGTTTCCATAGCTTAACGGAATGATTCCTTTTCTTCATTTTTAAATATGCTGCCTTTTATTTGAATTTGTGATTTTCATATTACAGGAAACCCTCAATGACCATTGCATCTTCATTATCTTCACGTGCCTGAGGCTTCACAGATAAATTGAGGTGCAGGGAGGCAATTTGCCCAAAGTCACTGAGAAAGTCTTAAACAAAGTGAAGGATAGTACACAGATATGCTGGGGTCCCAAAGAAAAACTTCACTGCCATGAAAGTCTCCTTCTATACATTACATCCAGATGGCCACAGACATCGTGCAGAGCCAATCACACTTCCTCAAGGATATTGTTAATTGACAACTTGAAATGGGCAATCTCATAGCTCTGTTAGATCAAGTATTATTAAATGTTCCTTATTAGAAGCATTAGCCCAGCTAAAAACCCAAGTAATTTCTTTTAAGTTATTTATAATAGCACGAAAGCTATGCATGAAATTCACAGCCTGAGGTGGGGCTCACCAAATGTGTTTAGAGTGAGGCAATGGGTAAAGCCACCTTGTTAGGTTATACACCACGCTAACTTACACCTACATTCAGTTAGGCTGTGTTCAACCCCTCTCTGAGTTACACCTGCCAGTTCATTCTGCTGCAACCCACGTTTAAATGCATATGAAGCTGCAAGAATGTCCTTAATGTGCTGTGCTGAACCAATATTGAAATCAAAGACAAAAGTAGCACATCTTGGAGGTGACCAAAAGCTGGGTTTTTTGTCCCCAGGCTTATGAAACAGCTTTTGTATTTTAATTTTTTTGCCATGTAGGGATATTGAACCCAGTGAAACTTTAGTACTGATACATATACGTGCGACTCCCTTCCTGTGTTGTTAGGATGTGGAATTCTGAAAGGAAATAAAGCTTAATGAATGTCTACAAAAGGTCTCAAATAAGTACTGCTGCACTGTCAAATCAGTGCTGTTTCCTTTGGACTGCAGCTGGGAATTTCAGCTTTGCTGGCTCTGCAACAAAGGGTGTCACTGCCAGCCTCTCGCACCCAGACGCACGCGCATACCCGGGCTCGCGTACTGCACCTCACATCTCCAGCATAACTCAGCCATGGCTCTGACTGCCTGGCAGTTGTGCACTGTGTAATGGGGAGTAGATCTCGCTCTCTCAAGTTCATTAAAATGATGAGATGGTTCGCTAAGAGAGAGGAAAAATTGGGAAAAAGAAATGGGAAAAAGCCAAGAAATAGCACGAAACACTGAAAAACCACCTTTTCTACTGACAACTTCCCAGTAAGCGTTTTTCCAGCAGTTTTAGATTTTGTTTGCCACATCTGATCAAAACAGTAGCTATTTTTTCTTGCAGTGTGGTTTCCTTTTTTATACCTGGTGAACATTAGTGTCCAGAAAGATAGAACAGCCATGGCACACTGCAAATATTTTACAGGAATGTCTGACAACAGGTTTCTCCTAGCCTGAATAAATTTCAGATGTGCCTGCTTTGCAGAAACAAGGGGACAATCATGCAGAAATTGTTCTCCCTGCTTTTATTGTTTTAACAAATGCAATGCTATAGAAGCAGCATTTGGAAGACTTACACAAATCAAGCTGTCTGCAAATGTTGATTAATGTCCTTCTATAAAAATAAAACCCCATCCCTGATTAGCTACATCGCAGTGCGTTTCACACATGTATTAAGACAAGGTCAAGAGACCCTGTTATGGATGGGATAAACTTTTAGAAGTTGCTGCTGATTGCAGTCACATTCAGTTTAACAATGCTGCTCCTCATAAATATCTTAATGAGTCTCAGGATAGTCTTCTTGCCCTGTGAGATTAGTAATATCCAGAAAGAGTGAGTTCCATGCTCAGCAGGGAAATAGGTTCAAGCCTCCATCCAGTTTAATGGGCTGCTTAAAAAGCAGCTCCTAGAATGTTCCCTTGCTCCAGTTGTCACCCCAAAACTGAGTTGGCTCATGAGATAAATAGGAGCTTGCAGGGAAGGACACTGTGTGTGGCAGAGAAGACTAGAGTTTCTTAAAAATTAATGCGGAAAATAAAATTGCGTTTTAGACTTGCCATGCTGTTCAATAAAGACAGCACAAGCAAATATGCTTTGTAGTAAAAAACCCACAGAAATTTAAGAAAAATATCATATTTGGTTGAAGGAAACTCATGTAAAGACCTTGCCACACCTGTTAATTTTGTGCTAAGAGATCCAGCATATTCAGGGGCAGGTAATTTTGAAGGCCGGTGAAATACTGTATCTCTGTCCTGAACAGCTTGGACAGTATAGAAACAAGAACTCTGAGAAACCTCTCCAGCTTCCTTGCTCCATTTTATAGATAAGAAGCTGAAATAACTTCTCAGAAATCACCAGAAAAAGCCCAAGAGACAAGATTTTACCCACATTTTCTTAATCCTACACCTTACCTCAATAACACCAATCTTTTTCACAGGATTTTCTGGTGTTTTCTTGTAACGTATTTTTAAATACGAACATTTAGTCACAGAATGGTTGGGATTGGCAGTGACCTCTGGAGCTCATCTAGTCTAACTCCCTGCTAAAGCAGGTTCACCCACAGCAGGATGCACAGGATCCTGTTCAGGCAGGTTTTGAGCATCTCCAGAGAAAGAGACTCCACAGCCTCTCTGTACAGCCTGTTCCAATGCTCTGTCACCACCACAGTAAAGATGTTTTTTCCTCACATCCAGACTGAATTTCATGTGTTTCAGTTTCTATCTGTTGCCCCTTGTTCTGTGGCTGGACACCACTGGAAAGGGTCTGGCCGGTTAATTTAATGCCAGTATCACGAATAGTGCTCCATGTTTTTGAAAGTCCTGACCCTAAATCTGAGATAATTTTAACAAAAACGCTATGAACCATTCAAAAACAAAGAGAACACATTGTTGGCTGTGGCTACAAGAAGACTGCTGCAACTAAAGATTATGCCTTTTTAAAAGCAGAGTGCTGCCAGAAATCATGATGTACTATAAAAGGAGAGCAGAAAAACTTCATGCACTGCTCTATTTGTCCAGCCAAAGTAGGGGAAATGGAAAATTACTTTCTCAACAGAGAAAAATAAACAGAGATCTCCTTAAACAAGAGTTTTTGTTTGACAGTATGGGAACCTTATTAGCAGGCAGATAGGCTTATTTATTCATAGTTAATAAATTATCAGTAGATATCAGATACAATGATCAAATGATGATCTTAAAATATATTCAGATTTGTGATGCCTACAAAAGTGAAGTAGCAAATTGCATTTTAAAGTTCAAATATTATTGTAAATCTTCAATAGATGGTGCTATTATCTAAGTTAATATCTCATCTGATTATGCAAATGAGCACAAGACAAGTGTGTTCATCTGTGAGGAGGGTCTTGGTGGTGTCCTTGTTTATGGTACATGCTTGCAGAAGGACTTTCCACCCCAGGGTAATGACCATAAGCATAGGCAGGTGTTCCAGTTATACAATTCCACCTAACAGCTGACAGATTTCAGGCATTTTTGTCAGAAGTCGAGCTATTTGAAACAGAATCATTGTCTGCTGACAATGGCATACCTCTCATCGTTCCTTCTCCATAGTCTGAAGTGGTTGATATCTGGAGCTAATTATAGGTGTAAAATCCCTTTTCCCAGCATGGCAGAACATTGCAGGCTGCTCCTACATGGCTCATCACTAAGGAGGCGGGATGCAGCAGCCTTCTCAATGACCTGACTTCTTAGAAAGCAGCTGTGTGTTTCCTCCACCCACAGACTGGACGCAGCAATCATCCTCCCCAAGGCAAAATTTCTAGTAGCTCTGCGATTGCTGCTTCTGGTTACAGTATCCCATCATTTCAGTGATGCTCTTCCAAACTCCTCCAGGAAAGTAACCCAGAAAGGCACTGCAATCTGATCATAGACCTGGTTTTTTTAGGATTTAAATCTCTCCAATGGAATCATCTGATTCTACCATCTAGGTTCCAAGACTTGAAGAACTTGAAAAAAATAAAGAAATAACAGGATCATTCAGGAAGTGAAGCATCAATGAGTAAGCTACCATCAGTTTCCCCATTAAAACACAGTAAATATTTGCTCATTCACTAACAGTTGAAAAGTTCTTTCCTTTAATGACAACTCCAGAGTATAAATTAAATTAAACCATTAGCTAATTCCCCATTTTATATCCTATTTCCATCACATTTACTACTATTTGATTGCCTACTCTATGTTATCTGAAATACTATATACATATTGATTTGTGGACTTTAATATAAGATGAAGAGCACACTAAAAATCTAGCTAAATGAAACCGCAAAGGAGTAATTAGACTATTAGGATTTCCTAACTGTCCTTCATCTCCTTTGAGTATTTAAGGGAAAACAAATTTTAAATATATTATCAGTAAGTCCCTGAATTTTTAGGAAATAGTCATAAGCAAGTGACTGTAATTGTTAATCAATAGAATAAGAAAATGCAAACATGGCAACAACTGCTGGTAACAATAATAAGGTGAGGTCTGGTCTCAAGTGAGATTTGGACTCTGGCCTCCTGGTTCACCCTGAAAGACATATTCTGGGAGCAACCCCAGAGCATCATGTGCCGTGTCTGTTCCAGGCTGGAACAGCGATGGTGAGCATTGATGTCCCGCCCATGACTCCTCACACAGGCTGGGCTTGGACTCACAGAGTAAGTCCCAATACACTTCAGACAGAATGATGGCTCAGGTATAATTCAGAAAAATTACTGAACAGGCACTGGTCAGAAAAAGTTGTTTTACTCTTTTGAAGAGGCACTTGGTACTAAGACATTTCCAGCTGTTCCTCACACAGCTTGGCAAGGTGCTGTGGGGTTGAATCCACAAAACCAAAGGGAATTTAGCTGGAGTACTCCAAATGACTTCCAGCATCCAGCCCACGATCATTTGCATTTTCCAGGGATAACAGCCAACACGACAGAGTTTTCTGCTGAAGTTATTTCTGTCTGGTGTGCTCAGAGTTTGACTCTTGGAATTGACCCTTTTAGCCAAAATTATGAGTAGTCTGTGGTTCTTGAATGAACTAAGATAAAAGACAGGCACTGATAGTGGGGATTCTGTTCTGTTTGGTGAGTTTAACTTATGAGAAAAGAAAAATTTACAATTTTCCACATATCTACCTAGAGACTTAAAACAGAGTTTTGCAGACCATTTTTCATACCAAAGCTGTGACTTCTGTCTGGCTTAAAGCATGCCAAGCAAGCTGCAAGAAAATTAAAGCCTGGATAAAACCCTGGCAGGTGTATTTTACTGAAAGATTTGGGGTCATCTGCAGCAATCCCATTATGACTGAGCATCCATTACAACAAATTCTCAATTAAAGGAATTGTGTGCCCATTTGTATTACCAATTGCAAACATTTTAAAACAATGTTTCTGTAAGACTCCATGTGTAAAAGTCCTGGTGAAATCAGGAATTTTCTAAAAATAATCCACTCCCAAAGGACGAAAAAGTGACAGAAGAACTCCTCAGACAATGAATCTGACTTAGCACTGTCTGCTTAGCACTGGAAAAATATTTATTTTTTCCAAAGCCTAAGGAAACGTGAATGAAGCACTAAAAAATTGAAACCAATGGAACAAACATCAACAGCTTTGAATGTTCTATTAACAGACAAATAGCTAGAGTAATAAACTCCAAAATGGAGAGATATGAGTAGTTTGTGGAAATCTCTGCTGTGATAAGAGAGCTACTAAAATATATGGGCAGTGGCTGTCAGGGCTAGGATTTGGAAACTAAGCAGGTTTCTGATCTCCTAGCCATTCCTTTTTTTGACAATCTGAACTGCATTCAAGAAGTAACCAAATATACTGGTCTTGAGCAATATGAGATGATTTTATGAAGCCAAATGTAAGCAATGAATTAGGAAGTGTGAAATTTTCTGTTCTTGGGCTGGTGTACTTCATAAGCAGTGAAAGAAGGTGAGGCAGCTGAAAGCCTTCTCAGGAAGCAGTCTGCAGAAATTTAAATTACCGCCTCATGGGTACAAGTAGTAAATTAGTAATAAATGTTTATATTAGAAGGTGATTTGGGATCTCCCTTGTTTTTCAAGATATTGTTCTTTCCCAGTCAATTCAGGGCAAAAAAAAATGCTCAAGATGAGGGAAACTGCAGTAAAAGTCTGAATGCCTGACTCCCATCTCCTCCCTTGCTAAGTTATCTTCTGTTTAGTATTGATACTAAACTAAAGTTTTATGGAAGTTAAATTGATTTTTTAATATTTTATGAAATATCCTTTCCATAGTACTTTAAAATGTTATTAGGCTGAACTCTCTTTCACTTCTGACCTTTCACAGACATTGCGCCTTGCATTGATTTTTCAGCTCTTTGACACTGGCTGAGCTACAATAGTTCCAGCAAATGGGGGAAGAGGGGAAATCAAATGCCATTGCATTAAAGAACTGAAAAAAAAATCTAAGTTAGATTACCAACAATTCAACTTCCCTACCTTCCCCCCTCAGCACACAAGACCTTCAGAGATAAGTCACCAAGCAAATGCTTTTTCTTATATTCACCCCAGATTCAGCAGCCTTAACATGCTTCCAGCCCCCTTTATCAGCTGCTACTGGCATTAAAAACATGTATTAAAATACATATTTCAGCTGAGTCATTAGGCAATACTAAACATTCTCTTTCTCAGCTAAATGATTTTCTGTCAGCCAGCTTGTCAGGCTCCTGAGAGAGCAGCAGGGGATCATTTGTAAATAATTATGTTGCACCAGTGACAAATTAAATCCACTTGAATCAATAGCATTTAGATTTTTAAAAGGATATAGCCAAGACACTATCAACTAAAACAAATCCTGACTCAGTAGGCTTAGTTTTCACATCAGTTCTTACTGGTTCTTACTGAAGCCAGTGTCCTAGAAGACAGTGTGGGGTATTTTTATCTCCAACTTTGACAGCTGAGTGATGGAATCAAACACTTGACATAATAATTCCCAGATATTTTTATGACAGACACGAGGTACAGCATTTGTTTTCACTGTCCGCAAATAAGACACCAGAGCCACCTGAGATCTCAAAAAATATCTGGGACACATGCAAAGTGATGGGAATCTCTCTCATGACTGCCAGATCTGTGCCCTGGCAGGAGACCCTTGCACTTCTCAAGGGGCACTAAGTGCCTCTGTGCTGGCCACTGATTCAAGCTGCTCATGCCATCCTAAAATTGAATCTCAAATAGATCTGATGAAAGGAGCTTAGGGTGAGTAACTCAGACTCTACCATCTATATCTTTTGTACCTAAAATCCGCAATTTGTTTTTTCTACTGGCAAAATTCTCCATCTAAAGCTGTTTTAGCAGTACTGCAGTCTTAGTAGTACTTGGATTAAAGAATTTACGAGGTTACTCAGAAAACTTCCAATATCATCTATGGGACATGATGTAGAACATCACCAAGAGGATTTACAGCTCTGAATCTGGTATTCAGGGTTTTTTCTCATGTCTCAAGAGACAAATATTAATTATTTTAATGAAAGCACTAAGGGAGGATTTGCAGATATTGCAATTTGTTTCTTGGTTAACATTCAGGGACTGGATTTGTTTTTGTTTGGGGAGACACGTTTCAACACAGAGTCTAGACTCTTGACTCCAGCAGCCATGTCCTAAAAACAGCTTCCAATCATAAACTCAGGCAGAAGTGGTGTCCTGTTGCTTTTATTATCTGATTTCAACTGTTGCCTTATGACTGAGAATTCTGAAAGGGTGAGAAGGTAGATTAGAGTTGCACTACCTTCAGTTTAGCCTCCAGAAGACCTGAAGGGTGACCAAGTCACAAGTAATACCTACTTAATCTTCCACTGGTACATTTTGGGAACCCAGGCAGATGCACACCAGCAGGATTGCCATAAACTGCACACTGTGCTAGCAGTAATCCTTTTATTTATGTTTCCGGATCCCTCATCCTACCCAGTCATGTTAACAGAGGTGAAGAACACAGCTTTTAATCTCCTAGCTTGTGTGCCACTCTAGTATGAGTAAGCAAGCAGCTAAAACCTTCAAGGTTGAATTAATCATATATTTTAAAACTCTTCACGGGCTCAGTTCAGGCTGTGTCCAGGAGCATGAGATTATTGTGACAATATAATCTCTTAAAGGATAAAGGTCAGCAGCACTTGCTTCTGTCAAGAGGAATTCTGCCCCAGGGAGAAGTTCAGGCTCAGGTCCATTATAATTGCCATGAATATAGAACTCGAATAACATGTTGTCGATAGGATTTTCCTTGTAATGCTATTCACCATCCCCAGCCAGGGAAATACTTTACAAAACAAACCTGGTCTGTCAAGCCTACCAGCTGCTCATAGCTTCTTAGCCTACAAATTTTAAAATGCTTTAGTTTGAGACACGACATCGTAAAGACATCACCTGAGAGGAACAGTTCAAACTGCATTTTAAAACTTCATTTTTAATTTCTTGATTCTTATAAATCTTATTATAACCATAGAAAACTTTAGCTTGGAAGGGATCTTACAAGGTCATTTGGTCCTATCCCCTGCTCAGAGCAGAGACAGCGTCAAAAATATATTAGATTTATCAAGGTAAATCCTCCAGAGTATTTAATAGTATTTGGGCTCGGTTTTTCAGGCCGAACATGTACTTTGGTACATATCAAGAATAGACCAGAAATTAATTCATGTCCACCTTAGGTCATTTGCTGTAAAATATATTTGACCTGTTTCAGTCTGTACATTTGACCGATATATTTAACGACGAATTGGACTGCGCTCACAAGTGTCTCTTTCTTAGGAAAGGGAGCCTAGCCCAGGTAGCCATCTCCACTTACTCAGATGGATACCACCCCAAGAACCAATTGCAACCATTCAGTTACATCAGCAGCAGTTACCCCATCTGTGTACAAAGGGGAAATCCAGATGGCAAAATGACACCACAGCACTTTTCTATAGCATATTCCCAGCAGCCATTTACCCAAGGAATTGTTTTAACGTGTCAACTCTCTGACAATCTTTTAAAATCCACTTTGACTATGTGTTTCTTACACTCCTAAATACACTATTACTCACTTACGTGAGTAACTTGAACACAATGGCCTGAACTGTTAGTGTTTTAGTTCACATTTATTTAACAGTAGAAGGGTCATAACATACTCCTGGAGCTTCTTATGCTTCTTATTGAGACCTGTACCTGATGTTGACTCAAGGTAGTCAAATATTTATTTAATAAAAAACAAAACCAAAAACAGACAAAAAATCTCCAAACCCAAAGCCAACCAACCAAACAAACAAACAAACAAAAAACCAAAACACCAAACCCCAGCAAACCATGCGGATTGTCCATATGTATGGTTTGTTTCTCAGAGAACCTATCACTTCCAGAACATCCACTGGCATAACATACTGTGATGGCATTAATCCAAAACCTATTGGAGCTGAATTCACTGAGCATCATACAGGATTGGACTATTTGTAAATTAGTTTGCCTAACGGGCTACAATTAAATCACAGGCATGTTACTCCAGCCCTCAGGAGGAAGGAGTCATTGAATCAAATGGGGTTTTTAAATTTATTTTATTAAAGAAATGTTTTTGCATTTCATATCGCATACTGCTGAAAAGAAGAAATCAGGATTCCCCTCAAGAAATGTGGTTTGATGTGTTTAGGAAAAGATAAAGGCACTTCAAAAAAGTGGGTATGATGAACTCCATGAGGCACATTGGTATAAAATACACCCACTCAGCAAAGAGGCACCAGGAAATTTGCAGTCCCGCTGAATCTCTTTGTATTTCTCAATCTGAGGTATCTCTAAGAACTGCAATTCTGATCAAATTCAGTGCAGAGCAGAACTGATTTGCAATCAAGCAGACCTACCATCCATATGCTTAAGCTCCAATTGCATGAAAGAGAAAGGTGAATGGATGCCTGTTGCCAGCTGGGGTTAAACCACAACAGTGACTCATTCTCATGCTATCAGAACAGAGTGAAACCAGTTGGATGTATTGCCTTGTACTTCCATTTAAAATCCCTCACACAATCAGCAAAATCCCCTTACAGGTCTGAATCTCTACACAAATACCATTCAAAATGATCAATTGCAACACATTACAAGCCAGCAAAATGGAAAGATGACCTTGACTCATGACTTTGTACTTCTTAGAAATTTCCAAAGCAATTATAATGTGCATTATGACAAATTATAACGTCTTTAGAGCAGACGTGGAAAGTAAACCTTCTCTGCTCTCATTGTGTGTTTGGCTTAGATTTTTACAGTGAAAGATAGCAAAATGCAGTCAACTTCCGCTAGTGTCACTATGATTTAAACATTAAGCACACTTGTCTGAATAAAACAACTGGCAGTGACTTCAAACAATCTGATTCATTGGTTTATATAATCAGAGGGTCTTAAATAGCTTTGAATTTAAAAGCAAGAAAATATTTTTTGCTCTGCAGAATTATTTTAATGCTTCATTAACCTGTAGTCTCATATTTTTATGTTACTACTATTAAAAAAATAAAAAAGGACCTGCAATCCACCAGTACCAGTCATCAGTACCACAAGATTTCACAGTGGTTTGTGCTGTATTAAAAGTTGTGCATATGGTCCCACAGGACTTGGAACCCTCTGCCCTTGTACTTCCCTGTGATACAGTGGAAAGCATTACATGCTTACATGGTCTTATCACTGATTTGCAGAAGAGATAAAGACCTGCAAAGAAAGCTATCTGGCAGAGGCAGAACATGGGCAGTTACACAGCACGTAAACCTTACAGTGCCCTCTTCTCCAGGGCTTGTAGGAGGGACAGTATTCCTGCTCCCTTATTGTCGTGCAGCCAGGATTGCCCCAGGGCTGCACATGCCCTGCACTGCCACAGGATACGCATCTTATCCATGCAAGACCTGGGATGTTTCTGCGAGGTGATCAAGGTCTTCAGTGTCCAGCCAAAGTCCTGTATCTGCAACACGGACTATTTCCTAATCCTTGCCAAGTTAAAAATCATAATTGCTGGAAAGTATTTGGCCTAGGAGGTTTTTGAATAGGCACTGGCACCCCTTAAGCAAGGGTTTGGTAACACAATGCTTTGCACACAATCATTTTACCCACTCCTTCCACGATATTTCACCAAAAAAATAATCTGATCTTTTTATATAGTAGAAATAACCCATCTTTCAGCTTTTTGTTTGAGCAGAGGCAAAGGACATTAAGGGAAAGGGTAGAAGTGAGTGCTCTTTTTGTTTTTTGTAAAAAAAATTGAGGCAGTTGCTTTCCTTGGTTCCCACTGAATTAATTTCATTACTATCCCAAACTGAAGTCTTATAGTATTCAAACTAGTATCAGTTGAAGCTACAAATATGTGGCATCATTGAGAAAAGAGTCCTGAGGGTACTGTAGAATAACTCAATTTCATGCCATTAAAAACACTTTATTTAGGGAATACCTGTATCTCCTATAAACTACTGGAAATATAATTGGCTTTACAAGTACCAATTGTGGAAATTACTGTAATCAGGAAGCATTAACACAAAATCTCAGAATTAATGTATGCAAACATAGTTAGTTGGTGCCACTCAGGACAATTTGTTTGATTAGTCCCAAGTATTTAACAAAAATAAGTTGTTTCTGTCCACACATTGCAGTATGTCCATACCAATTGCAGACTCTGTCATGGACTGGTGAACAAAATTAAATCTAATGATGAAGGACAGGGTATTCTTTATTCTTCAAAATAGCTAATCCTCTGTCAGTGCTAGATTGCACTCACAGCTCATCTTCAAGGACATTTTGAATGAAAGTTGATGCAGCATAATTTCTAAAACATCTGAGCTCCGTGAGCTGCAAAGAGTATGAATATAAAATATTCATTTTCCTACAATATGTTTAGAAAAAATTCAAAGAATACTTCTTTTGCCACAGAAAATAAAGCACTAGGTCATTTTTATTGTTTCCTGCTTCAAAAATAGCAGGTGACTGATAGAAAACTACACTGAGTTCCGTTTCTGCTCATCCATCTACAGCTCACAATCTATCGTATGGCTTTTATTTATTGGCATTGTATGTCAGTGTCAAACATGTTTGGAGGCTATTTAAGCTTTTATTATGCTATGCTTCTATAGGATTAGAAAACAATCTTTGTTTTAACAATGTCTGTATGATTAGTTGATGTGCCAGCAGTAACACTGAGCAGCATCAATGTGTGTCCCCAGGCTGAAACAGATGTTTTTGTCTTCTGCTTTCCTTTAGTGTTTATCTAGAAAAAATTGGATATTACAAACACTGAAGTGTCGCTGTTCATGTCTGCATTGTAACAATAAGGGTCTCTCAGCATTTCAACTTCAAGCCTTCACTGCGTCTTAAAAAGACATAGTCAATTTAACTCTGTTTTGTGTTGTTTTTTTTCATTTAGGTACTTAAAAAGCAAAGTTAGATTACAAAGATGGAAATATTCATTTAATTTACTGTTAGAACAGAATAGAATAGAATAGAATAGAACAGAACAGAACAGTACAGTCAGAAGGGACCTACAATGATCCAGTCCCACTGCCTGACCAATTCAAGTTAAATCATGTTGTTAAGGGTGTTGTTCAAATGCCTCTTAAACACTGGGAGGTTTGTGGCATCAACCACTTCTCTAGGAAGCCTCTTCCACTGTGTGCCCACCCTCTTAGTAAAGAAATGTTTCCTGATGTCCACATCTATACTGTTTCCATTTCATACACACACAGGACTTCTAGCTGTATGCAGTATATAGCCAGGAGGTAAAAGCTTTTTGAGAGAGAAAGGTTCAACTTTGTCTCTCTATTTCATTAAAAAAAAAAAAAAGTCATGGAAGATCCTGTTTCTATCCAAGTCAATATAAAAAGAAAGTTTCTAATGAATTTGAAAACTTTGTTTAGTATTTTTTGGGGTACACGAGAAAAAAAGTTAAAAATCCATCCCACATAGATCCTCTCCTTAGTATCTCTCTGCTTAGATTCAATTCCTTTTCTCTAGGTCAGTGCTATTTAATAACAGCCCAAGTCCTTCAAGTCAAACGCCCACACACTGACATGCCTGCGAATAAATGGTCCACATAAGGACATGATTTTCTGCCTGAGGTTTAAAGACACAAATGCATATTTCAGCATCCAAAATAATTCTGCAAAACAGCAGCAGTTATTATTCAAGGTATTGATTTTAACAAGATACAAAAGTCTTAGAGTCTCTGAAAATCAGGACAGTTATTCAGGTGTTATGGTTATTGGCCAACATCTTCAAAATTGGCTGCCTAAATTTAGGAACAGAAATCAATATTTAAGCATCAGCCTCAGCAGTTCATTTTTTTTTTCAGAGGTATTAACCACTTGCAGCTGCTAGTAACTTTATTCCTCTGCATCTAAAGGCCACTGTGATTTTTTTTGTTTTGTTGGGGTTTTTTTTCAGAAATTACTGAAGACTTACCATGATTTGATTTTTGATGTCCAGCTTCTGTGATATGTGCAAGGACCAGATTTCCCAAGAACCATGCCATTACTAATCAGGCATATCTAATTTGTACTGGACTGGTTATCTAAAATCTGTAATCTTTTCTTAAAATCTTGGGCCTTTGAAATAAAAGTTAGGATTTTTTAAATATTTCAGCATTACAATTGTGCTTTGCCCAGCTTTATATGAATGGTGATTTTGCCTTGCACACACTGATGAATGTGTTCTGGAAACCCAAGATAGGTGTACAGGGGCAGCTGTGGGGTGAGGTCAGCCAAGCCAGGGGCCAACAGTGATGGCTCTTCCCAACACAGCATCATCCCACAGCACCCAGCCAGGAGAGCAGAGAGGGAACAGGGATGGTGCTACAGCCCAGGGATAGACAGAGAAGCTGCAGCTATGGACAGGTCTGAGGGAATGCCGTGGAAGGACAGGGTAGGGATGGAACATGGCCAGGAACAGGCACTGCTGTGACCCAGTGTGGGCAGGGACAGCTTCCAGATCCCAGGATTTGCTGCACTGGTCAGGGCTTCCCTTAAGCACAGCCACCAAACCCTGGGTAGGGAGGGGAACTTGTAGGACCTGTCAATGCCCTCCAGAGCCTGCAAGTAGCTTCATTTCCCTCCAGATTTTGTACAGTCAGCAGATGGAAAAAACCCATTTCTACGGGGCCATAGTGCTGTATTTTAGATCGTTGTCTTCAGATCAGACAAGTCTACCCAGATAAATTAAGAATAATTTATAAGTCTAACTTTTAGGTACTTAAATAACAAGGCATTAATCTCTTCCCCTATTTACTATTAGTGGAAGCAGGGGTTTATCAAACCCATAATATTTTGTCTTCAAATTTTCTTACTGTCACCCTTACGTGACAGCAGCTACACCTTCTCTTAAATATTAAAAATAAAAAAGATATTTCTCCATCAAAAGGGACTTTGATTATTTTATAAACCATTAGAAGAGGGTGTGCCTAGCCTCCAAATTTGGGCTATTAATCCATAAGGTTTTTCTTTCAGCAAATCCTATGAAAATACAGTAAAAATTTGCTGTTATGTAGGCAGCAGTGACAGGTTATAATTCAGATCAAATATAGTTACATAAACCAGCATGAGCGAAAAAAAAGGTTATAATTCCACACATACTTGTAAGTCAACTGATTTTCACAATGTCAGAATTTGAAAAGAGAAGAAAAAAAATGCCTGTTTCATTTTGATTGTGTAAAACTTCTCAGATATGAACTTGAGATATGCATGCTTACTAACTCAGCAGCAGAGAGACACCAAGCAAAGAAATGAAGCTTCTAAAATAATAATATTAGGATGCCTGGTAAAAACTGTCTGCTCCAGCTGCTTTTACTATGTCAGAATAGCTGCAGTGTTGGGAGAAAGTGAGCACATAGCTCGAGAAAGAAGAAGCAACTTCCTGTAACACTTGTCTAAACCATGATCCAAACAATCAGATTTCCCTTTGAGCAGCAGTGTGCGGGGCTGATGATTGCTATGCAAGGTGTCAAACCTGTCCCTGGGATACTTTAGGGCTACACTAAAGGTCAGTTTGACCTGTGGGACTTTTCCTGCACCCGAGATTACAGTGATCAGCATTTCTATTATTAGTTGATTGTGTCAGCACTGGAAGCACTATGGCTACTGTAGCCACAAGGCTGAAACAGACAATAAGGAAGGAAACTTCACAGTTAATGAAGATCTAATTTAATGAAGGCTCTGAAAAGAAAGTGTTGCATGTTTAAAGGGCAAGGAGAGGAAGAGACTGCAAAGGGTCATTGCAGTCCTCTGCTTTTCACTTATCTGCTTGATGACTTATTTAATATATTAATTAATACAGATTGTCTACTGAACTGCCTAGATTCATATTTAATAGTAAAAGTTATTATACATTTCTTGTCTTGTATCATGACACCAAGTCTACCTATATATATGAACTGCAGCTGGCATTTGGAGCCCTACACAGTCCTGGTAGTCCAGCTGAGCAGCAATATCAGGAGATCACAGAATCACAGAATCTCCTCTGCTGGAAGGGACCCACAAGGATAATCGAGTCCAGCTCCTGACCCTGCACAGGACAATCCCCAAGAGTCACACCATGTGCCTGAGAGCATGAGTCCAAATGCTTCTCGATCTCTGTCAGGCTTGGTGCTGTGACCACTTGCTGGGGAGACTGTTCCACGTGTCTGAAAGGCAAGAGCTTTGTGACAAGTTGTTAAGCAATAATTCTGAATTAAAGATGTTCACAACAGCCTGAGTTTAAAGATGTTGAGCATCCACGCACATAAGGTAAATACAAGAAGGCTTAATACTGCTGGTGACAAGAGAGCTTTTGTTTTCTAGAATACATGAGAGATATGAACGTAAGTGATGAGTTCTGTTTGAGTGCCCCTTAGCAAGTGTCAGTCTTGTAGTAGCAGAACAGATGGGTAAGCACGGAAAATAGATGACAGTGAGCAGGAAGCTCTGGAGAGCAGTTTTTCTTGGGAGAAAGAGCAGGGACTGGGGATCAGGGAGCAAAAAGAATTTAGGGAGCTTTGGGTTGTATAATTAGGGATGCTCTTTAAGTGCTGGTCCAGGACTTGGACATGTTTGTGAGTCCTGTCTGGCCAAGACAAGGCTGCTTTAAGGATTTGCTGCATGTCTGCTATTCAAAGGAAGGTCAGCAGAATGCAAGTGGAACTGGGGTGGCACATTTTTTGATCCTGATGGGGAGGCAACCCTTGCCCAGACCCAGGCGAGGTTTACAGGTAGTGGCTGAGTAACCAAGGGAATGCTGTGTACTGTGGAGAGAGATAACAGCAGGGTTTGCTCTTAGGATCTGTGCTGCAGTGAGCACAAGATGCAGCATGTCACCTTGCTGCTTGTTTGGTGGGGTTTCAGTTGTTTTCTCTCATGTTCTCAAATATTCTTAACAAACTGCTAACTAGTTTTACTAAAGCAAAAGGAAGAGTAACATTAATTACTTCTTCAAAGGAGAAGCTAAACTAATACAAGCCTCAAAAAAAAGCCTCTGTTTGCTGTTCCTAGCATAGGTGAACATGGATTACCTGCCCAAGTGGCAAGTCTGTTCTCTTGAGGTGAGGAGAGTTGAAGTGGAGCAACAAACAGAACAAAGGTTCCTGTATGAAGCCTATGGAGCTGTCAGATCGTTCCCACCTCAGCGGTGTCACTCTCTGTGCTGACATGTGTCTGTGGGAGGGCAACCTTAGCAGATCCCACGAGATTCCCACACATGCTTGGCGTGCACAAAATGAGCTGCCATTTTCATTATCTGTGTTGTTAACATTAATGCAAGGAGGGGCATGGGAGGTGTTCTGGAGGCTTAACTTGGGGTGGCAGGACTTTACTGAAAGCATCCTCTGAAATACTGCCAGCTCCAGGCATGAAACCAAAGACACAGGCAAAAATCCACCATCTCTGTGAGGGAAAGAGATGATAGGCATTTTAGGAACTGGGAAAACCCGAACAAGAAAAATTAAATGCATTTTAATCATAATACAGCCAGGCTGCTGGCACTAAAACTCACTACATCAGAAAGGAGTGCTTACAGCAGGAGCAGAAGAAAAGCTGGCAGCATAAGAGCTCCTCTTTCAGACTTGCGTGACTTATGGGCTGGTTGTGGCTAATGCTCAGTGCACCTCTGAGAAACATGACAGAATAATTCCAGCATAAGCACAATAAATAAGGAAGGTGAATTAGGCCACTTTCAGTGCCATTCCACTGGTACATGCCAGTTTCAGGTGACAGGGTGAGGGCAGAATTTGCAAATGTTTCTGCAGCAGTACTAAAAACCTAAACCCAAAAGGATTGAAGAACTAAAATGCTCAGGCCAAATGACAGTCTAGTGAGGGCCACAGAGGATGGGGTTTGGAATTAAGTAATCCTTAAGATCCCTTCCAATCCTAATTATTCTATGATTCTATAATAGGCATCTCAGACACATGATGGAGAAGAAAAACCAGATGGGTACCATGTTATCAAGTAACCAAACTTACAGGGAAAGTATGGTAGTAGGTAAATGCAGAGGAGCTGCTCGTGTGGGATGGGTAATATTAAACATAAAAGTATAAAAATATTATGACAAAATTGTCAGGGCTCCTAAGAGAAGTCTACAGGACTTTTTTTCATAATATCCTCCAGCACACAGATATTCAGCTTGAACAGACGGAACTATTTTAAAATGAGTTAAGCCAGGAGAGGGATGGAGGGCATGAGACGGGCAGAGAACAGTCCAAAAAAAGCAGAGAGACCATGAGAAGCCTGAAGAATATCAAAAATAGTGCATCAGAAATTGAGATAAAATGTGTCATGATTCAGAAAGAAAGAGAAATTCAAGAAAACAACTTTCATAGCTCAATAGGAGAGAAACTGGCAAACTGGTTGGTATTTAAGAAATAGGACATTGGTTCAAATAAGGAGAACAGAAAAGCCCCTAAAACATGGTGTGTCAAATGTAAAGCAGAAATACTGATGATTTTAAAATAACTTGAAAAAATGCTTTGCTCTCCTTACTGTACTCCTTCAGATACATTAAAATTCAGAATCAGACCAGAATGATGGCAAAGGTGTAAAAGGAGCACCTTTTGTGGGGACAGTAAGAGGAAGCTTATTTAACTTCCTTGCCCTGATTTTCACTGTTGCAGACAATGGGGAGCTTTTGAGACCCGACACCTTTGCAGCAGATTGGTCAGAAGAGTGAGATGAATTTGAAGTAAATATACAGGAGTCTCAGACCAGGCAGACAGATTCGGTTTCCATAAGCACTTGGCACCAGATGGTGTTAACCCATGCGCGTGGGAGGACCTGCAGAAGCGCGGGCCAAAGCCAGCAGCGTGCCCTCGCCAGCAGCGCCGCACCGCAGCGCTGGCAGCGCCCCAGCTGCCGTGCGCCCGCCGGCTGGGGAGCGCCCCGGAGGGACAGGGAACACCGGCCGGCGGTCCCCGTCCCCACCGCACAGCCTGACACAGCCTATAACGAGGAGAAAGATCACTGAGCACGTGAACAGGAGCTGTTTCGGGGGAAAGAGTGTGGGCTTTGCATAAGGAAAGCCTGGGGCAGAAAGGTCCAGTCGAGATAGCATCTCCTGACACTGCTGCTGGAGACAGAGCACAAGGGCACTTTCTAGTCCTGCTTTGGCAGCGCCTGAAGAATTCACAGCTCCAGCACTCTGTCTGCAGTGTCCTATATTTTACATGCTTCTCATTCCATGATAACCCTGCTTTGCCTTTGCTTTTACATCACAAACTGTTGCCAAGGCTTATCCATACAAAGCATCTCTCGTAAGGCTCATCCCATGCTCAGACAAAACCTTAGTTCTGACTTCATTTGCATTAATACATCCTCTCTAGATGTGTCCTTTAATTGCTTTGGCTTATAAACGGCTTCTGCAGAGTATCCATAAAGATAATTTAGAGTTATGTGGCCTATAGCATTTAGCTGTAGAGGTTGTCACTCGTCCCCTTGTCAGACTCAACCTAGTTCTGTGCAAGGTCCTTCGAGACTTCATTCTCTCCACACAAGCTTGAAGGAATTAGGAAAAAACCTGCCTCTGAAGGTATACAGTAAATTCTCCCTTGCCCAAACCACTTACATGCAAGATGCAGCTTCCCGGGTGCCAGTCCTTCTGTGTTTTACCTTGAACTTCGCAGGAACTCATTAAACTCTGAAAAATCCATTATGCTATCTTGTCTCTTGGCTCCAAATGGGAAATATACACTGACAGGCAATGTCCTATCACATCATTTCTTAGTGGTTGTTATGGTTGTTATGCACAGCTATGAATGTGCAAAAATACCCTTAATATCACTATATTAAGGAAGTAGTAATAATATATTACATAAAGTAATTGCATAACATATATATAATGCTGACAAATTTATTTAAGTAAATTAAGGATACTGCAGAGGAGCTATTTTCCAGCTATCTTGGATTAAAATGCTCACTGCTGGAAGTCTAATTTAAATTTTTATGATTAGATTATGATAACCATTGTGAACTCAGTACTAAAAGTATATAGCCCTAAAAGTCCGTACAAGCACCAATTAATCTATTCTGAAATTCTCTGAGCAAGAAAATGTGTTTACCATGGAATATTTTATTAGCTCTTCATTTAAAAAAGGTACTTCCCCACGGGGGAGAGGTTTCTCAGACTGGACACTGAAGAATGCTGATGATGCCACATACTCCTCGCTAATTGGACTCACAAGCAACAAAATCTTGGTTATTGTCTGTCACTTGGTTATGGAGACCCACAAGCCTCAGCCTGAAAAAGCTGTGGTCGTAGATTTCCCGCCCCTGATTCCATCTCAATGACTAATTACCAGTCACCTCCCACTGAGAAGGGAAAAAACACTGTTCTACTTTTATTTGCTAGTAATGCACCATATATTTAAGTAAATATTGATTTTCTGATCTCTAGGATAAAGTACCATAGAATGGCAATTTTGAAACAGTGGTAGTGCACGTAGTGCCACATGCTCCATTAACCCATCCCTCCTCCCCTGTGCCAAGGCTTGTTGTCAGTCTGGGTAGATTAGTTCCCAAATATCTGACTTTTTCTCTTTATCTGATTGAACTCCAAACCCCACATACTTCTTCACATCATGCCTACCTTCCTTTTGTCATTCTTTGACACTGAGACAGACCTTCCCCCCTCTTCATATCACCCTTTATGAAATTAAGTTGTAAATATGTTGTGCAGGAGCAACATCTTGTTCTCATCCATGTCCTGCCTGTGTCAGTATAAACACATTCATGGGCTTTATTATGTGGCTCAGTTTATTTACGGGTAGACATATAGCCTATCAGGCAAGTTGTGCTGGCAGCAAATAAAGCCTGTTCCAAATATTGATAAATTCCTTCAAAGGTTAGCAAAAAATTTTATAGCTTCAACATTCTCACAGAAACAGAATATCAAACATTTCCCCAAACAGGGATTTTGCAGCAATAGCTTCCTATGTCTGGGTCTAAACATGAAACAAAAATGCTTTCATGAAGAGGAAATGGAACAGAAAATTAAATTCAGAAAGTCAATAATTAGACAACAGAAACTCCCTTCAAACCAGCCACCTCCCCTCCCTCTGGCCCTATGAAGTACTTTTGAGTGTATTTCCTCATCCTTTTTAAGAGGTTAAATTTCACAGCCCCACTCCTCACAACTGAATGAATTTTTACCAGAACAAGTGAAACATTCTCAGTGCATGGTCAACACCTCAGTGAAAGAGGGTTGTAGATTTGCCCTCAGCCTTCTGTTTCTCTACAGATAATGTCACAGAAGACCTTTCCACAATAGTCCTCAGACCACAGGGCTATCTGGCTACATCTGTAATATCACAAACACTCACTTTTTTTATCACGATAGTAGATGGAATACACTTCCTTTTTCTCCACTTTAGCAACATTTTCTTCTGTCTTGCACTTACAAATCATTTTGCATTTTACCAGCAGCACCATTAAGGTGCTTCCCTGAGCAGGTTGAAGTGGGAATGGAGGGGTTGGATGGGAATGGAAGCATTGGATGGGTTCATAACAATCCGAGTTCCTGACAAAGCCAACGAGAGCTTACACTGTGACCATAGCAGGGTTATTTAGTGGATAAAGGGCTCCATGTCTCTGTGCTCATCTATGAAAAAGTTGTTTGAGCCAGGATCCTATTTGGGAGCTATGGGCTAAGACTCTATCTCTGCTTTTCTGCAGGGAGGCAGAAAGAGAAACATCTGAACCTGGACTTGTAGGGCTGATTTTTAACAGCTCCCACCCAGACATAGGTCTTGCTGGGAGTAGAAAGATGAAAGCAAAGTCAACATTGGCAGATTAAAACCTGTTCTGTTTGATGAACAAACATAAGTAAGACATTAGTAGAAAGAAATTAGAACCTAAGGATAACATTAGCTACTTGGAAAAAAACCTTTATCTATTTTGATAGATAGCAATATTAACTCAGCACTGTCTGTACTGGTACTACATGTTGGCAAAGTCTTTATGGCTGTATTATTCTCTCAGATCTTAGGGGCCACAGTTCTTTTAGAGAAGCCTGGACTTGTACTCCATTTGAAATTCATCCTATTTGCTTTCAGCTGACCCAGCTTACTAAAAACACCCCAAACTTAACTTTAAAAATACTAAGACTGAGCTATGAGCTAAAACTTGTTTCTGACATGTCCTTCCCTTCCAGAATGTTTTACCATTTTCTTTTTCTTGTTTGTTTGTTTAAGAGCTTGTAAATCAGTAGGACAGAAAACAGCTGTGACTGGATAACACGGAAAGGCTGATACATGAGATGACTATTACCTCCTTTGGGACAGAAGAAGCAATGAGGCTATCATGAGATGCAATTCCATCCACTAGGTAAGTGATGAAAAATGGGCATCCAAAGCCTGAAGTCAATCTGAAAAGGTATGCAATTTCTGCTTTCTAAAATCTGTAGTCATAATGCAATAAAAAGACCAATTGAATAAGCACATTCACTAAATGCTTCTGCTCTGATGATGAGCTGCCTGGTGCCTACAAAGTCTATTTAGACAACAGTGCTGTTACTTGATGTAGCTGTTATGCTGCAGATTTTCAAATCCAGTAAGGCAGAGAAGGTAGTTCAAGTTCATATATTCACAGATTCATAGATAATGCTGATAACCTGTTCTGATTTCTGCGCGAGAGCGACTCACTTCACTAGGGAAATTAAAAAGAGCAGTTGAGAATCAAGGTCCATATTACCATTCTACGAGCATTAACAAGGACATGTAAGTATGATATCACTATGTCTTAATGTAGCTATGTATCAGCTGGGTGTCAGCTGCACTAGAGCACACAGGAGTTTTATTGTCTAATGATGCCATTGATTTTTTGTAGTAATACCAGCAGCAGCAGTTGTAAAAGGAGAGAAGGTCTCATTTTTGACCAGGGTCAGACTAGGCCAGGCAAAAAACAACACAGAGAAGTCAAACCCCTTGCCTGAAAGAGTTTTCAGCTTAATAAAAGGAGAGAAAGAGGAATGCAATATGAATGCAAGCAAGTTATCAGCAGAATCAGTGCAAATTCACTTTGCAGCAAGGCAGAAGCAGGAGGTGACAAGCACCATGGCTGGCATGATGGGTGTTCCACAGCTGGTGAACGCCACCAGACGTCTGCCATCGCCCACATGTGAATTCAGCTCAGTTCCACTGTGACAAGTACAGGCACAAACACGCTCCTTGCTTTCAGCAAGAGTTAGGGAAGCATCATGGATTCTACAGGGTCTTGAATAACCCTTTATCTGGGCAAAACAGCACCCTCAGCTTCTGTGACCGGCAGTGTTAGACAAGCAGAATAAATTACTATTGCACTGCTTTGCACAGAAAAGGAAAGGATCATAACTTTTATGACTCTAAGGATTTTTAGATTAAAAATTAAATTATCCAATAAGCAGAAAATATTAAAAGTACACGTGGGGGCCATCTGCTTGGAGAGCAGGTGGATGTCTGACCTCCGTAGGGTTTCGGTGATAAAGCTGATATACTACAGTTACCACTGATCTCAGTGTCACTGTGTTATTAAAGAGCTGTAATGCAGTAATCATGTCACAGCAGCTAGGAAGCAAAGTGGCATCTCATGTGTATAAGGAATTTCTGAATATACTTGATCATACAGTTGGCTCATAATCTATTATATTGTCTGTGCCTCAGACTTGGTCTTATGAAATTGAGCAGGAAAAATATCTAGATGTTTGGACAGGTGTGAGTGAGCAAAGACTGATCTGGTGACCTTCACCGTGCACCTGGGAAAGATACAGCTAAACAAATGTGAAAAAAAAGTCACAGTGTCTACTGGAGGATTCTAACTTAGGTATTCATATAGGTATGTGAAATGCCATGTCATTTCTCCTTTGGCTTGACAGCATGAGGCCCAGGGATTCATTTTTGTTCTCTGCAAGAGGTCTCACACCTCTTCTGTCTTTCATGCCAAGTTCTCCTAGATGCAAAACACTGACAACTGCCCAGTTGCAAAAGATCTCGATCAGTGCTCTGAGAAGCATTTTCTGGATATTAGAACACATCCAGGATGCGTGTGCTTGGTGTCATCCCAGATCATCAACCTCACAGGAGTTAAACCTTTGCTAGTGCTTCATAGTGAGTTACAGAGACTTGCTAGAGGCTGCTCAATACCACTTGCTATCTATTGACTTCAGCGAGTCCTGCCCCTTCTGCTTCATACTACCTCTGTAGTATGCTCCCCCTCTCCACCAGCTCCTTTTGGCCACATCAGCACCACCCATATTCAGCCGTGAATCTCCTTCTCCATCACACAGAGACTCCCTGAAGTCATGGAGCAAGCAAGGAAAGGTATTAGAAGGGTAGCACAGCACTTCATGATTTGTCACCCTGTTTTATAATGAAACAGTACATGTTTATCCAGAGCCTAAGGTAAGGGCTTCTCATTAGTGGGACATAATTACTTGCACACAGTGAAGCAGTAGAAGACATGAAGCTATGTCTTAGGCTTATCCTTTAAGTACTCCCGTTACCACCACCATCTTCGTAAGCCAAAAACCTGTAATAATCACGTCGCTGAAATTAATGTCTGTTCTTACATCCAACTCCCTTGCACAGATCAGCCTGAAAGGTGCTAGCCTCCAATCTGGGTTTTCTGATTAGAGATTTTTACTGCTGTAGACTGAGTGATAAATTATGTTTAAGGTGTCGTTAAGTACTTCTTCTAACAGTGATAGATGACAATACTTAATAGTTACATGGGAAAAAATAGCTAAGTGAAACCCTGCTTTGATCCCAAGTAATTCAAGTAGAGGAGCTTGCCTTTCCATCACAGCACATTTCTGGGAGGATTCAGAGTTGAGTTGTGGACATATGCGCTGCAGTGCTTCTACAGCCAGCTTTGCCTCAAAGTTACACAGTATTCTAAACAAATCAAAATTATTTTTCCATCTACTTTCCACTTACCATATACATAACCACACTACCTGCTAATAGTGACAGAAAAAACATTTTCACAAATGTTTTTCAATGTCCCTGGCGTTTCATGCATTGAAGATGCTACCAAAATATCCTGCTTCTATGAATTTATTCTTAAATTTGCACATTCATTTATTCATTTCTCATCTGTTCATCTCTACTATTTCATGTGTGCATTTCTCCTTCTGAGGCTGAATTGTTCTTGTCATCCATACTAAAGTAATTTGCTTCTCCCTGGCAGAGGTGAGGGACTAAGTTGGGGTATGCAATGTGAAGACAGAGACTACTAATTAAAATAATTAGTTATTAATGTATTTTCACTATTTTATATAATGCACAATACTTATATAGCATATAATGAACAATATAAAAAGCATGCTTCAGAAAGTGTGAGGAGAAGATAGGAATGTCAGACCCTGGAATCCATACAAGAGATGGCTCAGCAGGGTTTGTCCAAATTTTCCAAACTACTTCATTTTACAGTAACTTACCCTCAAGCTCTGCTCATGTCTCATAATATGAATGCAGTCATACTGAAAGTAAAAAAAAAAAAAAAAACTACAAAAAAAAAAAGTGAGATTAATATTCCATGTCTGGCTAGAATGGAGTTGCTAGAGAAATATTTCATTTTCATTAGACAAGGCTTTCTAATATTAGAGAAATAATCTACACAGTTTTACCTGGCACTGAGATACTGAACTTTATTCCACTGACACAGAGTTACGTGCCAATAACTGAAGAGAAGTTCTTAGCTCTATTCATTCCCTTCTAGGGGCTGCCAGTTGAACTTAGTGTTTATATGAGTACATCTACAATAAATGTGTCCTGGAAGAACGCAGAATAATTACAAGCAAAACACAAAACATAGGAAGAAGGTTGAACATCTATACTTAGACAGAATTCTGATATCCACCAAGCAGAGAAAAGTTCTTGCAAGACCATATGGCAGCCCTGGGGAAAAAGCAAAATTACTTGCCAGGTCTAGGTTAAGGAATAGTTAACAGAGAACAGGGGTTTTGCTGTCCTGCTAAAAAGCAATGCCAATAGACAGCTTCTATCAAATTAAGTTAAAAAAAACCTAAAACACCATGTTCAGTAGGTAACTTGACCCTTTAGCAAGAATTAAACACTAATACATAACAGCTCCCTTCCTGAGAATTTTGCCATTGACCTCAAACAGGAAGAGAGCTTGTTCTCCTCCACTATTTTGCTTAAGCCAACTTTCCCTTGACTCCCTTGGCTGCACCTTATTTTAGCCAAGCTCATTCCTGTCCACTTTGGCTACCACTGTGGTCACAAGCCCCCCTGACCTGGTGCTCTGCAGTATCTTTGTAATTCTCTTTCTCTGCTGCCTGCCTGATTCCCATAAAGCTGTGCCCATCACCATGTTTTACTGGTCCTTTCTGCACTCTGAGCTGCCAACATGATGCTTCACCGAGGAAAGCAGAAAATTCACGTGGCATCTTGGAATGACTCAGCCAGCACGTTTCCTTCGACTACCTGCAGCAGCTGGATGCTGAAAGTGGCCCAAACAAACATGCTGAAAATGCAGACCTGCAAGTCACATGAGATGTGGGATATAATGGAGCATGGTGGCTTAGGGGCTCATAAATAACTCCTATACCTCCTTCACCACTACATTTTGGTTCCACAACCCAGAAGTCTATTAAAGATAAGTAATTATCACCACACCTCCCCAGGAAGTGTTCTCCACAAAATGGCCCTCAGACAGATTAATGCTTCCTTTTTCGGCAATAAAGTCTTAATTTTAAGTTTTTTTCATACAATTAAGAGGCACTTTAAAACATTTTTATTATCTTTTTTGCTCAGACTGGGAGACAATTACTGCATTGTTTGTATATGCAGCAACCTATTCAAGTATCAGTCATCTTCCTCGTTATTAGCTTCTGCTTTAAATTGCTTGATAAAAAATTATGGCCACATTTGTGATCCCACAGTGTTTGTTTTCTTTTTTTTATGGCATGGCAACACAAATGAAAAGAGACAGCTAATGGCCTGGGGAGGAAGACATGTGGTCTCAACAGGAAGGCTGCAATGACAGGTATGAAGACTCATTAAAGAGGTAGGGTGAGAGCACATTGATTTTCCAAAGGAAAATACTTTTTTATCCTTCCAAAGATATCTTCCTGTAATTATCTGGTGCTGTGTTCATTTGATACGTGTTAATTGGAACAAGTTTTTATTTGCACAGGTGGCAGCTCAGGCTATCCTCTCACACTGTAACAGCACCAAGTTACACAAAACAGAGAATATGCAGCACAGCTTCTGCCCTTCACAGGACCACAACTTTATGTACCAACAGCCAGAGGTGGCCAAGTGGCTGACAAGACTGTCACCAGGGTCCCAAATTGCTAAGGACATATTTGTGAACACAGCAACCAGGGTTATGTCTATTCTAGTAAATGAAGGGGGCCAGGGACCATTCCCAGCCTGGAGGCCAACTGGCATAGCACAGCTTTATCCTTTCAGCTAAACTCTCATCTTCAGAAACAGAGTGACTGCATTCAGGCTGTTCACTGGAAACTGTCCCTGGTTTGTGCTGTCTCCCCAGACTGACCCGAGCATTTTCTTGGAAAGCAGTGCTTGCAGCAGGTCAAGGCTCTGCTAGGACTGGGCTAACAGCTTAACAGTGAACATGGCCCTTGCACGTGCCCACAGCCTGACAATGTTTAGTTTACAGGTTATAGGCATAACCACAGAAGCGCCTCTGAATAATTGTGCAGAAGAGGCTCATGGATTAAAATAAACCCAGCACTATAGATTTGCAATGTGAAGCGCACTTACAGAGATTTGTAAGAATTTTATGGATTGTAGCTGTAAAGTGCTGCTTACACTGTGAGAATGAATTATATCTGTGCTATCCTATCATCAAAACAGTTTTTAGAAATTATAGGTCCTTTTATGTACTGGATAAGAGAACTTAATTGCTTAATGGTGACTTTTAAGAAATTAAGATGTCTCTCAAGAAATAGTAAACAACACTGACCTTGCTTTTATCCCCTCCATCAGTGATAAGGAGTGAACCGCCTCATAGGTAGGAAGCCAACACGCTGTAGTGTCCAGATTTCTGCTCAGACAGCACAAGTTTGTCCAAAACACTGTGCCCGTAGCCTCTGCACACGCACATCAGCTATGCCCTCCCATCCTCCCACTGACCCTGCCAGCATGGCCAGGGCGTTTATAATGACAGACTAACCTGAACTTGCGTATGCCAGGAGTCACAGCACTGCCCTGCTTCAAAGCCTGCAGCCAGAGCTCAGCTAGAGCAGATCTTTGCACACACAGGTGCCTTTGCTGCAGATTTCTAGTGGTGGAGAGTAGATACACACGCAGGTGCGGGCCTTGATACACGGCGTCTGATAACTAATCACAGATTGCTCAGATACTTTCTGGCACCACCCATTAGTTCAACATGCTCTACCTAACCATGTAATCTTTCTTAGCAATGCTTGGAAAACTGAAAACCTAGCCAGAACAATGAGACAACAGGTTTATTTGCTGATTTCTGTTGGTCTTTCTCTCTAACCAGTATTGTCTCTGTGGACATCCTCAGTACTTAACGTCACACACAATATTTATGCAATTAGATGCACAATTTTCCCTTTTGATTTTAAGCGTACGTATAAATTGATATTCTCATTCACAAATAATTATATAGGCAAAATAATTTCCTTTTAGTGTGAAAAGCCTACTATTACCAAGTTTGGTCATGCTTACATCTAAAAGCTGACTGATGAACTGTTAGTCACGCTTCAAACTGAGGGAGGTTTTTCTGGGAGTTCCTTTAATCCCCACTTTTGGATCTTTGAACCTCCTTACAGTTAGACAATTTTTGTTTTAATAGCAACACCAGAACTACATTAATTTCATAAGCAAGTTTGGCAGCCGACATCACAGTTTCTCAGAATAATTCAGACTAATCAAAAAATAGGGTCTACACTGAATTCAGATCAGGCTGCTGAGGGATTTATCCTGCTGGTTCTTGAAAACCTCCAAGAACATTCTACAATCTTTAAACTGTTACCATGGTGTCTTGGTTTGAAAGACAGGTGTCTGCTAAGGAAGGCAGGAGCCTCCCTTGGAATGGAAAAAAAAAACAACCCCCTTCCCTCCGAATTATTATAAATTTGAAATTAAGGGGCTTTCAGGCAAAGATATGAGGAAATGGGAATAACAGTTTTTACTAATATATATATCTATATATATATATATAACAAAACAATAATACAGAGAAACTGGTTTAAAGCCTGACAGAGTCAGGGGTACAACCTGGCACCCTGCCGGGCAGGGTGTTGGTAGCAGTCCAATGCAGTGGTAGCTGCAGTTCTCTTTGAAATGGTCCTGTTGAAGCGGTGATCCTGTAGAAAGAGGTCTGAGCAGTCCGATTCGGCGGTAGCTGCAGTTCTCCTTGAAATGGTTCTGTTGAAGTNGAAAAAACTTTTCCTTCTGTCAGTATCTCTCCATTCTCTGTCCCACTCCCATCTGCACCGCTACAAAAGTAGAACACGATAGGATAGGATAGGATAGGATAGGATAGGATAGGATAGGATAGGATAGGATAGGATAGGATAGGACCAACCTTTCACTATCATCTTGTTCAGCTACCTGACCAATTCAGGGTTGACCAAAAGTTAAAGCATGCTGTTAAGAGTATTATCCAATGCCTCCTAAACACTGACAGTCATGGGGGTTCAACCACTTCTCTAGGAAGCCTGTTCCAGAGTTTGACCACTCTCTTGGCAAAGAAATACTTACTTCCTAATGTTCAGCGTAAGCCTCCCCGGGCACAGCTTTGAACCATTCCCACATGTCCTGTCTCTGGATACCAGGGAGAAGGTCAGCAGCCAAAAAGCCAAGAGCCATCTCCTCATCTCCTCAGCACAAGGGGCTGCTGTTAGGTGTCCCTAAAGCCATCACTGCTCCAGGCTGAATAAGCCCAGCTCTTCAATCCCTCTTCACAGGTCAGGTACTCCATCCACCACCCCATTGGTGGCCGCCCTTAAATCACTTCAATTTACTGATTTTTTCTTCATTAGAGAGGACAAAACAGGATGCACTGTTCCAGATGTGGTCTAACAAATGCCATGTAGAAAAGAAATATACCCTTCCCTGTGTGCTCTGGCTCTGACCCTGTTCCTACAGCCCAGTGTGCTGGTGCCCTCTCTGTCTACCAGCGTCCCTGTGCTGGTTCTATGCTCGGCTTTACCACCAGCAGGAACCGCAGGGCCTTTCCTGCTCCCAGGCAGGCAGTGCCTGGCCTCTGATATTGCAGGGGCTCATCCTTCCCAGCAGCAGCAGTCAGCAGTTCTTCTTGTAGAGTTTCAGGAGGTTCGTATCAGCCCATATTTCTAGGCTTCTGAGTAGCAAACTTGCCTGAAAACAACTGTTTCTCTCAGTTTGTTATCATCCATAAAGATGATCAGATACTGTCTGCCTTCTCTTCCAGATCACCCAACATATCAGATCACCACCCACCCAGATCACCAACATATGTATTGGTTTGTGTGGCAAGGGTTTGGTAGTGATGGTGCTAGAGGGTTGGCTTCCGTGGGGAGCTGCTGGAAACTTCCCCCGAGTCCAAATGAGCTAATGGCAGCCAGCTCCAAGATGAGCCCACTCCGGGACAAGGCAGAAAAAACTGCTGCACAACAGCAGCTGGAAGAGAGGAGTGAGAATATGTGACAGAAACAGCCCCACAAACCCCAAGGTCAGTGCAGAAGGAGGGGCAGGAGCTGTTCCAAGCACCAAAGCAGAGATTCCCCTGCAGCCCCTGGTGCAGACCATGGTGAGGCAGCTGTGCCCCTGCAGCCCACGGAGGTCTACACTGAACACAATTCGTTAATTACTGAGCCTGGTGACCCAGAGAGTGACCCAATCTCATAACTCACCCCACCAGCCTGTAATATTCCAACTTGGACAGCTGGAAGCAAGTTGTCATAAACAATGTCAAAAGCCTTGCTAAACTCAAGGTAGGTATCACCATACCTCTCTCTCATGAGCAATTCTGGCCTTTTATTCTTTACAGAATCAAAATATTCCCTTCAGCCACAGTATGTTTAGCATCCCATATTCCTTTCAGAGTTCTTGCTCTGAGATTAGATTTCCCCCTCAGCCTGTAGCCATGTCATTATTTGATCCTCAGTATAACCTTAATAACTTTATCACTGGTCATGTTTAAAATGTGCATCGCTAGCTGGAGCCCAATTCACTGAAATATCAAGACTGCTGTGTTTCCGTGACCTGCTCTTATATTCTTCCTAGCATGTTATGTAGTATTTATTATGGAGCTGCCACTCAGACAAAGAAATGGACGTGCTCGCCTTTTTGTTACTGCTATCATCTGCTCTGGATAAAGCAGCCTTTGCCAGGATCACCAGGAGCTACATTTTAATGAGGTTTTGCTTTAGTTTATCCGGAAGCACATCAGTAGCATCACTGAACCTGAATACAACACAGACTGGAGAGTTTCTACTAAATATGTAGTTAATTCTTTCTGCCGAAATCCTCTCTGCTGGCAGTAGTACCTATTCATATTTTTCTACTTTGTGCTCTACCTAAAAGTTATGATCTGTGTGAGCTTACTTCCCTCCTACTGCTACAGTTTTGTCCAGTTTGCTTTGTTCACTGTGAAATCAGAAGAGGAGACATTGTCCTTGACTGTAAAAAAAAGCAGAGATATTCTGTCTTAAAGAAACATTTATAGGCAGGATGCTGAAGACAAGTCCTATCTTTTCTTTCTCATTTCCAATTTAACTGTATGATTTTTATTTTTTTTAATATTGTTGACACTGACTAATGATGGCAGTAGCTTTTTCATCCCAAACAAAATTTCCAGGGAAACGTGAGCTGCTAAAACAGAATTCATCTCCCTCCAAACTTGGATCTTAGGTCAAGAAGTGTCACTTTTACATGAAATCAAATAAGAAAGTCAAGAAAAATGTAATTTCAAGAGCAGAACCTACACTTGTTCATCTGAATCATATTTATAATGCACAAGAAAAAAAAGGTTTCCCGTTTCATTTCCCATGAATGTCTTTGTCTTCAGCTTTCTGAGATTTCTCTTTGTTCTTGTTTAGTCTAGGTGGTGTGGGCTGACCCTGGCTGGGCCTACGGCGCCCACCAAAGCCACCCTATCACATTCACAGCGATGGCATTTGTCTTCCTAAGTCACCATTACATGTGTTGGAGTCCTGCTCCCCTGAAGATGGCTGAACACCTGCCTGCCCATGGGAAGTGGTGAATGAACTCCTTGTTTTGCTCTGCTTGCATGTGAGGCTTTTGCTTTACCTATTAAACTGTCTTTATCCCAGTCCACAAGTTTTCCTACTTTTACCCTTCCAATTCTCTCCCACATCCTACCAGTGGGGAATGAGTGAGTGGCTGGATGGGGGTTAGCTGCCTGTCAGGGTTAAACCATGACACTTTTCAGTGATTTCAGATCTACATTCCATTCTAGTGTTTTCTCTAAATCCCACCAAGAACTTTTGTGTCTGGAACAAAATAATGAATTTTTACTTTCCCACTATGACACTGCTGGGGCAGAGGAACTGCTCCTTTCCCTCTCAACAAAATAAAATAAAATAAAACCAGAGCACAGAACAGTTTTCATTTCAAAGATATGTCTGAACTTTCTCCATTTTCACATAAAATGCCCGAGTGTATGGCTTCACTAATTTAATTCCCATTTGCTTTGCTGTAATATACCCTTTGTAAATGTTAGAAGTCCATCTGCTTGTTTTTCCATCAGAGCCTTGGCATAGTTCCAGCTGCAGATGTGGCAGCTCCAGTGCAAAATGAGCAACAGTTTAAACAGTCTCATTTCCAGACCAAATGTGAAAGCTTTTTCCCTTAAAGGAAAAAATATATATCCCAAATCAGTATTTTGTTAACAGGCCCATAAATAAAAGCACTAAACAGGGCAGGCCCAGAAGAAATGGGCCAAAAACATGACTCTGGGAGCCTTCTTAGACAGATCTCCTGCTCCCAGTAACTTACAGAATCACATTTCTCCCTCTCTCATTCCAGAGATTTTTTGATGAGGACAAAACTAAGACTAAACTTCAGATGTGAAGGATGACCCCAACAGTGTGTGTCTGTAGGGGATGGTTTTAGTTATATTTTGCTGCATGAAAGAGAAAACTTCACAGTCCCCATCCCCATACCGTGGAGGGGTAAAATCCTATTTTACTGAAATCAAATCATTAATGGATGGTTTCAGAGAATGATGATGTCAGTTACAGGACTGTAATACATGTACATACTCAAACTCCTTGTAAAATCAAGCAACTTGCATTTTTTTGTACCTGTGCTTTAGAAACCACTGATGCTGGGGGGAGGAAGGATCCATGCTGTGCAAGGTGCTGAGCACAGCTCTGATCTTCTCAAAGCTATTTTTTCATTTAGGTGAAACTCCACCAACATAAAGCCTCTTCCCTCAGCCACGTGGGATGCCATGAAGATGCAGCTGACAATCCAGGTCTGAGCTGCATACCTCAGGTGCTGGTCTCCTTTAAGATGGTATGAATCACGAAAAAACTCTTGCAATCAGTAAAGCTTCACTGATACAAAACTTGAGTCACAAGAACCCCAGAATACACGGGTAAGACTATTCAGCCGTAATTACAGCCCCAAAAGCCCCTGGCCCCACTACAGTTGACCTCTCTGGCAAGATAGGATCATGTTCTACCTGCCATCTCTCTCCCATCTCTGCCAAGCAAGCCACACAAATGCAAAAGCCTTTTAGGGTGAATGCAGGGTCCTGTGTAGTGCTCTCTTTGCAAAAACCATGGCACAGGGCAGCAGAACAGGAACAAAATAAATTGCGTGGGGAGAAGACAGCAGTTTCATGGGGAGAGCGTGGTACCTCTGTGATGTTCTGGTGCAAGTAACACTCCTGGACAGAAACAGGAACAGAATAGCACTGACCTGCCCTAGGGACAGAGTCTTCACTGTTCCAGTACTGCTCACTTGGCTGAGAGAAAGCTGGAAAAAATGCCGTGCACTCCAAAATGGTGTACTAATCCAGAGCACTGTGTAAAGTAGTCTAGGAAACATTAAGGAGAGCAATTTCACCCGGACTTAAACCCTTCCCTCCACACAGTGTTTACAGTCCTCACTTTCTCTGTGTTGTGTGTTGGTGTCATGTCTCCAGCTATTACTCCAGGCTTTGTGAAAGCTTGCTTCCCTCCAAAGCTCTGCTTACAGCTCTTGTTCAGAACAGCAGCTAAAGCTGTTTCTTGTTGTGCACCTTGGACGAGATATTTTCCAAGACTGTTTTTAAGATCATTCTGGTCTTTCACATCTACCTCTACCCTCTTCATCTCTCATTCATCTGGGAAGCCCCACTGCTGTCTGTCCAGAGGTTCAGTGGTGTTCCTAAGGCCAGTCCCAAAGAACCATCCCTGATACACAACTTTTCCAGAAACTCCCACCTGTCCTTCTCTATTCAATCTAGGCTAGTTAAAAGTAAAATCTCCGTAGTTGTCCTCCCAAACAGTACCCCTTTCTACATGGAAAGCACTCAGCTCCTCCACAGCAGAGACTGACCCAAAGGTGCCCTTTCCAAAGGCTATCAGATGTTTCAGCTTCATCAGCTGGCTTTATTGGCCACTGAGGGTTTTATAGACCTTCAACACAGTGTATTTTTTATGCTTTTATGACCTCTTATAAATAAGACAATGGTCACTATCTATTGTTTTAGGATGGCTTCCTGTCTGGTAAAGATCAGGGAACAAACTGGGTTGCATAACTTGCAGCTTCTAGAGAATCATTGGAAAGACAGGGCAGGAATACCTGAGGCAGAGACTGCTTGAGCTCTGCCTTGAATAGAAAATGGTCTTTAATTCTGGCAGCACACACAAGCATCACTTTTCAAATATAAAAATCCTCCCACTAGATACTGAAAATTGGACAAAGGCCAGCAGTGTTAAACAGAAGACAGCGCTTGTTCTGCCCTCAAAGAAGGTCTGATTTGGAAGAAGTGGAGTACAGTCCTGATAAATGTCCCTTAGCTCTGGAGATGCAATATGTCAGCAGGATGAGAGGGAGCGGGCAGGAGAAACAGCACCTAAAAGAGCCACTAGATGTTGTGGTCAGGACCACGCAGCTGAAGATCAGACATTCAATCTGGAAAGAGCAATGGGGAAGAAAAGCAAGGGAGCACAGTGACAGGCTGTGGGCTGTTAGAGTTAATAGAAAGAAGTCTTTTGACAGAGCAGGGGGGCTTCTACCAACTGCAGATTAAAGCCCACCTTGCTGCTCTGAAGAGATGAAGCTGGTTAACTTGATGTACATTCCAGCTGTAACATGCACGAGTGCAGCAGGCAGACCACATGCCAGGCAGAGAGTTTGACTAGGCAGAAATATAATTTTTTTTTGCTTTCCTTACTGAAATATTGCTGGAAAAGGATATTATAAATATATCCATGCAGAAAAAAGAAATTAATATTTTCATATCTGCTGCATTAGTGATATTTTTTCCTTGAAGAAAATCCTCACATACAAAGAAATAGTTAACAATAGCAAGGGGGAAAAAGTGTGCTTCTGGTTTTATATTTGACACATTCTAAATTGCAAGACAACAGAGAGCTGAGTTGAAAGTCAAATGTGTTCTGAGCACATTCTGGAGTCTAAAGTGAAGAGGAATAGAGGCTAGCATAGAAAATAAATGGGATTTTTCAGAGGTAAAGATGGAAGGCAGGAAGTAACCTGGTGGAGAGGTTTGGGATCAGCTTTGTCATCAAAGCGTTCCTGTGAAAAGGACCAGACAGATACAGAGGTCTGGATGAACCCTACGAATGTCAAAGGAGAAAAAGCACCCTTTGAAGTAAAAAGGAGGACGTGGCATCTACCTCAACAGTATGAATAAACAATCTTCAGGCCCAAACTCCTCTCACATGAGGCTTCCTTGAGGATTATGTTTCATTTGGGTCCCTTTCAATATTCTCCCTCAGAATATTCTGTGATTCTTCCCCCAAAATGCAGTGCCACCCAAGCAGATGATGAAGCAAGTAGATCAAAGCAGGAGGACCCAATGAGTCCTGCCTTTCCGGACGTACACATCCCCCAGTGAGCCCTAGGTAAGACTGCATCTTCTTCCTTTTGATTGTCACTTCACTATTTCATCATCACTTTTCCCTCCAGCTTCCCTTACTCACAGCCTGGAAAAGTACCATTTTTGTGGGTTTTTTTCCCCATCTCTCCTTACATTTTGATACAATCATATTGTTCCCTTTTTTCCTTCTTCACCCCTTCAGAGGTTTCCAGAGCAGTTCTTCTAGACACTGTTAGGCTGCCTTTGTGCAATGATCTTTGTTTCCACACTGATGAAGGGAAACAGTGGTTCTGTGATTGCAGAATACGCTGTAAAACAGAAAAGTCCATTAAACCCCATTTAGGAAAATCAGAAAAGTAGAGCACAAGCCTCTGCTTAGGTCTACAACAGCCCTTGGGATTTTATGATCCACTGAAAATGAAAACAAACCCATTTGTTTTTAATATGGGATTTATGCTCTTTCCCTGCTCACCTCAGGGGAAGTTTGTGTCAGAATACAAATCTGAGCCCACCTTTCCCTGAGACCCATCTCTCCCTGGACCACTCTCCTTTAATGACTTACCCAAGGAAGAGTTTTTCATGTACATGGCTGTTGATTCCCTTGCCTTATCTGGGTTCTGCCAGATAAAAAATGAAACATTTAACAGCAGACATGGCAATAATTTAGACATGGCTGGGATTTATTTTAAAACAGAACTACTTCTTTGTTAAACATCACTTTGAAATCCTTGGGTTTTTGGGGTTTTTTTTGCTCTAAGTTTTACCTATCATATGCATTTTTAACAACTAGAAATTGCTGTCTTTTTTAGCATATATAATTTAGATAACATGGGATAGCTTTGTTTTAACCAAACGCCCACCCAGACTATTACATAATACACCAGGTTTCAGATAAATCCAATTTAAACTAGGCAACTTTAAAAAAAAATCCCAACAAAACCTGTCCTATTTTTTAACAGTAATTTTCCCCTGTATTATTCAGGATATGATTCAATAAAATCTGTACAAAGCCAAAACGTGATAACTAGGGTGATGCAACACTTTTGTAACAACTAAGCTTATCCTAACTATACTTAAACACAAACAATTTTCTGCCTGAAAACTACATTTTTTAGGGCAGTTATAATTCTCCAGGCTTTCATTCAGAATAAATGTTAGGGACCATATCACAGTAAATGCTTGAATAAATAAGCACAACTAGCACTAAAATATGAATATTATTCAGTCTAATTTCCTTTGATTTTGACATAACAAATTTTGAAAGTCACAAAGTAGATCACAGTTGTGTGTCACCTGATTGCATCTAATATAAATCTAGATAAAAGGTTGTATCATTTTTAACATATCAACTTAGAATGCTTTTTGGCTGCTGACACATCAGCTAGATTGCAATGATCAATAAAAGCAAAGAAAATGCTGAGATATTAGAATCTTTACAATTCCCCTAGTCAATTTTTCACACAGTACTTAGTACCCAAGTTTTATGTCTAAACTTGCCTAGCTAAAAATGTAATTCATATGATAATGAAATGTCAAATAAGTCTTGAGTTAGAGATCCAGATATTTAAAGTATCTGATTTCATTAGGAAGCCACTTCTTAAAGGTATAAGGAATGATCAGATGCTCTACTCATTTTCTGTCAACATTCAAACAGAAGTGTATTTGTTTAACTAGAATTTAGCTTCCTCCTCATAAATCACTCTCCAAGAGCACTAACATCTCGTTACCGATTTACACTTACACATTATATTACCCTGTAATGAAGATGAAGCCTATTAGAACAGACAGTTCACCACGAGTTCAGATGCTGAAGAAAAACAGTGATGGGAGGCCTGGAAGGAGGGAAAAAAGCCTGGTTCGCAGATGTTAGGCTTGTTGGTTTGGTGTCCTGCAAGACCTGGGCAAATTTGTATCAGACAAATTCTCTAATACACCTCTGGTTTTAGCCTGGAACCTGCCTGGAATGCAATCTGTGTTAAAACTGTCACGTGTTGCCAGAGGGAAAATTTGCCTTTTTGTACCTCAGAGTGGTAAATCAAATCAAGAAGACACATCTTTACCCCACTAGATACATGAAACACCTCAACAAATTTTATTTAGTTATAATTATTTTAGACTCTGGAGGAAAAAAAAAAAAAAGGATGAGGTAGTTTTGCTCAAAATAAGAAAGGTGCTGGTACAGCATTTAACCCCACAACACTCTGGTTTCCAGCACAGAATGCATAAAACATTTCACAACACCTATGCAGCCACAATGAGAATTTAGCATTGTGACAAATACTGCTACAAAATGTAAGTTCAGTGACAACAACAACAGTGTAGAGAAAAATTGACACATCCAGAGGAATTGTAACCAGACACTTGCAGCTTACAGGAGTCCCTTCAGCTATTAATAGTGAGAATGAGAACATGAACTGAGATATGGTTTCAATCCAAAGAAGAAGAAACTATAAGAAAAGGAATGTCTCATAAGTAAGTATGTGGGAACCAGTTTAGACTATCCCCTTAATGCTGGAAGTTATAGAAATTACTGAGCTGAGTTTGCTTTGCTTTGCATTGACACCTGAGGCTGCAGCCAGGGTGGCACTGATGTGTCCTAAATGCAAACATGTTCAGAATACTTCTGACAATTAAATGGACATCTTGTAGCCTCACATCTAGTGTTTTCTCTGGGTGTTATCCAATACACTTTTCTTTGAACTCCTGCAAGCTGACATCATGGTTATAATCACAGAATCTTTTCAATCCCAAAGTCCCAAAACATTTCAGAGAAGTAGCTGATGAGAATTATGAAGTCTGAGCTCGGAGGTTCTGCTGTGCTGGTGTCATAACCCACAATACTGTACTTTTTCCTTTTTTTTTAATAATCACATCCAAGCAATGACAGGGGGTCATTTGATTCATCACCTACATTCTTCCAAGAAGAAGACTATTCAGAGTAAAGTCCCTAATTTTAGGCAATCACCTTCTGATATGTTAGTCAGTCTCTGGTGCCTCTGTGGGATGGTGTATTTACAAGTCCTACATGATACATGAGAAAACAAATCCTCTTACAAAACTGACTGGAAAACACACAAACCCTCCCATGTCCAAAAGCAAGTGAATTATGCATAGCATAATGCCTTTCCTTAGGCTAAAATATTTTCACTGCAAAGACATAGATTATGATAGCAATGCTGACCACATTAAATGTCATCTAATTTTAGCATCAAGAAACCAATGCGCATGTTATAAAATGGTCACTCTTCATCTACTGGTTTTTGCTAACAGTCGTGGAAGGTTTTGCTTTGCCCATCAAAATAGAGTTTGCATTTAGTGAGAAAAGTAATTCTTTCACCTGGAAGGTAATTTGATAACCACTAACTCACAAGAAATAGAAAGATCTCAAGAGCTTAAAATTTCTAAAGTAATTAGGAATCTTTCATTTAGAGAACTTATTCTTTGCCCCCAGCAAACAGAATTGAACCCTCATTCACTTTTCAGCTAATTAGAAATCATCACCAAGCTTCTAAGTAATATGATGCTCTTTCTTTTGGATTCTTTGTATATCCATCCTAATTAGCACTGGCACGGAAAAGCACAGAAACAATTGACACTCCCACTAAGGAATTTTCAGCCCAGCTTGGTGTAAAACAGGCATTTCCCTAGCATATACTTTTCCAGGGAGGACAGATGCAGACATCCATTCTGGATGCGGGTCTCCTGTGATTTCCAGACCTCCTTGTTGCAGAAAAGTGTTTGGCATTACAGAAATTGGCTGACTGTCCATATTCTATTGATGCCTTAGGTTTTAACTTTTATGTTTTTCAAATCCTGTATCGCCTAGTGTGTAACTCTGAAGTTCCTTATAGCTTGTTAGCTGCTGTCTTAGGCCAGATAGACACAACAAAGCTTCGCTGAGCTTGCTGTTCAAGGACACTCAGACTGTCCCAGGCCCAAAGGTGTAAACTGGGGCCTCTAGAGAGGTGGAGAAATTGAAGAAATTACATCATAAGCTGAAGTTTTAATTGGCAAATTTATGCTGATATGCAAATGACCCAAACCTGTAAAAGTGTGAAGAACTCGTGACTCATGGTCCATCTTGGGGTCCATTCTGGAAGTAGCCTCTGGCTCCCCAGGGTGTACCTTTGGAGGCCTTTCAAATAAATACCTACCTTTATTCCCTTACTCCTGGCTAGTCTCTGTTTCTAGGTAGCCACTCAAGGCATCACTATCATCTGCTCCGAACAGGGTTAATACCACAGAGATAGGAAAGAAAAAGGTAAAAAAATTTTAAAAAACAGCCAGTCTTTATTATTGCACCTTGCTCCAGTTGTGTACGGATCAAAGGGGATAAACATGCAGGCTGTAACACCATTTGTTCACAGGCAGTGCAAACACTACTGATATGGCACCGTCTGATCTGCAGCATTCCATCTGCCAGCTGCAAGAACGAAAAAGGGAGAGCAATTAAGAATATTAATCAGGGCTTGAAGTGCTGCAAGATTCATGATTCACATGAAGAAAGACCATGATATATCAGAAGATAATGTGTTTATTTAAAATAAAATAGAAGCATGATTTCTTTAGTCCTGCATATTTAATGCAGTACATTTTTTTCCCCTGACTGCACTGAACCTTTCCCCAGATCTTTTGCACTCACTTTGAATAGTCAAGCACTTAGCTCGATCTATCTCAGTCTAATTCAAGCTGCTGATTACTGATTATTTAGAAGCACTGAGTTAACATTAGAGTAGCAGCAGCTAGATTATTTCCCCAGTGATCCTTATTCTGGTATTTAATAATGTCATTTCATCCATTCCAAGCAGACTTTTCTACTAACCAAAAAAAAAAAAAAATCAAAAAAAAAAGGAACCATTTCTATTAGATATCTGGGTAAATGCACGAAGTATAACTGAGATTTTAATCCTTGCTGTGAAATTGCATGGGAATATTAGCAAAACCAATCTACAAGTTTCATAGAGAAAAATATCTTTTCTGTACAGCAGAGGTATTTTTATAAAGAATTTTAGCTTCTGCTGAGGACTTATCTCCCCATGGAAAAGTGAAGAACAACACTGTAAAGACACTTAAAGTGCTTAAACATGCAGATTGGTGCCCACTGAGATTTCATAAATCCTTAATAGAAATAGAAACCACAGTTTAAAATCTAAAGAAATAAAAAAATCTATTCAGAAATCCATCCAAGCAAACCATCTTTCTGTTTGTACGAAAAGCCCCAGAAACAAAATCTTTTTTATTGCTGCTTGCCAGGCGATATGGCCTCCTTGGTTAGACTGGCGCTTGGGACACAGCAGGCACCACCAAAGCAGGGCTGACCTGCACACGTGGACCACATCCCTAAGCCGGACAAAAGACAGGCTCAGTGCAATCTGTCCTGGCCAGCAGTCTGCCTCCAGATCAGCACCACCCCTTGTACATATCAGGGAATTGGAGGAAGTGTTTGTTGTGGATAACAAACCCAGGTCACTCATGGACTTTATCTGCTGCTCCTCGGAAAGCTGACCTCCAGAGAAAAGCAGCAATATCCACAGCTAGGGAACCAAAAAGTACCTCAAACTGACTAGGATACTTATTGCAGCTATTCCACTTCAAAATTAAGATCAGATTCCTGAGCTGAAGGTCCACATTATTGTGATTCAGTCTCTTCTCCAGAAATGAGCAGGCCTCAAGATTTTAAAACATCAGGTATTTAAAGAAGTCTCCATTTGGAGCATAAAATGAGAAAAATTATTTTATGCATTTTATAAGGTAGGGTTTTTTGATTTTTCCCCTGGATTTTAGGTCACACAACAGTTTGCACCTGTCAGGACAAATTAAGACAATGATGTGTGTAATTTTCACGTAAAAAGAAATTTCCTAGCTTTGAAGTAGGCAAAAAAGAGCCTTTAGGAAGTTAAAGAGCCTCAGAGGCCTTTAAAAGGATTAACCTATGAAGAGTGCTAGCAAGCACTGCAGTAGAAGTTTGACAACCCTAGGCTGCCTTTGAAAACCATCCAAACAGAGGCTTTAAATGATTTGGAATCATTTAAAGAAGGTCTGCATGCCATTTTTAGCAATAAAATAAGAACCACGGCACTTGATATCTTCTGTCATTAAAAGCTGGAGTATAACATTAAGCAGGTTGGAAGCAGATGGCACACTAAAACTGAATGTGTAGGTGAAAAAAAAAAAGTAGGGCTAGCTGGAGAAAAGCACATAGAATTACAACCATTTGTGAGAAGACAACATGCCAGTGGGAAAAAAATACAGAGTACAGTACGCATTTATATGTGCCAGTTTCAAAAATGATCAGAGCTTTTGCAAGAATGCATGAAGTTTAACTCTACAAAATACAAGGGACAGGCTGGGTATGATGACTGCCTTATTCAAGTTTTCCTGTTAGGAAGGGTTGAGCACCTGCATGGCCTGTTCTTTGCTCAAAGCAAGAAAACCAACATCAAAGCAACGTTTCTCCTTTTTACTGAAATACACATATAAGGGACAACTCTTTGGAAAAGTTCAGTAAAGACAGAACAAGTAACAAACTTGATACCAAAATTCTTCAGTGCTGGACTATCTGAAAAAAAAATCTTCATTTTAACTTCTCTGGTCACATTTTGTTTGCTGCACTTCCCACCACTGACTATCTCATAGCCTCCAATACAGGTCTGTATTAACCCCTTCTTCAAGCACAGAAAAGATCTCAGAAGTTAAATCATTGCATGTGCTCAACAAGAAGCTGTGTTCAGATGGTTGACCTTCATCTTCTGCCCTTCATCAGTCACAAACTTCCCTCCCCAACACCAGTAGTGTCCAGAGTTTTCATAGTTTAAAACCATAGGGCTGAGCACACCAAAGTAAAAATCCTGAATGCATATTTAGAACAAACTTCTGCTCCGAAATACTTAGGGGGCACCTCAGAGGAATGTCACTCCCTGTCCCACAGAGTGGTCCCCTGGGGTTGAAGGCACAGGGCTGAGGCTGAGGGGATAGTTTCTGTTCATGCCATATGGTCTAGAGCAAGTAATACAGAACAGCCTGTGCTCTCTAAAATCATGGGGAGGCTGTCTGTCATGTAAATTTTCACATCACGTTCCTCAGTTCGGAAAGTCCCACGTGATATTCAATAACTCCCATGGAGAAATCTCCATTTCTATACCCATGTATATGCACATGGAGTAACTTGGGGATACAAGTTACTGCAATTGAAAGCAAAATCCACCTTAATTGTTGAGCACAGAACAATGGCAACAAACTCCCATTTAGGAATTTAATCTTAGTAGGTCCTTATGTTTTGAATGCCTTTATTTTCTTATTTCCCTACGGCTGTTTTGGGTTTTCCTCTTAAAGAGGTTGCAGGAGTACAAGAGGATACAGATCTAACAAGCTTCGATTAGAGAATATCCTGACTTCCCAGCTGCAGACAGGCACCTTAATGGTAGTCTGAGATAGGAGGAATTTCTTATGCCACGATCAAGATCTTTTCTGTCAGTAGCTTTCATAGTGCTGTCAGATTAGAGTCCCCCTCATTAACTGTCAGCCACTGTCTGTTTTTCAGTGGAAGAGAGAAGGAGGGAATAATAATCCTCATATATACTGGATGGCCTGTAGGAGAAAAATGTCACTTAATGACATTTGTAGAGCAGATAATACCAGGCAAAATAAAGGGCAGGAATTATTTTTTTTCTTTTTTCTTTTTTCTTTTTTTTTCCTCCAGAGCTCCTAGAAGAAATGTTTGTTACTGTTCTCTCTGAAATTGGCTTTGCAGGTGACTTGGAGGTTTTATTTCAGAAATTACTCGTAGATCACTGAAGGGATAAAAGAGTCCCTTTTGCAGTCCCAAGCACACTAGAATATCTTCCTTTGCACTCTGTGACCAACAGCAGCTTTCTTTCATCCTCAGGCAATGGACAAATTAAAAGACAATCCTGGTCCTTGTGTTTTCTCTCCAATCACCGTGCACAGGCTTGCTCTCAGCTGTGTCAGACTTTGCCATTACTGCACCTCAGTTGCTTTTCTCTAGAAGTAGGGAGAAAGAGAATTGTCTAAAGGGTTTTGTCATTCAGGGGATGTTTTTCTTTCCCTCAAGAAAGTTCTAAGCCCCAGCTGGCAAAATTTGAAATTAGTGTATCCCTTGCACCCTGGCAGAAGCACAAGATACCTCTGGCCCTTCAAGAACAGGTGTTTCCTCCTTCCAGGTTTTATTTCCACCACGGAATTCTTGTGTTCCTCTGCCTCAGAAAATAACTAGAAACACAAAATTAAAATTTAAAGAAAATTACAGAAGAGTAGAAGCAAACTGAATAGGCACAACATCTTTAAAACAATACACAGACAGCATCTATTATTGAATATTTCAATGACTTTATCTTTTAGGATAGCTGAGAAGGCTTAGAGATTTCCACCTCCCCTCTCCACTCAGCATATGGACAGCTCTAATACTCAAGAAAAAGACGTGCAAAGGCCACAGCCAACATCATGGCTTTCTAAAGTCACCTTCACTGATTCTACCTAGCCTGACAGTAGAGGTAGAGAGGACAGCTGGGAAGGATAAGAGCAGCAGCCAAAGTCTCAAGAGAAGTCACTACATTCCTAAATCAGAGCTTAAGAAGATTCCAGTTAAAGATGCAAGGAATAAAGTTAGACAAACGATCATCTTCAGTGGCAAATTCTATGCTGCATCTTTCTTCATTGTTCTTGCCAGCAAACTAACTGGTAATGTGCCTGCTGTGGTCTGAAAAAGCCTTGCTATTTTGCACATGGGGTCCAGTTGTCATACGGGTAGCAGCTTTTTGCTATGTCGATATTCAAAGGCTTTGCAAAAACAGGTGTTGCTATTTATCTTTACAAGTCAGGCCTTAAATGTAAGCTCTTTTAGCCAACAGTCTCAAGATAACACGAAATAGATTTTTCTCCTTTTTCTTTTCTTAGCTTGGGCAGCACTTATTCTTTTTTTCCCTCAGCAGTGCTGTCTGAAGCATCGTTCACCCTCGTTTTTATCTCCGTGTGAAATCTGCCCAAGACATACAAGCTCCCAAATCACAGCAGAAATCATCTGCGTTCATGCAAGAGCAGGGAGAACATGAGGCACATCACTGGCATTTCTTACAATCAGCTTCACTCACTTCCTTTGCTCTCATACATGCACACAACTCTAGGCTATATCACAGAAAGCCTAACCATGGCTGCTCAATGAACTAGGGGGTAAAAACCTCTCATGACACTTTTCAAGGTTGTAGAAAAATTCCTAAATTACTAGGAATCATGCTTAGAGCAAGGGAAGGGGGAAAAAACCCTACAACCTGTAATATCTTCAGTCTTAGATTACATGGGAAAATAGCCTAATGGACCTCAAACTAAGAGGAAAGAAAAGGAAAATACAGATGAAGTCACATGAGAGGAAAGAAAAGAAAAATACAGATGAAGTCCACCTTGTAGCTTACTGCCTTGCACGTTGTCCACTTGTTATGTTGCAGTGTGCTCAGATAAACAACAGGAAGTCCGACAGTCAAGAGCTGTGGCTGTGACAGACAAAACCAACACTGTACATGCTTAGAATTATTTCTAAAGTTGTTGGTTACACCACACTCCTGCTGCTGGACCAGCCTAAGTACCATGGGGCTGTGAGTGCAGGGATTAAAGATAGCCATGGAGGTGGTTCATCCATGAAGGACGAAGCAAGCCCACCATGGTGCTTGTTCCTGGACAGTAATGACCTGAGGATTTTGCCACAAGACAGACGTCTAGCAGTTTGTCACCTGAAACAGACCTGACCTTGGAGTCAATGCAATACAGAAATAGTTTCATGGTTTTCAGTTAGTTCTCGGTATCTGTTTTTAAATGTAGTAATCTCTTTTTTAATACTCTTGTAATATATTCCTGCCATGTCTGTACTTCCATATATTTCTGTTGTTGAAAGCAACTGCCCATTAACTGGCAAATAACAAAGCATTACATTCCTTCTCCTAGCAGTATTTGAAAACAGCCCTTGTGCCTTTCTCTGAAATTTTATACGTAAGTTTCATGGGTACCACAAGAGAAGGGAACATCTTTCTCACTCAGCAGCATGGGCCTGGTAGGTAACACCACGTGTCAGCTAAGAAGACAAGTTTTCCACTGACAAGTATTCGCCAGTGATGGACAAAAGGCAAACTGGAGCCTTGTGGAACCCGAAGACCCTCCTGTGAGTTTGCAACAGTTATCTGAACCATCATTTTTCTTCCCTTTAGCAGGAAGGAGAATGTCATCTATTAATATACCCTTGATGGTGGCAAGACCAGCCCCCAGTAATACACACAGGAAGGAAGAGGCACTCACTTGGGCAGCATTCCTGTACTTCAGCATGGGAAAAGATGCTCTGGACCATAAATAGACTCTTAATTGCCATAAATGTACAGCCAGAAAGATTGTGAGGGAAAATTCCTTGAACTCCCTCCAATCGAGATACTATAGTGAGTTCATTATGGAAAAAAAACAAATTCAGTCTTCGTGCCTTGAGAAAATAGAAGCTTAGCACCTTTGACCACTGATAATCTTCTGGAAAAAATTCTGGAGACCTTAAGGAATCTAAAATACATCAAACTGAGGAGCAATTCTGAGGGCACCGAAAGACAGATTTATTTGTCAAAGTGAGTTTTAGAACCTTTAAAATTTAAACAGCATTTTTTCCCATAGTAGTTGTAAGATGAACAAATCAGGGGCTCAAGATAAAATGATATCTTGGAAAACAAACTCTGTTCTTATTAAGAGTCAGCAATTGTGACTATCAAGTTATCCAAATTTAAAAATACGATTGTAAAGATGTGTTACTTTTGCCTTTGAGAAATCAAAAACAAAAAAATAAAGGGCTATTGTAGAAATGTTAACAGATAACAGAAAACAGGAGTGCTGTAAATCAAGTGACACATCATAAATCTAAGAAGACAATTTACGAAAGCCTTGCTAAAAATCAGTGTGTCATTCCTTTCATTTCAATGTCACCGTTACCCTGCAAATATAGAACACTTAGAGATAATATTTTCAGCAAGAAAAAAAATTGTGGCCTCAGAACGTTACTAAGAAAAAATGACAAATTGGATAGAATTAGGTTGAGGGGGAAAATAAACTCTGGAGGGCAAAACCTATGCAAGCTTGTAATAAAAACATGCAAGTCTCACGAACTGCGCTAGAGCTGAACCCTCACTTTACAATATCAGTGGTGCTACAGCTGAATGCCATGCTTCTGCGTTAGCCCAAATAAGAGATTTCTCTCATTTTACTCTCTAGGTTGGTTCCAGTAAAAGAAAATAGCACAGGCCTTGATTGAACCCACTTTGGGAGTGTGGATTTCAGAGAAACCTAGACTCTGTGCCACATGAATGATGTATTCCTCACTGTGCGCATCCCACCACACTGGTCTCTCCACGCTCAGAGTCCCTTTTAGATCTAAACTTCCACATTGATTTACTTATGTTGAAAGAGTTGCAGTGCTCTGGTTCAATCCTTCTGAACAAACATATAATGAGCAATGTTTTTCACAAAACTTGCTACAACTCCTATGACCATCTGAAAACTGATTTACAATATCACAGATTGGGCAACATAATCGCGGTAGCTAAAGATAATAAATAATTATTGTTGCCATCTGGACGCTTTGAGAAGCGTCCTTCTGAAGTTTGCGCTTCAGTTTCTACTGGAATAGAGCTGGTACAAAAGCAAAGAACAACAAGAAGTTAAATTTACATTAACAGAAGAATAGTTGCTAATTCGTAATCTACAAGGGGAAGCACTGACATTAATTTAAATGCAATTTACACAGAAATATTCATGAAATTTTGTAGCTATTTTTCAGCTTGTCAAGCATATTGATGCAGCAGAATGGTTTCCTGATTATCAGTACTTTTACTTTCAGCAGTATACATCACATCAACTGAGAGCCAAAGGTTTGTTTTGATACCTTTTCCCTACCTCTAGGAATCCGGTTATCCTTAAAGCCGACAGTCGCAGTGTGTATTTAGTGTGCTTCCCTGCATTGCTGCACTCACTGTGGTTTGCAGGATAGGCTGATAACATCGCGGGAAATGTTTAGACCACCTTTAGCACTGTGCTGCCCCCAGGCATGGCAGGGGAGGGCTCAGCTCTGCCCTGATGCGCAGCGCTGAGCAGCAGCCCGCTGCTATTAGTCACACGCTGCAGCACGGGCGAGCAGAGACAAGCGCTGGGGGATGACAGCTTCGGAAGGAGGGAGAGGTGGCCTTTTCTTTTGCTGTTCTGTGGCTACCCCTGCAGGCAAGGAAGACACAATCTTCCCAAGATAGAGGTACTTAGGGAGTACGCGGCACTCAGATGTCAGATGAGCGGAGATTCACCCAGTGCTCCTCAGAGCCACAGCAGATGTCTCTGGGGCATCAAGCAAGAAAAGCAGTGAACTAGATTATGTGGGAAGCTGGAGGTCAAGAGATGAGCCACAGCTACGGGAAGGGAAATACGTTACAGTCCTATTTTGAGGGAAATATTGGGTGTGAATATGATTTTTTATCCTTGCCAACAGATTTAAAAAAGGTCACAGGAGAGAAAAAAAAAATATGTATGGCACCCAGAGGATATGCTCTTGTTCCACAAAAACAGCAACCCAATTTCTGTCACCACACATTGATTTTATGACCATCAGTGCAGTGTCAATTTACTTGGGAGAACTGATCAAAGACCATAACTTCAGAAACTGCTTTTGAGAAACAGCCTAATTCCCTGTTATGGCTGTTTATACCATGAGGGTTCACCAAAACAGTGAGTCATCATTAACCCTCCAATTTATTTCAATTACTTGATCAAATGCAGCATAAATAATCCAATTAGTATCTTCCAGTTCAAGCAGGCCTGCATAATGTTCTTAAAAAGAAAAAGAAAAGAAAATAGGAAGAATAGAGAGATTTCTGCCTGAAAGTAGCACACGTTGAGCGAAGGGCTGTTTGGCTCTGATTTTGCTAGGACGAAAATTGTATTGCTATGAGCTTTCATAAGTAGGACATTGCAAACTTCAACTTCTCTTAAACCAAAGTAATGCCCTGATACACTCTCAAGTGAGAACAGGCCTTCTCCCAGGTGCCTGCCAGAGTTCAAGAAGACTTTGGACACTCTCAGGCACACGGTGTGTGGGCTCTCCTGTGGAGGAACAGGAGTTAGACTTCGATGATCTTTGTGGGTCCCTTCCAACTCAGAATATTCTATGATTCTATAGTTCTAGGTCCCCTCACAGATTCATCTGTCCAGCTCACCATGTAATTTTGCAGACAATACCAGCAGAAGAAAGCTCTGCCACAGGAATAAGCAGGGAGCGAGCACTGTAATGATTTGACCATGTTGGGTATAATCAATTTCTTTTGTAAGAAGAAACAGGTTGACACTCCAGTTCCATATCCCCACAGCCTCTGGGTCATCTGTGGAGAAAGACAGAAGAAACTTTTACCAGGGCAAGCAGTGGAGATACTTAGCCAGGCAAAGGCCAGCTGCTGCATCCCATTGTGGAGACAAGCGACGAGTCTTCCCCTGAACCTCCCAAGCCAGGGGTGTGAAGCATGTCCCAGGAGATGCCACATGGGATGTGTTCACTAGGCACAGGTTGTACAGAGGAGGTTGTCTTTAAAGAATAAATATAGTGTTGGCCATGACAGAAAAGAAAAGGGATGGGCTATTACAGAAGCGAAATCGTGACCCAACCTAACAAACCTTGTTCAGCTGGAAGTGAGAGTTGCCCCCCAGCCACCCCTTTGTGCAAACTTAGAAGGTTTTATTTCTTCACTCCTGATTTCTTAATGTGCAAATCAGATCTTTGGCATCCCTAAGGCCTGCTCAGGGCATCCCTAGCTCCCCGTACCCATGCTAGCAAGTCTGGCAAAGCTGTCCCAGGAGTGCAAAGTGACAGGCATAGTTTAGCTGTCCCTGGCACTGGGCATGGCATGTCTGCATGCTCTGGGCACTGGTTTCTATAGCTGCAAGCCACAGTGGGGTAGTGCTTACACAGCAGTGGTAAAACGAGCTCCCTACCTTTGCCAGCGACGCTACTCTGCCTCTGGTGGCTACTGACAAAAGCCAGTAACACCTGACATGCTAATGCCCAATACTCACTTTTTAGATAGATATTTAATTTGCAGCTTTTCAGACAAGTTTGTCTACTTCACACTGCTCACTTGAAGCCAGGATTTCATCCTATTTGAGTCAATGACAGTATTTCTACTCATAGCAGGGCGGCAGCATTTCAGTCCAGCATTAGTTCTGTCTCTGAGGAGTATCTCTTAGATAATTTATGATGAAAAACTTGCACCACATTTACTGGAAGAGAGAGAGCTGGAAGCCTACAGAGCTATTGGGCACGGCTCCCTCTTAATGTCCTTGATGCTGAGTGTAGGTCTACCAGCACAGTGCAATGCCACGTAGAGCTGCCTGAAATAACTGAGCATCAGAACAAATATACTCGCCACCACAGAGATCTCTGCTTCGCCTAATTAACACTGCTGAGAAACAGGGCTGATTAACCCGGGCAGAGCGCCACAAAACCATGGCTATCCTGCTTCCAGCACTTCAGCAAACTCATTAGCGCTGTCTTGGGCATCGTTGCACAGAAACGAATTTGTGAATGAAGACCTGAAGAAGGGAAGTCATCTGACAAATGCCGCAGCTCTTGGTGGCCCTGATTAGAAGCCGTTCAAAAACTGAGAGGTGGGGGAGCACATCCATCATGAATCTGAATCACACCCTGCATGTAAGCTTTGCAAAACGGAGGGCTTGTTCCCCCTGCCTCCCCTGGCATGAGAAGCCATCAGGATACTCCCAGGAATTATTTGCTGCAAAATGTAGATGCAAGTGCATGCTCCGTATTCTTTCACATGAAGGCACAAAAGATCATCCCTCATGACAGGGGTTTGGAACTACACGATCTTTAAGGTCCCTTCCAATCCCCAGCCTATTATTTCCCATATCACCAGAGGAAAAGCCTCCTTCTAATAGAGCACTTTTCCTTCCTAACGATGAACATGATCTAACAGTGATAGCTGACCTAAAAACAGACACAAAGAAATATTGTGTGTGCTCCCATTATAGCCACTGAAGTAGTTATGGTCCCATTTCATGGAAGGAATATGTAGGTGATAATAACCTTACAAAAATGAAATGAAATGGTGCTGTCACTAATTCCATTTAATGCTCTAACAACATCCAAATTAGATGTGCTTATTAGTTCATAACATCTCTTGTTATAATTCTTAATCTCAGATAAATCTCTCCACAATGAGGAACTACTACAATGAGCTAGTAAAAAAACAAAACGGTTTGGAAATATATATTCTTAATGGCAATCATGCAAGTGCCATGGCTGCAAACTGCCCAATACTCTTGCCCTTTTGTCACTTTTTCCTAGTTGTCTATGGTATGCTCTCAGATTTCCCTAAAAATGCCATGCCATATCACTATTACTCTATTTTAAAGGAATTTTGGGGGAATTAGCTTCTTTTGACATATTGCACTGTGTCATAGATTGTTAAGATGTTCTGAAATTTCAGCATGCTGTTATTTCAGAGTAGTTCATCTGGACATCATTCAGTGATGAATAGGAGATTAAAAAACCAGTCATATATGAAGATTAATCTCTGCAGTTAGGCAGAGATGTCAACAAAATTAACAGCTTTCTGTCACACTTTCCCTTGTAAGAGTTCAGTTAGATTTGGGGAGAAAGAGGGAAGGAATCAAGCCATGATTCCACCAAAAAGATGCTTTGATTTTCCCCAGATTTTGTCAAACAGAAAAAAGTGCATTTAGAAGGAGAAAGTTATCATTCTAAAGGAATGATCCATTATATATGAGGCAATAAATTAGTAGGAAGGTTAATGCTTCTGACAAATGAAACTTCTCTAAAAGTTTGTTGGAAAGGATTAATTCATAGCTCAGAAAAACAAAGCAAGAGGCTTCTGTTGTAATGTCCTCTGGCTAGTCTCCATCAGTATTGTCAAATGATTTATTCAGATCACTGACAGCACTGAACCTCTAATGATCCACGTGAGCTCAGATTAGTAGACATGATAGACTTAAAACAACAGCGAAAGCTTTCTGTTGCACATGCTCACCTCCAATCAGCTGTTTCATGCTTCTGGACATGTATTTAGCTTTATAACCTTATATTTTGGACTAAAAAGGGACTTGTGGCATTTCTTCAGACTTTATCTCTTGGTGTCTCCACAGACCTTGATTTCTTTAATTCTAAAGTCTAAGGAAGTTTCTCCTTTCCCCTAACCATGTTTCTGAGCATAATGATTACTTGGTCTATCGTGTCCAAACTGAATTACTCTATGGGAATCTGATCACAGTTCACTATCCCAGCTCTGCAGGGAACACCTGCCATCTTTCTTCATAGATGATGTCATGGCAATGGCATCAATGAGTTTAGACTCATTATTTCAGTGTCTCTTTTATCAATATCAGATTAGTAAGGGCAAATGCAGACCTGTGAATCACCAGATTTATGCGGAGCTCCAGGAAATTAAGATCACAGAGCTCAAAACAAAAGTACAGAATGGCTGGGAATGGAGTCTTTTTGGGAAATAAAACACAAGACCTCTGGATCCTACTGACATGCAAAGTTCCAAAAGACAGTAGACAAAATAATGGAAAATAAATTGACCAAAGACAATTAAAGATACTTATCATAGACTCACAGAATGGTTTGGGCTGGAAGGAACCTTAAAGATCATCCAGTTCCAACCCTCTTGCCATGGGCAGGGACACCTTCCAGTAGATCAGGTTGCTCAAAGCCCCATCCAAGCTGTTCTTGAACACTTCCAGGGATGGGGCACCCACAAATTCTCTAGGCAACCTGTGCCAATCTCTTACCACTCTCACAGTAAAGATTTTTTTCCTGAAATCTGATCTAAACCTACTCTCTTTCACTTTAAAGCCATTCCCCCTTGTACTGTCACTATGTGCCCTTGCAAAAGGTCCCTCTCCAGCTTTCTTGTAGGCTCCTTTAGGTACTGAAAGGTTGCTCTAAGGTCTCCCCAGAGCCTTCTCTTCTGCAGGCCAAACAGCCCCATCTCTCTCTTTCTGTCTTCACAGAAGATACTTATGTCATTCAGGTTTGAGAACCCCAGGAAGTTGTATGGCTGCAGGCATCTTACCCTCTTCTATCACTGCTACTGACCACTGTCAAATACAGGATGAGCGGCCAGACTCGCCTCTCATCTGACATGGCAGTGACACCTCTATGTCTTAAACTGGAAGGGAAAATGGCTCAAATTTGGAATATGACTCCTTGAGGGAAAGCCACAAAACCACTTTCTCCTTGCAGCCTTCCAGGAAGAGTGCCATGAACAGCTCCCCCTGCCTCAGCTCTCCTCTACACCCCATGCTGCTTCCTTTTACTCCGAAGGCTTTCAAACGACCTGCATGAACTGCAAAGCAAATCAACTACAAACTACAAACTACAAACAGGAGTTTTTAGTGATGGCCATGACTTAAAACAAAAGCAAATCAAAAACCCTGTCAGTAATATTACCTAAAAAAGGGAGAAAAAGAGATAAGGTCTCTGAGAAATCGCCCAGCATCTCCAGTTCAAATCAGGCTCTGTATTGATGTGCAGCAGGATAATATCCTTGAGTAGGTTTTAAATTGCTCATGACAGAGGTACATTTCTGTCATTTGGTGCTGTTATTCTTGTCACTTACCCTGCCTCCCTGTTCTCTCTATGCAGCAAATGATGCCAGTCAATAGTCTGCCTCTTTCACAACAGTTTCTGTGTCTTCTTTCAGACCATGCTAAGAGGTTCTTAAGCAACTTTCTGAACATTTTTTTTGCATAATTTTCTGCAGTTTGGGGACAAGATTTTAGGAACCAAGGCACTTTTCTCTTCCTGTGTACCAGTTTATCAGGGCACAGATATTCTTCTGTCAAGCTTTATAGTAAGGCTCAGAGAGTGGTCAGGAATAAAAAATAGAAAGAATAGAGATATCATTTGCATTAAGAGTATGGCTTTGTTCTCTGTATTTCAACCTTTTTTCTGTTTTGTTTTTTTTTTCCTGTCTCTATAGGTCATAAACAATCTAAAGAAAACAGAACTGTCCTTATCGACCTGAATAGCAACTAGAATAATGAGCCATTGCCTCTGACTCTGGTTTCCTTGACTTCTTCATAGCACCTTTTCCCACTGAAGACCTGATTACATAAAAAATTACAATTATGTCAGCATCTACATGAATCTTAAACTGAAAATATTCCCACTTTTTACTATCCACCTAACTTACTGAAAAAAAAAACAAACCCTCTGCATTTTAGTCCTTTTTTTTCCCTCTGGAATTGAAGCTAGGTATGTGTGTTTGATCGGTGTGTTTGCATAATATTCCCAATATGACTGGAACTTACAGGTTAATGACTTTTAATGCAATTTAACAACAGTTTGAAAGATAATTAGGTTTCTACACATTTCATGAAAATAAATGGATGGCCAGAAGCAGAGGAAAGATCCCATTCATGCCCCAGCCAAAGGGAAGTACACCAGCTTATAGGCATGAGGGGATATACCTTGAACGAAGCCCAAAGAGAAAAGGTTCAGACGAAGATCATCTTTCTCTCCCTTCCCTTGATCAGCCAAAAGATACAAATCCAAAGGACACCAGGCCTCATATTTTCAATGCTTACAAAATTATTCTTCTGCCTTCTACTTCAGTTAGCATTGCAGAGTCCAGCTTTCAGCACCCAGAAGCAGGAGAAAGGATGGACTATATTTTGGCTCATGCTTCCCTATACATATATAAAATTAAAGCCTAAGGATGATGTAAAAATGAAAGTTAACACAGATAGTCCAGTGCAGTTACTTACATTATTCACTCATCTGCTGTTTATGGAAGTGGATCTTGGTTGCCCCCAACCTTCTCACTGCCCTGTAATGTGAGCACTAAATTGATGGTGATTACAGTTATGCATGAAGTTTCACCATGCTGTTTATAGACTAAGCTGCTGGTATTAAAAAACACCTTTCTTCTTGTAAGGAGGTGAATGCATTATGAGTTGCAGACACAGCCCTTTAGCAAGCTCCAGTTGAAGATTCCCAGTTTGATTTATTTAGGTATTAAAGCTTCAGTTTTCCACATATGAAAACTAAAAAGGAAAATCTTGCAAGCCATCACTCATATGAATATCACTTATTTTTCTTTTCTCATTGTTTGAATGACTCACAGGCAATTAGTAATCTGTGCCAGAGCAAGGATTCTATATGGCCAGATTGTGCATTATTAATTTATGCAGAGTACCATTTACTCACATAACTAGTCATGCTGATTTCAGGAGGACTACTCACAGGAGTAAAAGTTATTTTGCTTATGGAGTTCTAAATTTCTATCCCAGGAGTATCATGTTTCTGGAAGAAACTGTTAATCTTCATTTTTTTCCTTGCTTTAGGCAGAAAACTGAACTGAGAGTGTAAGCTATCTTAATTAAATCTGATCTGAAGCTTTGCTTTTCTAGTTAGCTCATGCATTCTGATGTGTAAGCTATACCCTAATCACTCCTCAACATAGTCTTCTGGGCGATGATATCTAAATATAACAATTAGTGCAGAAAGGAAAAAAAAATTAGTTCAGACTAGACAATATAAGAGAAAGATAAACTCCAGGTGGCACAGTTATTTTTTGAAAGACAAAAACTGGATTCCTCAGTGGGAGTCAGTGCTCATAAATTAGAATTCTATTTAAAATGTGTCAGTGAAATTTTCATATCTATTTATTTTAATGTCTATCAGCATTTAAAAATTAGTTGAGGTTGTATTGCTATTACAAAGGTTAAATGAAGAGATTATGAGTTGCACAGATGTTTATGGTTTGGGTTGATAGCTCTGGGACATCCCATTCTGGAGGCATTGTGTTCCAGTTCATTTTAACAGTAATTAGAAATACCCCCGTAACGAGGTGCTTGCTGCTGAAAACAACTTCATTAGTTTGGGTGATTTTATTGGTTTCCTTTAGGGTAAGGAATGAGTGTTAATAGTTGTAATTTAATAGGAAAATTACCGAAGCAAGGAAGATTCCACTGAATCTTAAATGAGGCATTAGACAGACTCTTTTTTCCAAATAATGAAATATAAAGGAAGAGCAGCAACCTTAAGAATTATCATATGAATGGATTTACCCTAGACCAGATGAGCAATTATGTTTAAATATTTTAGATATCACTTGAAGTTGTTAGGAGCCTACACAGAAAACATCTATTAGCTTAACAAATTCTGAGGACATTTGGCTGCCTGCTTGAGCATCTGTACACATTTTGACTCTGAACCGAAAGCCTGCCAGTCAGAAAGGCTGTGTTCTCTTTCAGAGACCGAGAAGGATTTTCTTCCCCTGGCAACGTGATAGTACTCAGCAGGAGAATCTTCTTTAAGGTATCACCAATTCCCACCAGGCAAAGCTGCCCTAGTTATGCTGGATCCCATCCTCTTAGGGGGATGATGGATTGATGGTAAACTTGCTAGGCTGCCTGAGCCGAGCTGTGTAAAGTCACATCATTGCTAGAGATTTCCTTTCTCTGGAATAGGAGGTGTTGCCTACTCTCAGTCTAGGGAACATTTTCTTTCCTGGGTGGGCATGTATTATTGTATTGGGTCTGGCTGAGATGGAGTTCATTTTCCCCACAGCAGCCCCCACAGTGCCGTGCTTTGCAGTGGTACCTGAAAGGAGCTGATAACACCCCACTGTTCTGGCTCCTGCTGAGCAGTGCTGGCAAAGCATCAGGGCTGTCTCTCCAACATTCCCTCACCAGCAGACTGGGGGTGGGCAAAATCTTGGGAGGGGACACATCCAGGACAGCTGACCCCAACTGACCAAAGGGACAGTCCATACCATATGATGTCTGCTCCGCAATAAAGTTCAGAGAAAGGGGGAGGGTGTGGCATTCATTACCGTGATGTTTGTCTCCTGGAGCAATCGCTACACATAGTGAAGGCCTGCTCCCTGGGAAGTGGCAGGGCATCATCTGCTGGTGGGAAATAGAGAATAAATACTCTGCCCATCTATTTGCTTCAGCATACAGTCTTTGCTTTTTCTTTATTAAACAGCTTTTATCTTGACCAATAAGTTTTTTCTAACATCTTATTTTGTCCCCACACCTGCCCTGCTAAGGAGGGGGATGATAGAGTGGTTTGGTGGGTATCCATAGCCCAGTCAGGTCAACCCACCGCAGTCCTAAATCACACCTAACCTAATCTCTGTCCTCCAGCTCCTACCGAAAATCAGTATGATCTCCAACAGCTGGTCTGGAGGCCTTCTCTGACTCTCCTTTCTGTCTTCCCTCCCTCCTCTCTAGTCTCCCTCCTGCATCTCATCAAAGATCTCTAAGGCCTCTCTGATGGAATGCTGGTCTCATTAAGAAGAGCTAGATAGAACGAGGGTGCTCTGTGAAGATGCTGTCTGTGACCTCCTGAGTAGTTAATTCAGGATTCTAGCCAGAGAAAAACATCTTCCTTGATAAGGTAATCCAAAGTCACAAAAGCAAACGCTCCCTCTGAAGAGATTATCCACTATATCAAAGCCAAGGTCAGGGCAGAGGATAAGCACATGCCCAGTAGGAAGCTGGATACCAGAGGGCAATTGAAGCAACAAACTCTTGGCAACACAAGAGAGAGCAACTGCTCAGGTTTCACAAGAGCTTTGCCTCTCTTTCTGCCTTCCTGCACTAAGTCCCTGGCAGAGCAGCTCCCTTGCCCAAAGTTCATTTGTGTTACCTTTACTAGAAATGGCACCCCCTTATCTACTAAACGAAGCCAACTCTGTCTGCCTTTCTGATCTTGAGAAATTAAAAAAGATGTAGTTCTGGAAGGAGGATGGGAAACATCACTGGAAGAAAGATGCTATTAATATCTTCATCAAAGTTTAGAACACTTCAAGAAGGTTTGAAGACCACTTACTTTGATGCCATGGTGATTTTTTGCTTTTTTTATATACCCGTTTTATACACCCTTTTAAACAGCTTTTATGTGTCCTTAGTGCTTTTAGCTCACATACTTGTAATTCCCCAAGTTTGATAACTAGCTTAGACCCAAAGTTCCATTAAGCCAAGAGACTAAACATCTTGGGAACCCCGCAGTTGGGTCAGAAAGCCCCAGACACCAAGGCCCTCTCCAGAACACATTCTGTAAACTAAGATAGGCCCATCCAGGGGGAAAGTTCCTCAGGCCGGGGGCTCCTCTTGAGCCTCTCATTGGGGAACCTTTGATAGATCTGCTAATGTGCAAGGTCTGTAACTGTATGCGAATCATGGTGCGGGTGCATTTTCAGTGTGCATTCTGGGGTGCATTTTGGTGCATTCCCCCTAGATGTGATGCACCAAAGGATCCTTAAATAAATACCGAGGTAAAACCCCTTTTT
>VXAZ01003270.1:957292-988127 GCA_013399875.1 Gymnorhina tibicen
AGAGGAGAGGAGAGGAGAGGAGAGGAGAGGAGAGGAGAGGAGAGGAGTTTTATTTCTGACAACAGATGCATCTACTGCAGCACTTGATGTTTTCATTCTGTGAAGCACTTGATGTTTTCAAGAGCTTTCCAATGATAGCAGATGTGACTGAAATTGTGTTAAAGAAGTGCACTTCGTATAAGATGACATATACAAAAAAACTATTTTTAAAAGAGAAGGTATGAAAAAAGGAGTAAATAGAAAAGGAAATCAGGTGGAAAACAGCCCATGAGTAGAGACTATGAACACAGATAATTCAGATAAATTCAGATAAAACATTTATACACACCAGTAAGAACTACCATGTGGTGCAGTAAGAAGTTGAGAAGGGACACATGAGGGGTCAAGAGTATCCTGAGACTACAGACATCAGAACTAATTCAAAATAAACTCAGAAAGACACCTGAGTTAGAAAGTCATAGAGCTCAACTCAGAGCTTTCCCTGCTATAAAACAGCCAAAGACCAGCCCTGGAAAAAGGGATGTAGCATAGTGGTTAGAACACTTTTCAAGAGTTAATGAGTGCAAGAAGATGTCCACAGAATGAACAAAGAGGATGATAACCAGTAAAAATGTATTAATAATGCCTTTTTGGTTTTTCCGATAGAGTTAAATTGGTTAAAAGCACGAAAGAAAAGACAAAGCCAAGAACTATCACATCTTTGTCACAAACTAGATAACGGGAGAAAAAGCAGCTATCTTGATGGATATGATTCAAAGAGTCATTGAGAAGATGGCTAAAACATATTGGCGAAATTTTCTCGCACAGCCTTTGCTAATATTTCCTCTCTGTAAGAGATAAAAAGCAAGTAGCATAAAACTAGAAAATAAATGAACAATAAAATATTTCTGTTGCTAATATTTAATATTCTTCAAAGATCAACTGTACTCATCAAAAATTCTATTTATTGCAAAGAAAATCTACCTAGTAAATACTTTCCTGACCTGGGAGTGATCCAGCCATATGTAATCATGATTGAAATTAAGGTCTCTTATTGTGATGATTGTAGTCTAATGGTGCTGCTAATTCTGACAATGTTATTAAATACTGGTAGAGTTTGTACCTCTGGACTCCTATTTATTAAACACACTTTCAGAGCCTTTCTTCTGTGAAAGCAGGAAGGAAAGAATCAACTCAGTTTTCAACTCTGAGAAATTACTTACAGAAAGAAATCCAAGAAGTGGTCTCAAATTAAGCTTAATTAAAGTTTCCATACAGAAGCTTTTTGTCACCTATAAATAACACAGCTAGGGAGGGCCAAGTATATGGATATTATCTTTGATCTTTGCTGAAATCAAGAAAGTAAAACCAGATCTGTGCATTACTCTCCTCAGAAAATCCTTCTAGCCTAGACAAGATAAATTCAATAATTCATGTCCAGCTTCAAGAAAGGGAAAAAAGAAATTAGTCTTCTAATACTGAAATGCGCACCAGCCTGATAAGCAGAGAACAAGAATTTACTGGACAGACACTTATTCTCCCAGCACAAGTGACCTCTGGAAATCCTAAAGGCCCTGAAGAGACCAGAAAAGGAGACAGCATTCAGCTGAAGGTAAAGCCCGAAGAACAAAATATGTGGCAAGGCTTCCAGGTACATAAAAATAAGAGTTTTCCCAATTAATGGACTCCTAAGTGGGAACAAAAAGATCTTTCCTTTCTTTCCTCCTTCCCCCAGCAGCAGAACCCTTGGAGTTACACAGAAACAACTCAAACAAGGCCCAGAGAAACGGGGGGGCGTCTCATACGGTACCCTCAGCACTTAGCAATCTCAATTTCCCTCGAGCCCACCATATTCCACGTATGCTTTGCACCCAGGGATCAAGTTCCTGATCTCTGTTTTGAGGATTTACTGAAGGCAAAAGATAGGGTCCCATCAAATCTCCAGCACAGATCAGAAAAAACTTGCTGACTGCATGACTTGTTCATTTCCTACAACCAGCCACTTCAGTGTCCTCCTTTCCACACAAAAACTACAGAAATAATCCTCTTCACAGCTGCTGATTTCTGAAACAATGTGTCTGGGGATTTTCCCATCTTCAACAGTTTACAGAGGTTTCCAGAAGCTACCTAAAAAACTGCCTTCTGCAAATTCTTTGAGTCTACAACATAAAGCAAAGAGATTTCAGATAGATGACTTTTAAATGACAAAGTACAGAGTTTTCTAGAACTAGCAAGTTTACTTGACTTCTTACTTATAATCTCCTAGGTGGATAAAAAAGAATGGTTCCCCGGAAATGGTCTGCAGTCTCCATCCTTGGAGACTGTGAAGATACAACCAAATAAAGACCTAGGAAACCTGGTCTGATCTCACAGCTGACCCAGTTTGGAACAGGAGGTCCTACTGGAGACCTCCTGAAGTCTCTTAAAAAATAAAATTAAGCTGTGTTCCCATTCTGGTTTATTACATAGGTCTAAAAACTGACAAAGCCTAGAAAGAAAAACAAATATATATTAAAGACCTTTGAATTAAATATTTTACTCCTCAAGTTCCAAAATGCTAAAGGTTTGATTTTATAGCAGTATTGATAAATTCTTGGCCCGTTTTAGCAGTTTGCCCTAGTCATTTCTCATTTGCCATGGCTAAAAAAAAGACACTGGACAGACAGACCTCTGGTCTGACATAGCAGGGCTTTTGAGATGGCTGACATAAGGGAAAATGAGGCATTGTTTATCTGTCAGACCAGGAAGTAATATGTTGTCAGAGGTTTCCATGGAAGCAGCACAGCATAGTTCAGTGTCAAGCATGCTGCATAAATAATGCTTTTAGAATACTCAAGCTGCAGATTATTAGAAAGACAGAAGAAAGTTCACATCACAAATCATACTATAAGGCAGGGAGGTAATCAAAAGACAAACTGCTGCCTCAATGCCAGCAAACTCACAAGGATTTCAAAATGTTAAATGTAAGTTTACGGCTGCAACTAAATTCATCTCCTCAGTGCAAGAGTACAAGAACAGAAAATACTCTCAAAAATGTTTAAGAGCATTCCAATCTAGCAGTTTCAAAGGTCACATCTATTTAGTGTTTTAGTCTGGATGAGAATTCACGTTTGAAGCAATCACCTCCAGGCTTCAGCAGGCGTGGCAGAGCAGCTGGATTCCTTGCCAATGAAGCCAAGGTGGAGCTGCACCTCCTGCACACTGACCATAGGTGACCACCGGGCTCCTGGGGTGGTCCAGTGTGAAACCTCCAAAATGCACATGGTGTGGACATCAGCAGCTCTGCAGCAACTCGATGGGTTGACCCCTACTGCTTCATGCTACTGCTCCACACTGTGGCTGATGCAAACACAGCCAGAGATGCTGAACACTTAAAATCAAAGCTTGGAAGGAAGCAGGGTCCCCAAAATGAGATTCAGGGATTAGTCTTTCTGGATCCTCAGAAATCTGGGGGACTTGGAGAACTCCCCTTTGGGCTGCTTGCTGATTATGAATAGTCTGGGAACTACTCCTCTGATGCCCACGCTCCTCACCCTGCTGCAAATCTCTGTGTGGTGGCCAGTGACAACAAACCCCCCAAGCAGGAGACCTCTCTGCCAGTAGCTTGCAGCCAACTCCTCTTTGCAAGGAAGGTGCTCGTGATTCAGGGCACATCCCAGAAGCCACCCTACAATTGTCCTTTGTTGGCTTCCTCATACATATATATAAATGCACTGCTTGAGGGAATGAAGTGAAGAAAGAGAAGAGCTATGATTAATGTTAATACAATCACTGAGTTTCACTCAAATCAGTAAATTGCAGATGCTGAATGTTTGGGAAATTCCTCACCTTTCAATCTCCAATCACTCCATTAGCTGGCTGTATTTATCAAACTCCACAAAACAAAGTACAACAGATCTGATAAACTCTGACAGCACTGGGGATCTGACAGAGGAAAGCAGGAAGGAAAGAGGAGAGCCAGGGAAGTAAGACCCATTTGCATGTTCCAGGGAGCACTCAGATGTGGTGGTGAGGGGTACCCTAAAGTAATCAGAAAAAGCCCAAAGCAAAGCCTGGGCCAGCTGACCCAGCAGACCCACAAAAAGCCCTTTCTACCTCTACCCAAACTGCCAACAAAAATGGAGCAAGAATAATCAACACAGGATTACATGAACTGTTTAAGTCAACTGAATTTATCATTTACCATCAACTCAAAGGTCCTCTTTCAATGTTCATTAACTCAGCAGTGGCTGGGGATGTTTACCACATCTCACATTACAGCAACCTTCATCATAAGTGAAGGTTTAATGTGTGAAATGGTAATCTACAAATGTTCCGAGCAAACACTCAGAGGTCAGTCATTTCATTACATCTTGATTTTACCATTCAGATTATTCTCACTTGTAATAACACCACGTGAGAAGTTACTCTGAGTAGTGTGGAGCAAAATCATAGCCAAAACATACAATTTAACATATCATTTTTAATTTTTGGAGGGAGTAAAGGTAAATGCAAAAAAAATAATCAATTTCAGGAGATTGTAATTATTTTCTTTTTCCAGGGCTATGACCATAAGCCTCATATACAGAAAAATAGCAAAATATCCCTTAAAAATACTAGCTAAAGCTGCATCTAGGCTGTTTTATACTTACAGAAGCAATATAAAGTGCTATACTATTTTACTGCAAGTACCAGTATGAATGGTGATATTTGTTGTCACAGACCTCAGTACCTCTGAACAAAAGATAGTTGAAAAACAAAATATCTTGTTAGAATGATAATTATGAACAAAAATATAATGGCTATTGTTTCAGATGAAGAACACATGATCACACCAGAAATTTAAATCCCTGAAGCAAATCACAACAGTGACTTGAGCCTGAATCTGTTCATCCATGCTTGAATTCTCAAATGATCAGTCTAGCAAGTACCCTCAGCTGATCTTCTCTAATGTGCTTGAGTTTTCAGGGATACTTGCAGAGCATCTTCATTTCATTCTGCAATGGAAGGATTGTTCTAAAATCCTTATTATTTCTAAATAACTGGAAATGCTGTCTAACAGCCAGTTTCTCTTTTTCCCAAATAAATATCGGTGAGAGCTTGCTTTTAAGAGAGCTCTGCAGTGTGAAGGATTCAGCTGGAGAACTTTAAAAGAAATATCATTGGTAGTGCAGAACTTTTTTTATGCTGTCATAAAGCCAGGAGAAGTCAATTAGGTCTAGTACTTCATTAATGATGTTCACAAATCACATTTACGGCAAGTCTCATATCTGTTGCTCTGTAAGAATGTGCCATTTGGAAAGACTGGTTTTGACACCCTTATATGATGGCATTGCAGCTACTGCTGGGGCAATTAATTTTTACTTGTGCTCTGGAGAAACCAAGCAAAACTTTCTAAGGCATTTGGCCAATTACACACTCTTTAGGGCAATGAAGCCTTTGCAGGAAGCTTGGCTTTATATTACCACTACGATCAAAGCTTTAATGAAATTGCTTCATGACAGAAGCCAGTGGACTATTGAGAAAAAGCTACAAAAATAAATTAATGCACAATTGTGAATCTGCAAAAAGACATATCTTTCAGGTTTCTGACTTTTTATTAATGTGCTCCACCAAGCAGCCTCCCCCGTGTACAGTTCTAGCAGATATTACAAGAACACCTTTTCTTTTTGATAAATGATAAAGGCCATCCATGGGATCTTCATAATGGGAGTGTTGTATTCCCTTTGTTTTATTACAGTATTTCCAGAGGAAAGGTGTTACTCTGTTCTCATGGGGAAAACTTGGAAGATCTGGAGTTCCTTTATGGATGCACTGGCATAAAAATCTACAGGGGAACCTGGGGAATTGCAGGCTGTTCTGCAGCTCTGATACAGCACATCCCTACTAATATATGTGTCAGAGCATTGTAAAAAAAATAGCAGTGAAGTTTAAACAGAGCAATAAAAACTGTAGTTTGGGAAGAGGCAAAACTTTGAAGATTCTTCCTGACTACGGCTCTGCTGTACACACAGCCCCGCACGAACCTGATCCCCTCATACATGTGCACAGCACACGAAGTAGGGTGCTGAGCTTGCACAATTTCCTGGCTGCAGCCCCATCTGTGAAGTGTTTCTGAGTCACAGAGGATGTTAATGAGTTTCTTTGAAATGCAAGTAGAGGGAGTAAGGCACCTGCAGCAGACAGACACACTGCAGCATCCTCCCCCGGAGGCCAGCGAGCCTCAGGTGCCTCTCGGGGTAAAGGCTACCCCAGCACAGTGTGAGGTTACCGATTCCCTTACAGTACCTTGCCCGACCCTGATCAAGCCAAGCCATGAGCCCAGCCAGTGAGATACCTTGAGCTACTCACCACAGGTCAAGTCCCTCCCTAGGCAGGGGACTGTAATAAGCTTGCAAAGAGGGAAAAGAGGGTCTGGGGGGGGAAACCTATAAGGAGGAGAAGGAAATTCTCTTAATAGAAAGCACACCTTCGCTGTTGTTTTTAACCCTGCTTTTTCTGAATTCACCCTTCTTTTTTTTTTTTTTTTTAGGTCCTCAAAGACAAAATACAAGGGTAAAATCTTTGTGAAAATATTTCCTCAACAGTACAGAGAAGAACCAGGCTCCAGTGCAAAGCCTTCACCTGGATTAAGTCTCCTGTACTACATGCTGAGCAACAGAGTTATCTATGAAGGCACGCAGATGTGGAATAACTCAGAAAACACACCAGTGTCTACACACAAGGAGCCCAGAGGCACCTTATCCCTTGTCTGAGGTCCTGATGGGAACACTGAAGAGGTAAGTTGCTGGTCTGGATCTTGATATGAATCTGCACTTTGGTGATAGCAAAAGCCACCTTGCCTGACTGTCAGCACAGATAACAAGTGGAGGAATTTATCATCTTAGGGACTGTAACCCCATGATAATTACATACAAACGCAAAAATAAACCACAGCTTGTGTGAATCTACATAGGCAAGTGACTGAGGGCAACCAAAAAACCACAGCTGAAATGCAAAGAGTAAATTCATCCCATTACCTCGCTGGCTGGAGGATCCCAAAACGTCGGGCTGCAGAGACACACAGCGCAAGGACACAGGTACTGTCAGGTTTCCGCACCGTTTTTCTCCAGGTCTTGGCATTCCTATCTGCAAGGTCACCTGAGCAATCTACCATCTAACCCTTTCCTCCCAAAATATCTCATGGTCAGTACCCTCTAACACAGACTAGAAACTTTACTTTTTTTTTTTTTTTGGATGTTTCATACAGGATCCAAAATATCCATATTCTCTTTCAGAGTGGTGTTTTTCTTGTATTTGATTGGTTTGCCTTTACCAAGCATGTTACAGAAAGGTGTATGTGAAGATTTTGAGATATTCTTTCTTTTGAAATATCATTTTATGGTAGTTTATTTAAACAATGACTTGTAAGTAAGTTCATATTTACTTGTTCCTGTTATGCTTTTCATTTTCAGGCCAGGAGAGGAGTGCAAGGAAGAAAGGGCAAGGCGGGATGGTGCAGAAATGGTCACCAGTGGCAGCTCCTGGGAAGCTAGCATCTCATCAGGATACCAAGGCTTGTTACAGAGTAGAAACAAGGAATCAGAAGTGCAGTACTCATGACGGATTGTCTTAAAAAGGTTGATTCCTGTACAGCTGAGAGACACAGCAGCCCTGGGATCAGGGAAGAGCTGTTGAAGTCTAGACAGGAGCTCTTATCCCTGGTCTGCCACTCTTGGGTGACCCCAGTGAAGTGCTGATTTGCTAATCTTCAGCTGGGCAAGCTTGCTGCAGTATTTACTGTGAAACATCTGCAGACAAGAAGAGCACAACAGCTGAAAGAGCACAACATAGCAATAACTGCCAAATTAAACCCTGCAGGGTTCACAGGGGTCCATCCCTCAGGTTTGCGCTGATTTTCAGAGATGAGTCTGTCCCACACTAGAGGAGAGGTGAACATAGAGCAAGACTCAGCAACACGTATAGCACAGCCTGAGGGATGCTCATCCTATTAGCCATGAGCTTTAGCCAAATGAGCCCCATTTTCATGAGGCGCATTTGCTGGAAAAGCACAAGCCGCTGCAGTAGCCAAGCAAGGTCACACATTGTGTTTCGGGGAAGCTACTGCAGTGTCTGGGCTTCCTGGAAGACTCATAAAAACCACCATCCAGATACAGAAAATAATATTGTTTAATGGACCAAACGGTTATCAGTGGTCCTCAGTGTGCAGTTGATAGGAAGCATGGCTTGTTGCAGGCCAGAGAGATGCCCCTGAGAGTGGACCGCTGAGGCTCGGTACAGGAGGGCTGCTGAAGTGACCACAGAGGTCACTTCAGGCTCACCAGCGCCATGGTACCTGCCGCCACTGGGAGAGTAAGAAATCCCTCCCCTTTTTGCAGCTGGATCCTCTCCTAATGGTAATGAGACACTCAGAAAGAAAGCATTTACTTAGACAAACATCATCATTTGTCTAAGCCACGGCAATAATAAACCTTCTCTTGCCAGAATTCACTTACATTGAATGATGACTCTTAACTAAATGCATTTTTCCCATGAATTCCCCTGGTACATTAACTTTACAGAGAGCAAATAACTGTCCCATCTCTAAGGAAATCCATATTAATCTTACAAATCTGCAGGACAGAAGAAAGGCAGCTACTGCTGCCTCAGACACACACCGTGGCCCCATTTCTGCAGACCTTTGCAGCTCCTGTAGACGCTGCAACAAAACGCCCCCGGGGCAGGCAGCCACCCGCTTTGTGCTGGTATCGATGCTCATCCAGACAAAGCCCCTGAGGCTGGCAGGCAGGCAAGCCAAGGCACTGACTCCAGGATGTGCAAAGCAGGCTGTCGATTCAACATGCTCTTGCCACCAGCTTACTGATGGCACTTTAAATGACAGGCTCTTCAATTACTTTCAATGAGGAATGTAAAATAAAAAAATAAAAGGAAAATCCAGCCGGTGCATTTAATGTTCTTTTCATGAGACCAAGGCTCATGCAAAAGGCATGGGGAAACAAGCCACAGTGTGCCTTCTAGCTGGCCAGGCTGTCTGGGATGGCTGAGGTGACCAAGTGGTTAAAGGAGGAGCTACCTCTGGTCCATGGGGTGACAGACTGTGTGGTAGCTGCAGGTCTGCAAAGAAGAAACCTGGTCACCAGCTCTGCTTCAGTGTGCCTGAACCAATGGGTAGGCACTGAGGAGCTACATAAATGTCCTCCTAACCCCAACACCCACTCAGGACAGGTCTGTGTGGAACCATCAAGAGGGAAGGAAGCGCTGGTGACAAAAGTTAAAAAGATCCTCTAGGAAGTGAAGTGCTTTACCTTTACTTGGAAATTCATATTTTACCACATTTCTAAGACATTTCCCGGGGATAAGAAATGGGGTTTTTTTGCAGCCAGCTCTACAGAATTAATGAAAACCTTCAACTTCCCAGGACCCTGGGGTCCCCTGGGGGCAATTGTCCCAATTAACATGTTCTTGATTGCTTGTCATTAGGCTTTTAGAGTGTGAAAAAGTGTTGCAGAGAAATCACAGTTCAGCCACCTAGCTAATCCAGTGGAACATTTTTATTGTTGCATCTGAGTGAAGAAGCCATAAAACTGAGAGAGAGAAACTGTGCTGAATCTTTCCAGCTCTTTGAGCAAGTACCCCCCAAAGATTTTGCATGATTTCCCCTCTCCCAGCTGTAATTTAAATAGCCCAAAACCTATGGCTTGTGTAGGAGTTTGTTATATGCTTTATTCTCTCATAACTTACACTTGAGGCCTGGTGGTGCAGAAAGTGTTGACAAATTAAAGGCTCAAGGCACACCAGGGAAGCTCTTCCAATAATCCCAGGGTGAATCATGACCTGAACACAATTATTAATGGAGATAATAATTGTGAAGATGAGGCACAGTCTTTCTGCCTTTATCCCCTCCACCTGCAGAGCCTGCACACACAGACCTTTGTCTCTGCCCAAGGGCTGCCTTAAGCATTCCTTAGCATGGATGTGATCATCAAACAGGCTCACAGGAATCTGCAGCACAACCTTCCCATTAAAAATCACAAGGTGTTTTGAACCTTCTGTTATGTGGGCACTGGCCCAGCCTCAGCTGTGACTAGCGCTCTCAGTTGAGGTAGACCAGGTGTACAGGCCAAAATAGGAGTCACCTGAGGAATAAATGGGTACGTTCCAGGTTACTGGGGAGCCCAAAACCAGACACAGTGCTCCAGGCACCACTCATAAATCCCAAATAGAAAAAAAGAATGGTCCTCAACCTGCTGCCTGTGTTTTCATTAAGGCAGCCCAGGATGTGGTTCTGAATCGTTCTTCACCACAAGGGCATGTTGCTGGCTCTTGTTCAACTTGTCCATCAGGACTTTCTGACTGTTGTACAAACAGAGCTGTACACCCCACCCAGCCCACACTGTCTGCTTTGTTTTGTCGATGTATGCTGGCAGGTTCAGGACTTAATCCTGTCTGTTACGGTGTTAGATAACCCTCCAAATGCAGCACTTTTTAATAGTGCCCACCTCTGGGGTCACCAACATAAGAAGGACGTGGACCTCTTAAGTGGGTCCAGAGGAGGGCCATTAATAAATATGATAAAAGGGCTGGTGCACTTCTCCTGTGAAGAGAGGCTGAGAGAGTTGGGGTAGTTCAGCACAGAGAAGAAAAGGCTCCAGGGACACCTTCTAGCCCCTTCCAGCACCTGAAGGGGCTACAAGAGAGCTGGTGACTTTTTACAAGGCCTGTAGTAACAGGACAAGGGGAAATGGCTTTAAACTGAAACAGGGCAGGTTTAGATCAGATGTTACTGTGAGGATGGTCAGACTGGCACAGGTTGCTCAGAGAAGTAGTGGATGCACCATTCCTGGGAGTGTACAAGGCCAGGGTGGATGGGACTTTGAGCAACCTGGTCTACTGGAATGTGTCCCTGCCCACTGCAGGGGGTTTGGAACTGGATGATTTCCGAGGTTCCTTCCAACTGAAAGCGCTCTGTGATCGTATGATTCTATGATAGATGCTGCTATCCACTGAAACAATAAGGGCAGGGTGGAAAGTGTGCTCCGAGAGCAAGGCTAACCAGGCTGCTTAAGGATACACACTGGAAAGAACTCCAGTGACTGGATGGACAAGGAATTTTCACCAGCGGCAGGTCCCTCCTGCCATTCCCAGTGATCAGAACTTATAAGGACTACTGTATAGACTGGAGGAAAGTCAGAAAAGGAGACAGAGGATTAATTATTTCTGTTTCTCTCTCAGTAATTACAGAACATCCATATTGCATAATGTCAGTCCCTAATATTTCTAAAAATAAATAACTTGCAGTAAGGCTTATCAGGCAAAATTAAAAACCTGACATAAAGTATCCTGACTCTTTCATGTGGATGCCTCAGCAGGGGAATAGACCCCAGACAAGAACATCTATATTTCCTTTCCAGTCACTTGGGTTAACAGGGATGAAAAAGAAGCAACCAACAGTGCCAGACATGCTCCATGTTACACCTACCACACTGAGTGCAGCCAAGATCGCTGTGTCTGGCACCTGCCCACAGTGAACAAAATGTCCAAACTGCAGTAGCCCCAGCTGTCAAATGACCCACCAATCCCATGCAGAAAGATGACTTCTCTCTGCAGCATGGAGCCAGGAAAAGCATGCTCTTGTTTCTCCTTTCTTCAGCTCATCAGCCCTAGAAGATGAAGGGCAACAAAGGCAATGAGTTCTGATCCTTGCCTATTTTCAATTAATTTTATCTAGACTGGGCAAAAGCCATGGTTGAAATGATCCTAAACTCTCCCAAATGGAATTAAGCATTTATGAACTGTTTCTTTGAGCTTTGCTTTTTTACACAGTATTTACTAAGCATGACACCCTGCAACTCCCAGTGACTCATATTTACTTATTTGGACACTATGCACACACCTTTTCCCACAATTAAACCTCAGAATGTATGGAGACATTCATCTGTACCTTTAGATGTGTTCCTAATATCATACACTTAGGAATGTTCAATTACAAAGTGACCATTGACATTCAGCTAGAGCACAACAAGGTTTCAATGTTTAGACCTCTGGTAAGGTTAAATTTATTTTTACTAGTGTAAACATATCCTCAGAGCTCCTTGACATGGCATTTCAAATCTAACATCTGCCTTTAAAATTGCTCCTGGGACATAACAATCCTATATAACAGTGCAGGCATAGTGAGGACTGGCTGGAAAGTAGTTTTGCAGAAAAGTATTTGAGGGTCACAGTGGACAACAGCATGAATCAGCAATATGTCATTACAGCAACAAAGGTAAAAAATCTCCTGGTCAGATTGAAAAGGGTGATCCTTCTCCTCTATCAGCACTCATGAGATCATATCTAGAGTATTATGACCAGATTTGTACCAGAAATAATAAACTGGAGGATGTCCAATGAAGGGATGCAGCTCTTGCCCTGTGAGAGAATTAGGTTCATTCAGTCTGGAGAAGAAAAGGCTCAGAGGAGATGTTGCTTCCTTTAAAAGAAATACCTAATAGGAGGATGTGGGGAAGCCAGAGGCAGGCATTTCTCAGAGGCTGAGGCTGACAGCAAAAGGGCTATGGGTAACAGTCATGAGACACAACACAGGGAATTCCAATCAGACATCAGGGAAACATTTTTAACATGAAAGTGGTCAAATCATCAGCACAGGCTGTACAGAGAGGTTGTAGAATCCCCGTGTTTGGAGATACTCACAACTTGACAAGATCCTGGCCTTGCTGTGAGGAGGGACTTGGACTAGAGCAGGTACCTCCCAGCCTGTATCATTCCACTACCCTATGATTCTGTGACAAACCTTCCTAAAAATACCAAAAAGAAAACTGCTTTTAATCTAAATAAAGCTGCTTTAAATCTAAGTACAACTAAGTCATCTTTCATTAAGTATTTAGTGATTTAGAGATATAATCAGATTTTTTTTAATCTTTCAGATTTCTTACACCATTTCATCTAGGAAGTTATTTCAATTACATGCTCCTTTTCCTTTCTGTGCATCTGAAAAAATCTTGACTATAAAGTTGGCTTCCAAACAGCAGATTTCAGAACAAAGCCCTCAGCTGAGACTGTGCAAGTTTTTTTATTTATTTTGGCTATCTTTGCCTTGTTTCACAGGGAGTGTGCAGTTACCTTTAAGGAAAATAAAAGATATTACCCAGCAATGGTGCATGACACTTTCTAGTCACTTCCACTGCGATTCACAGCACTGTAGTAAAGAGCCCATTAACAGGTAGAAAGTCACATGGATGAAGCATCAGTGCTTCCCTGCATTTTAACTTCTACAAAGGTAGCATGAAGAGACCCAACTTGGTGTAACAGAACTATATGCAGTGAGCTGTTCAGATTCAGACTTTCCAAACTCCTAGGACTGCTGCATGAGTCTTTCTCCATCCTGTGAAGGCCCCAGGTGTAAGGTTTTCCATAGGCTCTTCTGAACATAGTGACTAATAACATTTAAACCCATCAACTTTTATGGAAGAGTTTACTCATCCTATAGTACATTATCTATATAACATACATGACAGTCCTATGGGAAAGGGGCGAGTTGTAAGTGATCATCAGCTCCTCCAGCTTTCAGACAAGCTCAGCCAGCCTTAGACCATCTCTGAGAAACTAGATCTTTCTTAAAAACTGGCAGTGCCTGGGACCACACAGACTCCCAAGGCAATCTGTTCCAGTGCTTAAATATCTTTATAGTTAGAAAGTTTCTCCTAATATCTAACCTAAATCTCCCTTTCTACAAATTAAGCTGATTACTTCTCATCCTTCTCTCCATGGACATGGAGAACCATTGATCACCAGCCTCCTTAAACCTTTGTTATGGTTAAAAACTCCAGTCCTGTTCTCCACTTTTCCTTCTCTTTTATAGAATAGATGATTCCTCCAGCTTTTTCTCATAGGTCACATTTCTTCCTGTTGAGCCTCTTTTAAGTTATTCTGCATTTTCTTAAAATATGACATCCAAAACATTACTCAAACACAGATTTTGTAAACATGAGGTAAACTAAATTAGTCAATGTCATGTTTCACCTAGGATGTGGCTGTCAATGGATTCAGGAGAGATATAAGTACTTTCTAAGCCAACATTATATTGTTGACCCCTCTTCAGTTTATGATCTGGCACCACCACCAAATTTTTTTGCACAGCATTGTGGAGCTACCAATTTCCCCTACACTTTACTGGAGCTTTATTTCCTAAAACATTCTTCAGATTGGTCTTCATCGAATTCTCTTTTTCTGATTTTAAACACATTTACCTTTATATTTACTATATATAATACTATATATATACTATACTGTACTATATATATTTATATTTACATTTATTATTATTAAATTTAATATTTACTTTTTTTACTAATTTATTTTTATATTTATGTCTGAAGCGGATTAATTCCAGTTTTAAGCCCTTCTTCCAAATTGCTTGAGGCCCCTGTCAGATTGTTGTTCTAATAAGCAATACAGATTTTTTTCTTATATTATTTGCTATCTACACTGTATTTCACACTGTTCTCTCATTTTGACCATAATAATGGCAATATTTATCATAAGAAATATTTGTTGCAAATTTTTGTGCGGTTCTTTGCCTCTCGGATCTTCAGGAAGTTCTAATACAGCCACAAGTTTCTTCTTACATACCTGCTTTTCTCCCCAGATGAAAAATTGATTAGTGAGCTGCTTCTTTATCTTCTTTCCCTTAGGATTAGGACTTACAAGGTTTTGGGATAGCTTTCCCCAGATACTTGCTGACTTTGATTCATGCTATATTAATAATTCTGCCCATTTCAATCAAAACAAATGCATGAAAATTTGTTCCAACAGATTTCCAAACCCACAACTGGGTTGTGTGTGTCCAGCTAGGCTGCTTTATCCAGAGGACTTTCATTCCCTGGCCATCACCATTACCAGTCTTACCCTTGGAGTGCTTCTCATGTTGTTAACACACTTCTCATACTTCACGTCCTGATCAAGTCATTTCTAGTAAAGCTCTTCATGCGTTTATGCTTCCATTATTATTCCCTTCATCCAGCATGTTCTCAAAACTCCTATCATGACCTCCTGGACATTCAAGTAAGCATGGAGAGGCCTCCTTTCTGTTTTATTGGTATAACTATGATGTAAAGCACAGATTTTACATGAGACTGCATCTCATGTTTGTATCTGTGTAAGTAAACACACGTATACAGAAAGGTGTGTGATTCCACCTCACTCAGCAGAATGAGGTGTGAAAATCACCAGCAGATGATGACCCAGTTCTTAAAATCATTTCCAGCAAACTATGCCCCTCTTCCACTGCTAGCCTCCATCTCCTTCTCCTTCTCCACCCTGTCTAGCCATTATCCCCACTCACTGAGAGAATAATTATTATTCTGGCTGAAAAACTAAAGCCCAGCAATACTTATCTTACAGTCTACATGTGGTTTGCAGTTTAAAGTGGAACACACTTTTCACAGCAGCCTTCATATACAGATACTGACTATAGTTTCAATAAACTTTACTTTTATTATATTTTAACTACACAGTCACACACAAACAAAATGGTTGTGATTTTTCTTCACTTCCATGGTGCTAAATATGTATTAATCACTGGTAACGTACAAGAAGGGAGGGCTGGCTCATGTTTAGTGTGTCACTGCTGCAGAAGGAAGTTCAATGAGCTCTACTGGGCTTTCTTGTGAAGCTACTGCTGCATGTGAACAAAGGTACTACAGCCTTTCCTGAACAGCAAGAGTAATCAGCTTGTACAGAGCTTTTATCCAAGGAATATCAAATTGGTTACCCAATGTTAATTAACTCTTGGGGTGTTCCTGTGTGATACGTTGCTGCTACATACAAACAAAATAAACTTTGCTGGTTTACAACAAGCTGACTGAAGTAATTAGCATCACCGATATGTAAAACGCATGAATACACTCATTCAAAGACTCTCAGCCTTCAAAAAAATTCAAGGTAGTCACATATTTATGAATTTCTTTTTAGTTAAGAGACAATATTAACTAAAAATGTTTGCTGATGACTCTGCCCCTCCATCCCAAGGTGTAAGACCACAGCCAGAGCTGTGACTTCTTGTGTTCGAAGAGTATTTTTCCCATCCTGCAGAGCAGATGCACATGATCCTTGCAGAGAAAGAATGCTGTGCACTCCAGCTCTGCTGGGGCTGCAGCCAGCACATACGCACTCACAATGCCATAGGGACTAGCATATCTTTCCCATGCTCCCACCCTGCTGAGGCGCTGGGAACAACCAAAGATCAGCCGACATGGGGATTTGGGGGGTGTCCCAGCTCCCCATGGTCCACAGACGCCAGTTATTCCAGCAGGGTAATGGCAAAATGTGTGGCCACTTGGAACTCAACCAGTCCAGCAGTGCCCACACGGACATGCTGAAACAGAAGCCCTAAATAACATTATTTTTTGTTTGAAGCATAAATTATGAGCCCCCAAGGAAGCTTGTCTCTACAACCGAAGATATGTAATAACTGCTGACAGTCTCACATGATGTATAGCTTTATTTTGACATCTAAAGGACTATTTTCAATTATTTCTTCCTGGACAATTATGCTTATTCTAGCCCCATAATGCATTGTGTCAGTCATCTCTGGACATAAAACACTTTAATAGTGTACAGTAAGCTTTTTCCTTCCACACAAAATATCTTTGGACCTATAATTACATTTCATAAAACTTCAGTACCATAATTTAGCAGTCCCTTTCCTAATGTTAGGTCTGCGTTTGTACAAAATAAAAAAAGGCCATATATATGCTTTATCTCTAAAGCTTTAATTTATTTCTTGTCTATACAAAGTGTCAAAAAACTGGTCAAAGTGGTGTGTTACGAGGCAAGAATTAAGCTAATATAATACCTTGACAAGGCCATTCCACAGCTGGCAGCAGTGCAGGATTAGCTTGGGTTTGAAATTAGTTGACTTCACCACATAACTCTCCTCACAGTAGGTCAATAATCTTTCCCTGTATTATCCCCCATTATCCAGGGCCAAACTATTTCACAGCATTTTAGAAGAGGAAAACCTGATAATTATGGCTATGCCAGGATTGTCTGTTCTGATGCAGATTCCTTTTATAAAGCCCAGCAAATGACCAGGTGTCTCCAGGACTGGGATAACAACATGGGGTTTGTAAAGGCAGCTATAGCAAGGACTGGAGCAGGCTCAGATACCTCAGCAGGGTTCAGATACAGCAGTTAAAAGAAGCAAAACTCAAGGCAAGGCCATACAGATAGGGAAGTAGACTTTTATTTTTGAAGAAACAGATTTGCCTCACCCACACCCATTCTCTCAAAATTCTCTCATTCTCTGTGGTTGTAAGAACTGAGACGTGTGTGTGTTCAAGTACCTTGTCCTGGATGCCTTATGGTGACATAGAAGGTGAGAGACACCTGCTAGAAAGTTCTTATCCAGTCTTCTGGATTCATCACGAGTGGTAATGAAATGCGTGAACCTTGGAGCCTTTGCAGCCTCTCTTGATAAAAAAGGCTCATATGCAGTGTGAGTTGTTTTGCACCAGCTTTGTATCTGTGATGATGTCTGCGGTCATGGAGCAATCATCTCTGCTTCCAAGACTTGGAATTTTATTTAATCATTCCTCTACTTTATCTTTTTTTTCTTAGTCTTTTGACCTACCATGTACACATCATTACTTTAAATACTACTTTGCCATTAATTCCAATGCCTTACACATGCACACTCTCATTCACACTCTAGGTATGATTTAAAAATTTATACACCTCAGAACGTCCTAGTGGCAGTAAGGATCTCACCTTAACATGTAAGGCAAGAGCCCAATCTCATCAAAATGCCATCTTTCATAGCTTTCAGGTACAGGAACCGGAGACCCAGGATATGGAAACCATTCATTGTAAGAACAAGTAAAGCCATACAGGTACAGTGGAATGAGTTTGAGATATATTGCTCTATCCATCACCTCAAAGGAAAAATTTTCATTCAGCCATGGCTCACACTGCTGAATAGGGGTTAAATCAGAGATATGAGCCTGAATTTTCTACCAACAGACAGAATTTCATAGGAAGACAAGTCACACTGGAATTATTGGTTGCACAGGTACATTGGGTGTTGAAAAGGAACTTTCAGGATGTATGGTTAGGGACTTAAAATAAGCATGACTCAGTTGATCTTGGTTCTGTTCATTTATTGACCCCAGATTATACTTTTGGGTACTTGGAAAACAATAATTCTTCTCATACTCAGGGTATAATTATGATATGAAGTTTGTACAATCACTTTAGAACATTTCAAAGGCAAGCCATTTATAAGAAAAATGCTTCTTACTGTTTTAACGAGTGTTACTAAGCAGTTCAGTCCCCCCTGCTCCACAATTCTCAATTATTCCCATGCACATTGGTAATAACATTTGAGATCATTAACCTGTAAATCATTGGTTCAAATCTTGAAGAGTTCATTAGTGACTAGAAGGCATTAGTATCTAATGACTGGTCTCATTCCAGTGGACAAATAGTTGCTGCCACAGCTGGCATTAGTCAATTATTGCAGTACAGACCTAGGAAAGGTACCAGGTCCAAATTTAACTTCTGCCAATCTGACATCCCTGACAGTTCAAATTATTAAGGTTTGAAATTAATTTTTTTCCTGTGTTTTCAAGAGAAGCTCTTGGAACATTGTTGGAAAATGACAGAACAGTCCAAAAAAACCCAAAAAACCCAAAAGAAAACACAAAGCATCTTTTAATGTTTTAATCCACTTTTCTAGAGATTTCTGTCCTATAACTCAGTCACTGTGAAAAAATTACTGTCTGAAAAAATACAAAAGAACAAGAAAAGCATTTTCTACCACTGGGACATTTTATAATGTCTCTCTCTCCCCTGTGTGTATTTCTCTGCTTCATCAAAATTTGGAAATCACAGTGGTTCTGCTAATACCCAGAACCACTCTACAGAGTATTTACAGCAAGCCTCATCCATCCTGCAGCAAGCCTGTGATGATGGGACCCAAGGGCTGCAAGGACTCTTGTATGTCACAGAGGTCAGACCCCTGCAATCCAGACTCGTCCAACATAAGTATTGCCAAACACGTAACACTTCCAACAGCATTCCAGAAAACTTGAATTGGAAGTTAGGACAGATTTCTGAGGAAAAATGCACCACTATTGCTCAGTTTCTTCTAATTTAAGCATTCACGACTGGGAACACAGCACTCTTTTAGAAGAACTTTAGCTCATTTTCTTTAGCAAGACCAGAAAAACGAAGACCAAAAGTAACAAAAGGTGCAATATGCCATACAAACAAAGCAGGAGAAATTAAGTTTGTCATGAATTAGTAAAGCAATACTAAGAGGGGGGTTTTCTAGATGAAAACAAGGAGCGGACCTCAAGTACCAGACGTTTATAGGCTGCCATCTGACTACACGTGTACAGCCACTCTCATGTATTTACAATAAATTATTGTATGACTCATAAGCCACATACTGACCTTTGCAGTCCATTAATTTTATTCTTTCCTCCTGTTCAATTAGTGCAAGACCTTGAGTCATTGTGGGTAACCCCAGAAGAATTGTAACTAAAAATTAATATAAAGCCAATGCGTGGTGTGAAAAGCTCTGAACTACTTTTGTCACCACGTGTTTATGATAATGAAACTGTGATGAACATTTTATCGCTGAGTAAAATATTTCTGAATGTACAGTCACTGATCTGCAAACTGTTCATATGGTGAATGTATTAGGACATTTGCCTAAAGATCTCTCTCACAGCTGAGAAATAAGCCAGACCAGTTTTGAATAGGATTTAATAGACTAATCACCACCTACAAGTTTTGCAAATTGCAAATCCTCACACCTCCTGCTGCAAACAAGGCTTAGATATTCAGCATGTAAAATCCAATTAATAAATAGTTTTAGGACGCATGTATTTTAAGCTACTACATGGCAAAAGCATTAAATCAGGTCCTCATTTCTTCTGCACTTGTAATATTGGTCTGGGTTAGCAGACATTGAAAATACCACTCCAGCAAGGACTAGCTGTGGAAGTAACCAAATGAACTGAAGCAGCATTTGCATTTACTCCTCTTACCTGTCAGCCCATCAACCACATCAACTACATCAACCCTGTGCCGGTAAGAACCATCTCATGCAGCAATGCAAACAGAGAGAGGAAATATTTTAGTGTGGGCTCCATCCTGAAAATCCTCAGCACACTCAGTTATGAAGATGCATAATCAAGTCTCACTTATCTTCTGTGCAAAGGTTAAAAACATCCAATAGAATAAAAATTTTGGAAATCATTTAGTTACTTATTATTTACCATATGGCTGCTCTGGCTCACCCGACAAAACAGCAGCAGGAGAGAAGAGAGCCAGGGTAGAGTCAGAGATGCGTTCCTCTCCTCCTCACCAGGTATCACCCCCAAGTGTGAATTTTGTGCTGCTTGTGGGATTTGTCAGCTGTCCTGGCAACCCTCCTGCCTGTGTGGTGGGCAAGAACAGGTTAAGGAAGGCCACATGCCCACTGCACAATGTGCCCTGAACCTACAGACCAACCAAAGTTCCTTTCGGGACCTGCTCCTATACCTGGCTTTGCTCCCTGACATTCTGGGCTCCGCCTGTACCAGGCTTAGGCTTTGTGGGCAATATTGCTCTGAACCTGACAGAATTAGGTCCTGAAAGACATAAAAGGCATAAACAGTTGCTGTCCATATTTTACCTCACCTGCATAAAAATAGATCACTCCGCTTTCCAAAGCAAGCAGTTAATCTTCATAAGCATAACCTATATTTTCTGAAGGAGAAAGAAAGAATACACTCTCCAAGTTTGTTATCTCTGGCATATTTTTCCTAAGCTGACTGATTGCATTAATAAGGCATAAGAAGACACATATATTAAAAATCCTGCATTTAAATCTTACTTTGTTTGATCTACCACAAACTGACAAATCCAAAAATTTCAAAGTCATAGATGACACTTTATTTCAGGAAAGGAATAGGAATCTAAAACAGAGACTGAGGGTAGCATAACTGCCTCTAGATGAAATTCTTAACTTAAGTTGCATTAAATTAGGCAATTAACATTACAATCTGGAGGCATGAAGGCCAATACTCCTTGTTTTTTCTGAATTTGTTTCCTTGGGGCTTGACAGTGACACTCGACACAACTCTCAATAGAGGGTAACATTTAGCTATGCCACATTAGGAAGGAGCCTTGGGAGGCATTCACAGGTTCCTATTTTGTCTTGCTCAGAGGGGAAAGCATTTCACTGCATGACTGAAAAACACTCTTCCTTATTCCTTTCTTCTCCACTTCCATTTCTCCACTCCACTTGTGTCTAATGTCAGACAGTCAAGCACTTCAGAGGAATGTTCATTCCCCCAGCACAATAAGGATGAACTTCTGGGAGGGACCTCGAGATACTCTTCATAGATAGAAAATTATTTCCAGACTTTCTGCTTCTGCTATGAAAATAAAACCAATAAATACATTTCTATATGCCCATCCTGGAGGAAGTACAATAGCCTGCACCCAAGCCACTAAAATAACCAGGGAAACAGTAGGTCTAGCAAATAAAAACATCAAACTGCTTTTAAAAAGCTACATAGCAATCGTCTACTGGGTAAAGGCGTGCCTGGATCGCACGGAAAATAAAAATGGTACACAATGCCAGTAGTGGCTTATCTGCAAAAGATGTTATCAAAGCAAACCAGACAGACTGTACAGAACAGCCAGTTCTTGCCTCTCTGACTTGACTTCAGATTCCCTGTGCAAGCTTATGAACCCTGTATAATGGGACCAGATTAGCTCCAATTCCCGTGCTTTCTCTGGCCGTAAACCTTACAAGACACTACAAGAGAGGGAGAATTTGGGCCTAACACAGATTCAAACAAGGCATTTTCCCATGCAGCCACCTAATTTTGTGATCTTTTGATGTCACATATACCTTACATTTCATTTTTTGGTTTAAGCAAGAGCTTTAACCTTTATAGTGGTATTTATAAAGGAGAACAAAAGAACGCTCCCCTCCCCAAATTTTTATTCAAGCACACATAGTCATACTGATGAAACTGCTTCCCCTGAAGTCAGCAAGAGCACTCACAGGTAACAATTTGCAGAATGAGGTCAGAATAGATGTTAAGTGACATCGAAAATGAGTGTACACACATCAAAAATGCCAATCTTGAAAGGACAGTCCATAAAGACCAAGAGAACAGAATTCTTTTGCATGTGCTCTGTCCAGGATCCCAGTATGAACAACACAAATCATGCATGCCAAGAAAAACTGATCATTCAACATTCCTTTTTCCAAAGAGGGTAAATGGCCCACTTGAACTCCTAGCAAATTTTGCTGGGGGAAGAGAGAAATGGGTTTTTTTAAAGTAAGCTATGAAATTATAAAATTTATGACCTGGAGGCCACAGTTCTTGAGTCAGGAGTCCAAAACAGAACTGTTGCTTTAACACTACTTGTCCCAGTAATAGGGAAAATGCTCACAGCCACTAAGAATATAAGGGGTCTCCATGCCAGCTCTTGCTAGGTAATGAAGCCTCTCTAGTGAAGTGTTCACAGCCAATAAAAGTAATAGCTGAATTTCACTTATTTCCCCTATGCATAAGCAGACTTCTACATTTTTATATCTCTGGAATGTATGCATTATTAGATCCATCTATGTACCCATCACTGCGGTGTTCAAATGCTGTTCATTTTGAACCAATGCACACTATCCAAAGCTCCCAATATTCAGCTCTAATTTTGCAGTTTCAGTCTATTATTAATTGTGCCATATGCTTCAAAATTAGCCAGTGAAGCTTTCTTGGCTCTGCTCCAACTCCTCCCTATACTTGGACAAGTAGTTTAATTATTTTAAATATAATTCAAACGTTTTCCTCAAAGTGGTGGGAAACCTTCTGTGCTTAAGACAGTAAAATTCATAGTAACAGGTCTTTCTCATCTGATTTAGTTATCAGAGTACGAATAACTTCGTAACCACTTAAAATTCATTTACACATCTCCCAACAAGAACACGCAGCCGGCAAACACTGCATGGATCTTTCTTAATACAGGCAATAAGTTGTGCTACCTGCACTGTGAATTGGGTACATTTTAAGACCTGACTGATTATTCCAAACTCATCCTCAAAGTCAATAGGAACTGTACAGGATGAATAGAAGAGATCTGCCACAGGGATGGAACGTTCACAGACCAGAGGCAGGTACAGAAGTTCGCCCAAAGTGTTTACAAGACTCAGCTTATCAGCTCCATGCACTGAGCTGACAACTGCTGCACCTGCTTATACTCTCTGGCTTGTGCTTCTTCCTCTTCTCCTGAAACAGCTGTTTACTGCACAGACTGTCCCAACCATTCATCCCTGCAGGCAGAGGCAGCAGCTTTTCAGATTTGCCCAGGAGTCTAGCTTTGACCAGTTTCCCCCAAGGGGTCATTTCAAAACACAGCCCTGCTTCTGTTTGGTAATTCTTTGTCTTAGGTTGTTAAATAATTTTGTGCAAGCTCTCATCTGCTTTACCTTGAGTATTCTTCTTTTCCACAATACATGCCTCTGGCAAGGCACCACAGTAGTGAAGCCCCTTATCTGCAGAAAAGGTGATTCAGGGCAACAGCAGGGAAAGCTTCCTCCTATTGCCTGAATTTTAATACTGCCCTGGAGAGTTTGCTGCTGTTGTTGCACTCTTGTTAAAAGCAGTGGTCAGCAGCTGACCACTTTCTAGCACAGATGGACCCCAGGAATCTGTAGCCAAAAGTTATTGCTGAAATCATTCATTGGTATGTCTTCAGTTTGCAATTCATGCTCAAACTCTTGCATTCCAGCAGCTTTTGCTCCGTATCACTTACATCAGCTAGCACCAACATCTGGCCCAAAGTTCAAAGCTCAGGTCCAGGTAAAACAGTGCAGACTATGGAAATTTCTCTCCTACACACTGGAGTCTTGAACACTGGACTGAAATGAAACAGTTCATCACTTTGCTTCCAGCATGTAACAACGTGCATTTGGACGTTATACCAAATTTCCTGTGTACTTGCAGCAGTGCTGCAGCCTGACAGGAAAGCTCTGTGGAAAGTGCACAGTCAGGAATACTCTGGGAAGGACCCTCACAAGTCAGCTGAAAGCATGGAAAGAAGGTGGGTTTGCAGGTCCCTGGGGGTGGCAGGCAGCACAAGCTTTCTCCAAAACAGCGTTGGTGAACATGTTTAACTGCTGCTAGTACAGGAAACAAACAGCCATCTATCCAAATGCTTTCTCACTTAAGATATTATTGTAAATTACTATGGAGAAGTTTCTGCTCTGACAAAACAAGTCAGACATCCAACATTTCTTCTTCTGCATTAGCCATACCAACAAGTGAGAACTAAGGAGAATGGTTCCTTGTTGGACTCAGGACAGCCATTAGTGCTCCAGTGACTGATCAGAGTAAAAGCTCCTTGTGTTTATTTTACTTTGTTTACACAAGGAAAAAGGCAGGAAAGTCTGCTACGTTTCTTAAAGAACAGGTTTATCTGAATTTGTTTTACTTATGCTGCTGTGCATCAGAAATAGTGCCATTTAGCTCTGTGGTGCTATCCCAGGGTAGAACTGCCATGAAATCAAAACCACAGACGTATCTAGAATAAAGGTATCAAAGACCCCTCTCTTCACAGGAAGTACTGCTGAATGTGACATTTAGCACAATGCTATACCTGGAGTTCTATGCAAATTTCAACAGAAGTCTTAAGAGTATTTTTTTCTTTTTTTCTTCTTGCATACTATGCACGTCATTCATCTGTAACATCCCAAAATAATCTAAAAGTCTAAATACAGGACTAACTAGAATTATGAATAAGAAGCAGTAATTAAAACCCAACAAAACCAGTGCTTAGACTAAACTCTGAATCCCAGAAATTAGGATGCTCAGTTTAAGTTTCCTTGACAACCCCTTCACCCCTTCATTCATAATGTGTGCATGGAAAAGGTGGATATGAAGTTAAAGTTGTCATGACAACTTTGCTTCTAAATTATCTGTCTTTTGTAAATTGGCTTCTTTGGGCTACATGTTGTTCAGCACAGCTCTTGACAGAGAATGAGTTTTTAGAAGCAGCCTGACAGATCAATAACTTGGTTTTAATTTTAACAAGAATGCACTTACGCATATATATATATATATATCCAGAGAAAATAAAGACTAAACATATGATTAATCCAAGCATCAGCTAAACCAGAATATTTTTTCTTCAATCAATACAGTAATGCTAGCAAGATTTTTTATTTTACTTTTAGCATCGCTTAACTTTCTTATAGAAATAACATCCAGATAATGCCTGTACTGTCAAAAATTACATATTCATAATTTCCTATCTACAGTCACCAACATAATCATTTGTTTTGTTAGGAGCATACTCAGGAGCTGCCTCCTCCTGGAGGAAACAGGTTCTCAAACACTACATGGAGACTTTGCTGAAGTGGGAACTGCGTGTCAAATCTCCTTGCGTAGTGTTAAACATTATTTCCTCAAATGTGTTTAGCCTCTGGACTTCACAGGAGAAAGAGAGTCTTTCACAGACCTGCTTGCCTCTTATGCTTACTGAGAGCACAGCATTCACTACCACCACGATCCCTGTAAAGCTACAGCAAGCAAAACACAACACAGAAAAGCCTTCGCTTTTTGTCCTGTGCTCTTAAAAGTTCCCACTGAAAAAGAAGTGCTCATTTGATCTTATAAAAGATTTCTCTTGCAAATTATGATTTCAAGTAGTAAAGTGATCTTTAAAAAAGGTATTTCCTGAAAAATACTTTCAAAATCATAACTCTGAGTCAGACAAGAGCTTAAATCCAGTATCTGTGCAGAGTAGAAAGCTCAAATTGCTTTCTAATTTGACTTTTCCTATCTGCTCCTGAAAATGTCACCAAGACCCAATGATAAAAGAAACTCAGAGAAGAACTGCAAACCTACTATTTTTTTCCCTCTCATTCACTTCAAAAACATAATCTTCATCCAGGAGAGCCTTTCCGAGAAGAGAAGCTCAGCTGTAAGGCCAGTGTGTGTATCAAGCACAAGTCATAGTTCATGACGGTGATGTCTGGGCACTGCAGTAATGTAGTTAACAGGGAAATAACAACCACAACAGCACAATATTCACAAACATCAGTAAACTCTGCATCTAGTCCAGATTTTCTATTTTCATAGAGAGCGTTTATTCTTTTTAAGTAGATCCACAGCCCAAGGTCTCCACCTGCTCTGCATTAGACCTACCGAAGTCCCTTTTTTCACCACTCCTTTTTGCTACTAAGCATATGCAGAGCTCCATGGAATCAGAGTAAAGGAGATTTCCCAAGTGCTGCTAAAAGGCTGAATTGCTTCCCCCAGGGGGTCCCTGTCACTTGATTAATATGTGTAGCTGTTAAAAGCTGTTCAAATGACAGTGCTAAAAAACTGAACAAGCACCACAGAGAAAAGGCTGGCTAAAATAACCGAACCATGAAAATAAAATTAATAAAAGAATGGCAAAAAGAAAACTAAATAAAAGCAGGGGAAATATAAAGGGCAAGGATATAGGCAGAGCTGACAGTCATCTGAAATCAGCTTTCTCTTCCCTCCTTACTTTCTCTTCCTCCTTCCCCCTCCCTATTTCCTAACTCCTCCACTCTACTTACACAATTCTTTGGCCTCTACTGACAGTTTAGCATTACAAATCCTCATGCTGAATCTCATGAAGTCAAGCAGGCTCAGTGAAGATCACTGGGCTCAGCTTACTCCTGGTATCCAAATCCATGGAGTTACACAAGGGATGAGCTGGAACCAGTGACATTTTCTGAGTTTTCTGACATCCAGCTTTGGAGCTCTGTAACTCCAGACTGATGATACACAGTGAAGGGTTCTCTGAACACAGCAAAGGAGAAAGAAAAAATATGAGTTCCTTGAATGGTTTTCATCATAGTAGTTGCACTACATCTGTCATATATCAGAACCATTCCCATGTTTCCTGCACAAGATTCATAACAGCTCTAAAACCCTACCATACTTCACCAAGTTGGAAAACAAATTTCCCCATAGATGGAGAAATATATTTTTGAGGTAAAGTGGCAAGGAACACAGCGTCCTTTAGAGCAACTTAACAAAAGAAATTGTACTATTCCCGGAAAGCCTTTTGCAATCTCTGCTTTTTTATCTGAAAAGTCGCTACAGTTGTTTATTCATGAAGCGATAATCCTCTCTCTTTGTCTCAGTGAAAACTTCTTCCTGGGAGATAAAAATAGTTTGCACGAACCTTCTGTATTGCTTTTGAGTAGTAATAACCAACTCGCACCACGGCTGTATTTTTTTATTATTTGTACTGTAATAATGCTGGGAGCCCCTTGCTGGCTCTGGATGTCACTGTGTTGAAATTGAGCACATATGGGATAAGACACACCCATTGATATGACCAATCAGATGCACTGCATTTTGAATGGAAGAGGTAGGGAAAAAGTAATCAGAAAATAAGACTGCCAAAGACCTCAAGAGGTCATCTGATCCATATGGGGATGCATGGCAGACCCACTTTTGGCTGATCAGCCATTGCTCTCAGTGGTTTCATCCATTTTACAAAAGCAAAATTAAAAGATTGTGTTGTGCCTATGAAGCCAATTGCCCGGTTGCAGCACTTAAGTCAAAGTTTAACCCAAAGCTCACAAGTCCTGGTCAATAGAGACCATGAAAATATTTTATCTTACCTGAATTCGGGAGTGTCTGAGGAAAACAATCATAAACCTGTTATCTGTATCTGCTATGAAACAGTGAGTTAAAATAATGAAAATCTACCTACCAGTTATAATTTTTTATTTGCTCTTCTGCACTCAGGAATACCTAAATAAAAGCACAAAACCCACAAATAGCTGTATATCCACATATCCACATCATTTAGCACACTGCATTAGATATTTACTTTTCCTTCACTATCAGTAAAGCACTCTATTCCATGCCGTATATATGAAATCTGCACTACACAAAAATTCACACAAGATAAAATACCAAGATCAAAAGCACTCTATATCTGACAAAGACTTTTTACATACTGCAATGCATCTCTCCCCATGTACTCTATGAAGCAGGATACACACATAACATCAGACAAGCTCATCCTTTCAGTCAGTTATTGCAGATACTGAGTTTTCTGTTTCAATGCAGAAGAAAAAAATAGTTCCAAGTTACAGACAGTTCCTTTTCTATCTCCATGTTCTCATCGCTTCTCTAGGATGAAGTGTAATCACCCTCTTTTGCAGGTTACTGTTTCTACCTTCTATTTCAAGTAAGTTTATACATTAGTGCAACCGAGGCAAGATTAATATGACTTTCCTTTTTAATATAAATCTTTTGATTTGTTGCTGAATGGACTGTTCTCAATATTGCTATCTAACTGCAAGGGACAATGTTGTTTATCATTTCCCCTCGAAGGCAGCCATCCAGATCTAGATATTACAGTACTTTGAATTTAGAAACCATGAAATATAAATGTGTTCCTACCACAGGAATTAAATGAATGTTTATTTTACATCTGAAGCACCTTTTACATTTCCTTTCCATCTATGACACCTAGATAAAAATCCCCACTAAAATAGGCAGCTAATGCTGAAGATTTCCTCTGAGTAAGATATATAGGAGTTCAAAATTCATTAAATGCAGATTATTTTAAGAAATAAAAATATAAGTAATTACACTTAGTTACAAAAGTAATGGAGCATTTCACCCCTTTGGAAATACTGGGGTTTTTTAAGCATATCTTGGGACAACTCCCTGACAAAGTCTAAATCTTGCTTAGAAGAAAAAAAAATGGAAGATTCTTTAAAATATTTTGAAGTATTGTTTGAAATTATTGCTCAAAAACATTTTTACAATACATAAAATATAGTCTAAGCTGTAAATCTGAAATGAAAAAGCCAGTGTGATAGCTTTACTCACATTATATTTCAACCATGTTTCTTTCCAGTTTGGAAATGAAAGGACATCCCATAACTTCTGAATTTCCTATCAGATAAGGAAAACTGGTTCCAGTTTTCAGAGAATACTTAACTTTTTCTCAGGTAAATGGTTCCTTCTGCGGGCCGTACTCTCCTCTAGGCACACACTCCCACAGCAAAGCCAACTATTAAAACACTCAGTGTACTTAAACACAGCAGAAGTTAATTAAGGCATGTCCTTTGTTGCTGACAGCACACTGGGAGCGTGAAGGACATCAAATCTGTCCCATGCCACAGAACTGAATTATCCCATACTTCTTGCACAGACTGGTATCACCCTAATGATTAAACAGGCCAAGCCTATTTACATCAGCTGAGATGTTGATGCTGTGCACATACCTACCAAGTGTAGCTTGAACCAAGCTACACTGCAACAAGGATCTACGATGGACTTTCCTCTGCCTTTTCCTTAAAGAGAGGAGACCCACAGGACTTGTAAATATTCAAACCAGATTATGTCAGACCATGCCTCAGAATCCTAGAATTACTAAAGTGGAAGAGGACATCCAGATTCATTGGGCAACAGAATAAAATAGTGATGAGACCTCCTTCTTACTGCTCAGGGAAATCCTTTCTTCAGCAGATTTCCTTAAGCTCTACCAGAGGTTCTCATATGTCAGTCAAAGAAGTGTCACCTTTGCAAAAGGAGAAGACAAATAAAAACTCATATCTACAATCTAGAATCATCCTCACTATAGATCAATGCCAACTATGTCCTGGGCTGCATCCCCAGCAGCCTGGCCAGCAGGTCAAGGAAGCGGGTGATTCTCCCCTTCTACTCAGCTCTGCTGAGACCCCATGTGTAGATCAGATGTTAGGGAAGGTTCAGCAAGTGACAGGAAAGGGAGGTTTAGCAAAGGGATGGGAAAGGAGGGTCGGGAAGGGATAGAAGTTTTGGTTTGGGTGTCCTGGAGAAGACAGAGCTTGGGTCACACATAGGTGAGGAAGGATGAAGATGAGGCCTGAGCAGGTCAAAGGGAGGGAAGGACATTGTGGGCCAAGGGAGAAAAGGGGAGGCTGGGGTACACAGCACCTCAGCTCAGCTCTTGGTCCATCCCACTGACCAGCTGCTGCCCAGTGGTGGCCCCAGAGCTTAGGCCCACAGTGCTCCCCCTCCAGGATGGCTACAAGACAATGCTGACTGTTCCTTATCTCAGCACTCAGGGCCACTTCACTCCATGGAGAGGAGTCTTCCAGCCACATGAATCCCTCCCTACCATTAGACCAAATATCCTCCATGCCAGATCCTCCCTCAGCCTCTGATTACCACTACTGTGCAGTTCCAATTGAAATTACCCCTTCACGGGTCTCATGTGTCCCCAAGCCCACCCATGGAACCACCAGTGCCCCGAACTGCTGCCACTGCTCCGGGGTAGCTGGCACCTCTGTCCCTGCTGGCCCAGGGCAGCAGGGCCCCACTTTGTCTTTGGGATGTGCTTGGACAGGAGCCCTGCATGACCCCAGCCAGGGAAGGGAAAGCTATTTTGCACCACCACACAGCTCACCTCCATTGTCCTTGGTGCCCCTGCACCCTGGCACTGCGCATCACTGGCAACAGGCGGGCTCATCCCCTTGGCAGGCTCCCTGCAGGGGCTCCTCCCGCCCACCCAGCGCCCCAGCCACCACAGGCTCCCACACCCCCGTTCTGGGGTCCAGTGGTGCCTGGTGCCAGCCCGTCCCCACTCTCGGGGGACACAGAGGCGAGGGGCTCAGCAGGGGCTGGAACATCACCACGGAAGTCAAGGCTGGCAACTGCTGGAAGCCCGCGCTGTCTGCGGGACGGGGAGACTCTGAATGTGCTACAGACTGGAGGGAACAGGAGGAGGAGGAGGAGGAAGACCCTCGCACCCAGCCCCCAGCCCGCGGCAGCACCGCCTTGTATCAGAACCAGCGGGGCCGGCAGAACTAGCAGTGGCGCGCCCC